>CH003253.1:171935-294516 GCA_000149265.1 Ciona savignyi
TTCTTCTGCTTGGTTATCCACATACTACTAAATTCTGTATGATAATAATGCAATTTTGGTCTTGTTCACGCTAATAAAGTGTTATTTATCCACAGGAAGGGGACATGCCAATCGCTGATATACTTGCAATGTATTATGGAAAACAAGTAGACAAAACTCCGAACGACATTGAAAAGGTGATTTTGAATAAAAATATTACTGTATTTGACGGACCGAAAAATCGTAATTTTTAAAAAATGGGTAAAAGTTTTAAAAGATTAACTCCAGACGCCGAATAAATGATAAAACTATTTCCACAGCATACCAGCTCTACGTCAATAAGTATGCAAACAGGAGATTTCATGAAATTGAATGAACAAAAAGAAGAAGAAATCAAAAGAAAGTTACGATGTAAGAGTTTTCAATTTAGTACGTTAAATATTCTTTTTGTTGGTTCTAAATAATTTGTGGAAATTAATTTAATCAAAGATAACATAACGCCAGTGTGTTGATTTGTTAGGATATGCTGCCAGTCATAAATTATTGTAAATATTTTTATTGTATTTCTACCACGTTCATAGCACATTACGAGGATTTGTATACAAAAGTTTGCCGAAAAAGTGTCATAGTTCTTCACAGAAAAAAAATTATCAGTAGGTAACTCTGTTTTGAAAAGTCAAATCATTGAAACCAATAACTTGCTTCTGACCCAAACTAATAAACAAACCAGAAGTAATTATGTTAAATGCATTGGTTTTAAAAGCCAATTATGTGTTCCGTTTTACAGCAGTCAATTTTTTTATCAGAATATCTCTATATATAAGAGCACGGCTTACCAATTTGGGACATACTGGCTTCAAAGTTTTAGTTGCAGTTTATACATTGTTTAGATCACAGAATACCCACTTTAATATGATCCATGTTATGAGTGCATTTAAATGAACGCAATCATCTTTAAAAACATTTAAAACTGGATCCATATCCACAGAATACCCACTTTAATATGATAGGCTTACATGTTATGAGTGCATTTAAATAAACGCAATTATCTTTAAATTTAAAACTGGATCCATATCCTCAGCGAATGCCACGCTGCTCAGTCCCAGTCATGGGGATTCCCCTGATGAAGACGGGGACTACATCCCACCAGCCCCAGAGGATTGGAGGAAAGATCCCAGAGTGGGAGACCAATACCAGGTGTGGGGTTCGGCGCGATTTGGGGGGTTATTTTTAGGGTGGGGTGAGGGAAACTGCAAATAAATATTAGGGTATTAAAGTAAATTTTAATCATGGGATTGGGGTTAAAGTTAGTTCTGGGGTTGAGATTAGTGTTTGGGGCAGTGTTAAAATTAGTTTCTATAGTTTAAGTAAGCAGTTTCCCTTCTTCCCGCTTTCCCTCTATTTAGTGGGGTGAAGGGTGTTTCTCTGCCTCGAAAATGTTTATTAAAACCAACACACACGTCAGTCGGTGCAATTTTTAAAAAAATATTGGGACTGACATATCGGGGGCTTTTAAAACAAAAAATACCAATTGGGCCCTTTAAACAATAAGTTTTACTTCATTATTTAACATGACCATTTAACCACTGGTTTAGAAATCAAGTATGTATAAGTTGATATCTGTTTCATACAGTGGTAGGGCTGTTTTGAAATAATACAGAATCAACATGTGAAGTGATACCATTATAGTATCAAGCTATGTACAAAACATAAAATTCCACCAACTAAAATAGAATATTGTGAATGAGTTTAATGGTAGGCCACAATACAGAATCAAACACCATCGGTAAATTCGCTTGACATATCACCAAGTGAACGTGATGCCTTCAAGTATCAAGCTATGTATAACGTATAAAATTCTACAAACTAAAATAAAAATTGTGAATTAGATCTATATGGTAGCCCACAATAGACATATTACCAGGTGAACGTGATACCGCCAAGTTTCAAGAGCTCTTTGTAATATAAAAAATTCCATGAACTAAAATAAAATATTGTGAATGAGATCTTAATGGTAACCCAGCCCATAATTAGGAACAATACAGAATTAAACACAATCCGTCAATTCGCTTGACATATCACCAGGTGAACGTGATACCACCAACCAAGTAAAAAGCTATGTACAATACATAAAATTGCACAAACTAAAATAAAAAATTATGAATTAGCTTTTAATGGTAGCGCATAATACGAAACAATACAGAATCAAACACAATCCGTCAATTCGCTTGACATATCACCAGGTGAACGTGATACCGCAACAAAAGTATCAACCTCCCGACTATAATGAGTCCTCAGATCACTTAGTGTGGGACCCCATCAAGACTAACCCGGAGAAAGGTTGGTTCAATGAATTGTCGGTTGTTTATTGAAGTTTGGGATGTTCTTATTTAAAATATCATCGTATGTTCATAATCCATCTCATTTTCCTGAGACCGTATTTGTGTTAAAATTATTGTTTTTGCCAAAAAATATTGTATAAAGAGATATAGGGAGCTATAATTTTTTGTTTGATAAACTGGCGTAGTAACATCGGTTTGTAAAACAGCTACAGTATACTGTACTGTAAAAGTGGTATAGTATGGGAAGTGGCATAGTAATGAGATTTTGAGTATAAAATAAGACAAAAAATTTTGAATGTTTTAAAATTAGTCGCCTTTCTATTTAGAAAAATATGTCTTAGTCTTGTATTTACATCAAATGTTTTTATTACGTTTTTCAATTCAAACGGCGATAAAATACGATATCCTGTCATAATAAACTTGTGAGATTAAACAGGATTGATTTCGGCTTATTTTGTGATGTTAATAAAAAGAGCGATTTAAAATTAAAATCGTTGAATTCCAGTTGAGGCTTATCTGAGGGAAATCTCTGAGATCTCCACCACTGGGTGTCTCCCTAACGGATGTCATCTCCGTGACAACGAAGACGCGTTGTTCCTCCTCACCCAGTGTGACAATGATACAGCAGAGGTGGGTTATAGTCGTGTTTATCCCTGGGTAAGCATATGGGGATTGGGGGTAAATCAAAATAGTGTGGTGTGCATGGGGTTGCTGACACTCTTCTTTTTCGTGCCCTTTTAAAGCTAGGTGTTCGAATGAGTTAAAACTCAACATAACAACAAGCAATTACCCCCACATGTTGTATACTACACTCTAGGAATACCCAGCGCTAAGTCAGGTGTACCAGTGATAAGGGGTACCAGGGTATTGTTAGTGACAATTCTGTTATAATGCCCTTACTCTTAAATTTTATTGATGGAATTAAAAGTTTTTGCATTTTTTGTAATTGAAAAAATGAGCTTTTGTGAACTTTGTTTAATGTTTACAACTCATGCCCATAGTCTAGGTGTGCAGCAACCTCCAACATAACACTAACTATAAAAAAACTATAAATTGGTATTTATTTTTTATAAATGAATTTTTTTTTTATTTTGTATAAATGAAATCCTATATATTAAATTAAAAATCTAAAACTTTTAAAAACAACCATGCAGTTGTTTAATGCAATACAGGCTCGCAAACCATTTCATAACCTGATGATTCTCTTAAAGTTTTTACGACTGCGGCAAACTTACATACCAACCAGCCATCAAAACACATTGAGGCATTTCTGGAATGGCTTTAAGCGCAAAAACAGTAGCGAATAACAGCACAAAACAATAGGAGTGTATTTAACCCTTTAGAAACGAGATTCTTTTTGCACGTTTTGTAGTGCTCTAGCGCCTCGCATTTTATAGTAAGGGCAAAATGTTTAACACTATAGAGTTGTTCCAAATAAAATTTCCAAAATTTTCATTTTTTTATTTTTTGATGACAGATTTGATAAAAGGGTTAACCCTTTGACGACGACGGAACTTTTGCAGTTTTTGGCACTTTTGAGTAAGGTTGCTTTAACCTTGTTTGCTGCGAATACTGTTGGACTTAGGAAAAAACAATCTATTACAAAGTTGTCCAGTAGATAATTTTCTACAAATTGGTATTTTTATTTTTTTGATGACGTTGTAGAATTTGTAATGACGTCATAATTAGTAATTTATACTCTAATTACTCGTTACTGGTAGCTTGTAGAAGATAGTAATGTATTACAAAAGTGTTCAAAATGAAATTTCCTACAAAGTTATGTCTTTTATTTTTTGATGACGTCAACCAAGCGTGATGACGTCACATAAAACTGACAAATATGGCATTTCATCACCACAATCACTGTCGGCCTCGATCATGCTGGCAGCCTAATCGGCTGTAATCTATTCCGAAGTTGCCATATTTCTTCCGAATAACAAATAATAATTGAAAAACAAAGTAAACAAAGGCGAAAAAATGAATAAATATCCATAGTAATTAGAAAAAAACCATGTACACATATGTTTACATATATCGTTGAAAAATCGAAAATGACTGGAAAACTCGAAAACGAAGATGGCTACTGCTAGTTTTATTCTCACAGCAAATGGTGTAACAATTTTAACTCCCCAGAACCCAAAAAGGCGATATTTTACCTAAAAGTTAAACTAGATACAAAAATTTTGAAGAAAAATGTTTGGAGCAATATTACTCAAAATTTTTAAATGGAAGGATTGTGTTTTTATCCGTTATTTCGAAAGATCTATTCAAATGCTTTCCAAAAATATTAAAACTAGGAAAATCCCCCAAGAAACGACTGAATTGTGCATTTTTTTTCGGGGACACATCTGGGTTACAAATATGTAACCGTCGTCGTCTAAGCGTTAAAGCATCTGCTTATAAAACAGCTACATAGTTTCATCATAGGAGTATATTCTTATATAAATATTAATATGTGTGATGTTAGTGTCATAAAAAAATTCTCTGTCTCTATCTATGTGTAAATTTCACCCCAAAAACAGCCATGATTATCAAACCTATATAATAATAATCACCCCTAGTTGTTACCTCCAAACACCCCATGCCCACAGGCAATCCGCCAGTACAAATGGAAGCCGCCTCAGCTATCCAGTGAATTACAGACGTGGTCGGAAGAAGAATGTAGGTTGTTCGAACAAGGACTCTCCGTTTATGGGAAGGATTTCCACAGTATACATCATAACAAGGTTTGTGATGTCATTATCTGTGGTTTGTGATGTCATAATCCTTGGTTTCTATCCTTTATGCCATGGGTAAGGTTGCGTTACCATTACCAGTAATATTGCTTCATACAATTAATTGGGTCATTGTTTGGTTTATATCCTAGTGGAGGGGCCAAGTTTACTCACGGGTATCGCAAGATGCCTCATACGCTCATTTCAGGCGCCAGAGCTGTTAAAGTGTGTCGATAGATGATATTTATTTATAGTCATTATTATTATCACACATGCAATCGCAAAATTACTTGTGGGATTGAAACTGATCAGGAAGTAATTGTATTGTTGTATATTTCGTTTTTTTAGTTATATTTCAACCCATCAATCCACAAGGTTTATGCATTGTCCATTTTGTGTCTTGTCCAAGAAGACAAATGACTAGCTAGCTATCAGTTAATCCTACACAACATTTCCGCTACAGCAAAGACCATACAGCAACCCACCAAGGTATTTGATGACCAAAGAGGCCTTATCCACACCTATAATAATACACAAATTTAACCAAGTCACGTTGTCCATACAATAGTTGTTTTAACACTGTTCGTTTTGCCGTCTTTTCCTGTTCCTGTGTTGTAATTTGATTTGTTTGCAATTTTTTTGTTATACTGGGGCAAAAATGAATAGACTAAACTACACTAACTAAACCAGTTTTATTGGAACACCTGTAACAAGACAATATGACCAAGCCAAGTTATCCCTACCATACCAGGCCAAGTTGTCCCTACCATAGTTACACTGGATTCATAGCAATATTTTCACCAGGTGAAAACGAAAACTATCGGCGAGATTGTGAAGTTCTATTATATTTGGAAGAAATCCGAACATTACGATAAATTTAACGCGAAAACAAGACTTGGGAAGAAAAAGGATATCCTGCACCCTGGGGTCACGTGAGTTCACCTGCTTCCAAGCTTGTCTATGGCAATAAAGTTGGGGGTGGTGAAAGTTGTTTTATGAATTGATTTTAGGATTTGGCAAACCTTTTATTTTTGATTCCAAGATTTGGCAATAACATCGATTCGTATTCCAGATGTTATGTATTGCTGGAAGTGTCATTACAATAAAATAGACTTTAGTAGGGATGGGTCAACAGTAGCACCGGGACCAGAAATATAGGCCATAGACGCACTATACCTCATCACAGAGTAGGGTGTGGATAAGAAAATTTAATTTTAAATTTTGAAGTCTCAAATATTGGAAAACTATAAAGATTGTATGACTAGATACCACCGGCAACATATTCCAATCACAGGGACTACATTCAGATATTAAAGAACTTTGGATGCCTTAAAATGTTGCACGGCTGATCAGATACCACTTTAATTTAGTAGAAACCATTAATCTGCTGGGTTCAGACGATGTCTGTTAAGTGCCTTGCCCAAGGTCACAACCGACTAACTAGCGACCAGTTTCATACCGGCAACCAACATATTCCACTCACAGGGACTACATGGAGCGATTGCTTGACGAGACGGAACATTCTATCTCCGTCCACCACGGCTCCACTAGTGGGCAGACTACGCCGCACAGCTTAGCCCTTCAGCAACACCTAGTGGATCTGAGGGTGACGAGAAGCCATGCAAAACACAGGTCCAACTATGGGGATTCCCCCACTAACCCCTATGGAGGTAATGTTAGAAAGGATTTTGTGAGTGTAGTTTAATGTTTACACCTCACGCCCATAGTCTAGGTGTGCGGTAACCTCCTAAATAACACTGTAACTTCAATTATTTTGTCTGATTAGCACACCATCGCAGTTTGGTGTTTAATATATGGCCAGACATCAAACAGCCATACATCAGTTGGTTTAAAAACCTCATTTGTGTATTTACCATATAAAAAAGTGTCTTTGTTGACTTTTTAAAAATTATTTTCCAAATCCTAGCATTTCAGTCTGATGCTCACTAAATCATATTTGGTGGTTGCTAGACAATAAAGCTGTGCTAGATTCTGGGAACAGTTAACCGATTTGTGTGTATGCCAAACAAAATAGCATCCAGTTACTGTGGAAGTCGTACTCAAAGACATTGTAATACTAACGTTGTCTGTTATTTTCTGTTGTTTTTTAATTTTAACCTTACTGTTATGCTGAGAATCGAATACAAAATTGCTAAGTCGGTTTAAATTTATGTTTTACTTAAATCTCAATAACTTTTTTTCTTTAGTTTTAACCTAAATATTTTTAACTGACAAACCTATACAAATATGTTTTGTCTGGTCCGTTAACTGGTATCGGAATATGGTAATATGCAGCTTAACAATTACGTTGCTTAGCATTGCCATAGTAAGATTTTTGAACACCAGATAAGAAATACAAATGAAGAGATTTAGGCATTTTATTAATGTCAAAAATTCACAATCCTTATTTCAAATATATGTTGTGGGTTATTTTTATTTAAACTTGCATATAGTTTCAACTGTATTAATTAAACAAAACTTTAATGGTTACGATAGAATATTCATGTTTACCCCCGTAAATGGGAAAACCATGGGGGTTAACACACGGGCAATCATCAGATCACCTCGCGCCTAGCGTCGGGTTACCGCAGCTATTGCAGTGTGTTGTGTATGATTCTCACGTTCCTTCAATTTGATAGAACCCAATAATCTGTTGGTTCGGGCAATTTCCGTTAAGTAATTGCCCAAGAACACAACCGCCTAGTTAGCGGCCAGTTTGAACCTGCAACCTTTCGGTTGCAAGGTTTCGCACTAAACCACCAGACTAACCCGTCGGACGACTTTATTTTTGTCTTTTTCTATTTGTTGTAACTTTTGTTGCAAAACCCCGTTAATCGAAACTCACATCAGAAATGAATGGATTTTTGGATGCCGACTACGCCGACGACATAGAAATCTTTGATAACATCGTCCCCACGCTCTCATCGGCGGCACCGAGTGGGCAGTACCCTACGATCGAACCAGCGATCAACGTGGGGTATTCGGACCCAGGGCAGTTCGCCCCGATTTCGGCGTCAGTTGACGCGATTGCGACGTCGAACAGAAACAACAACTCCCACGTCAAGGATGAGTGCTCGTTCCGTCCCGTCGAACCGGCACAAATCACTCCTCCACTTGATAACCGACCACAAGGGGGAACTAGAACCACTCCTTTACCTCCAGGTTTAGTTCTGGAAAACATTTATTTTAATCCCCGCAAAAAATTGTTTTTACTGTTAATATTACCAGCTTTAAATTTTGGATCGGCAATATTCATTTTTTTGAATCCTTTAAGCATAACATTTGTTGATAATAGTGTTTTAATTTGCAACATTTATTTTAATCCCCCCCCCCCCCCAAAAAAAAATTGTTTTACTGTTTGTGAATATTAACAGAAAAACTTGTTTTTTTTTACTGTTAATATTCACAACTTTAAATTTTGGATCAGCAATATTCATTTTTTTGAATCATTTAAGCAAAACATTTTTTAATCATAGTGGTTTAACTTGCGAGCCCAGGGTAAGCACACTTCTGCACCCCTAGCATAACAGCTACGACTAACACCCTACATTTAAACCGTCACCACTGCCCCCTATGTTTACCATATTTGGAAAAATCTTCCAGAACCTCATCTTCAACTTGAAATCCAAATATTTCAGTCTTAATTCAAGCGGCTTAAAATGACTATTGAAAGTAATAGAATCCACCATCCACACAGTGCGATGGTATAGATTACACACGGCTTGATATAATCCGTAATAAAATCTGTCAGTAATCAGAAAACAGCTTTTGATAGATACAAATTTTTTTAAACCATTTCTGCTTAATAACATCTTAGCTGTTTTGTGGTTTAATTTTTTTGTTAAACATTTTTAATTTTACCAACATCACTAATTTTAAGATATTATTTAGAATAGGGTATTCGTGTTAATTCCCGTGAATGGGAAAACCAAGGGGGTTAACACATGGGTAATCGTCAGATCACCTCGCACCTACCGTCGGGTTACCAGAGCTATTGCAGTATGTTGTATATGATCGACACGTACCTTCAATTTGGTAGAACCCATTAATCCGCTGGGTTCAGGCAATGTCCGTTCAGTGCCTTGCCCAAGGACACAACTGACTAGCTAGCGACCGGTTTCGTACTTGCAACCTTTTAGCTAAAAAGTGTCACACTTAACCACTTATATGTCGGATTTACTTTGTAAATCATAATTTTATTTTTCGCATTTATATAACTCCACAAATATTCCAGATGTATTATCGTCCATAGATGAACTAGTCACAGCATATTGCAGTAAGTCTGGTGGAGACCAATCCAAGGTTGGTGGCGTGCAAATATGGATTTGTTAGTTGCCGGTATTAAGTTACAACCCCCTCTATGCACAATTGTATGATGCCAACATTTTGAGCTCGTATGCATAAATGCATGATGATAAGTACTTAACTGACCATGTATGGATTTGTTGGTTGCCGGTATTAAGTTACAACTCCTTTATGCACAATTGTAGGATACCAATTTTAGAACTTCTATGCATAAATGCACGATGATAAGAATTTATATGACCATGTAGCTTGGTCAGTTAATGCGTAACTTTTCTTTTGAAATATGTTGCAATTATATGTTTTACCCAACATAAGCTAATCGGTTATATGTTTTACCCAACATAAGCTAATCGGTTATATGGGAAAGGTACTTACATTTGCGAACATTGCCTGAAATCAGTGGATTTATAGCCTTAATGGTTTTACTAAAACTGTTCATCCTCTGAGTAATAAACACAACATACTGTGATATTTTTACTGCTCTTTCCAGATGTTTACACTGTCACAATTTTCTTTAGCATGGGTAGTTTATAAGAAAGACATAATATTCCCATCATGATTACATATTTTCATTTGTTAAATCCATAGTTCCAAAGTGCTCTATTTTTGACATTAAACAGTGCCCCAATCCCTTAAGACTGTAGAATAATCTCTTACCCAGTATTCCCATCCCAGAATAATCACCCGACCCCCATATATTATATCCATCAGAGAATAATCGATCACCCCCTTATACTAATATTCCTATCGCAGAATATTCACCCCAATATCCCCAGGAAACCCCCCAAGAGGCCATCCCACCCACCCATAAAGATGAACACGAAGCGAAGCGAAGAAAACTCGATGAACCCCGTGATTTCCAGCCCCCTAAAGCGGACATTACCCATCGGGAGTCCGACCCCCTTCCCCTTGTTAGTTGCTGACCCAAATTACAACATTTCATGTCTACAACGAGGAGCTTAACTAATCTTGCTACAATTACCCCCCTACCCTTTAATATTCACTCCAATTACCCTAATGTATTAAAACTTACCCTGAATCATAATACCACAGTATTGTCAAACTCAGTCCCATGTTATATAGCGAACTTTTAAAATACAGTAATACTTTTTTAACCTGCACCAATAACCCCCCAAAATTACCCTTAACCCCACTAAACTAGCATTACCCACCCATTAATCACTGCCCCCTCTCCCTAACCCCCATACCTCTTGTAGCGCTCGCGGGTTGAAAATAATTCGATCATGTCAATTCAAAATTCTTTTTGATACCTTTTTCTTTTAGCGAATCATTTTTTACTAGTCCGTTATTCTCGTTACGTTTTACACCGGGACTGTAAACAATATAGCTCTTTGCTTCTTTTAATGAAAACTAGGGTAAAGTTAATTTTTACAATAGCTAATACTATGAATTTTGCAACGAGCATCCGCCCGATTATTAGCCAACCCTGGCTTTTTTGCCTTAAAAGCATTTTAGGCGGTTTTCCCGTCATTTTGTACAGCAGGTATTATGACGTCATTTTTTTGAGATTTATCCGAAAATTGTTTTGTTAAATTTTTTGTCGCTTTTTAACACATGTTTTAAATTTTAAAATCCTGATTCTTTTCCATTGTGACGTCACACGCGGAGGTTATTACGTCATAATACAAGCGTTTCCAGGTTTTAAATACACGTTTTTGTACTTAAAAGTGGAGTTTAATACATCAAATATGATCTTTAGTAACGTCTAAGTAATTTCTCTAGTAAACTTGTCAAACGGCCTCTAGTGACCTTGTCAAACTGGTGAAATTTAAGACCGAATTATTTTCTAAATGACTAAAAAACTGGCCAAGTTTAATCCACTGTCTTAAATTAAAAAGTAAGGACACTGCTCCCTAAAATAAAGATTTAGGCACTATGGTTAGTTTTAGGCTGTGTATAGAGCTAGAGGTAGTTCAGGGAGTTAAGATTAGTGTTGGGTGCTAAAGCAGGTTAAAGTTTTCTTTAGTTTTTATAAATTGAGTTAACAGTTTTCCTCGTTTTTAGCGTCCATTTTTTACACAAGCATTCAATTTAGTGGTAGAACAGGAAAAATATTATTGGTGGGTGAAATTTCAACCATCGCAATGGATTTCTCTTACCGCTTGTGGTCGTTGTTGAGAAAAGAAAAATACAATTCCAGAACCGTCAACAATTTTTTTTCGTGTAAAAGATGCATATTTAAAGGATCATAGAAAAATCATAACGTTGTCGCTGTGGTAAGGCAACACGATTTATGTTGCTTGTACTGGTTTTTGATAAAAAAAAAACACGTGTGAGAACGCCCCTTACTTATTCGCCGAGTCATCTGAAGTTTGCCCGTGTGATAATGCCCATTTCTTTCTCCATTCTCGCGGATAAAACACGACTATTCTACCATACATATACGTTGTCCGACCGGTTAGTCTAGTCTAGTGGTTTAGAGTGACACCTTTCAACCGAAAGGTTGCAGGAACGAAACTGTTCTCTAGCCGTTTCTGTTGGTGTCCTTGGGCAACAACTTGGTTGCCTGAACCCAGCGGATTAATGGGTTCTACTAAACTGAAGGAATGTTTGTATCATACTCAACACACCGCAATAGCTCCGGTAACCCGACTGTGGGCGCGAGGTGATCTGACGATTGCCCGTGTGTTAACCCCCTTGGTTTTTCATTCACGGGGATAAAGATGAATATCCTATCCTATCCATTGGCAGGGCACTTAGCCAACATCGTCTGAATTTAGTGGATTTATTGGTTTTACTAAAACAGTTCGACCTCTGAATAAAATACACAACATACTGCAAATATTTACTGCATTTTTAGTAATCAAATTTATTATAAATTAAATCATTTTCTGATATCAAATATTTACATTTTGTCACAATTCCAATTTCTTTAGCATGGTTAGTTCATAGGAAAGACTTATTATTTCCATCGTGATTACATATTTTCATTTGTTAAATCCATAGTTCCAAAGTGCTCTATTTTTGACATTAAACAGTGCCCCAATCCCTTAAGACTGTAGAATAATCTCTTACCCAGTATTCCCATCCCAGAATAA
Source organism: Ciona savignyi (assembly GCA_000149265.1). Lineage (NCBI taxonomy): Eukaryota > Metazoa > Chordata > Ascidiacea > Phlebobranchia > Cionidae > Ciona > Ciona savignyi. Next base: position 184,335 of record CH003253.1, read on the forward strand.
TCACCCACCCCCCATATATTATATCCTGACAGAATAATCAATCACCCACGAATACCCCCAGAATAATCAACCCCCCAATATCCCCAGGAAACCCCCCAAGAGGCCATCCCACCCACCCATAAAGATGAACACGAAGCGAAACGAAAAAAACTTGATGAACCCCGTGATTTCCAGCCCCCTAAAGCGGACATTACTCATCGGGAATCGGACCCCCTTTCACTTGTTAGTTGCTGACCCAAATTACAACTTTTCATGTCTACACGAGGGGCTTAACTAATCTTGCTACAATTACCCCCTAACCCTTTAATATTCACCCCAATTACCCTAATGTATTAAAACTTACCCCGAATCATAACAACACAGTATTGTCAAACTCAGTCCCATGTTATATAGTGAACTTTTAAAATACAGTAAAACTTTTTCAACCTGCACTAAAACCCCACCAAAAATTACCCTTAACCCCACTAAACTAGCATTACCCACCCATTAATCACTGCCCCCTCTCCCTAACCCCCATACCTCTTGTAGCGCTCGCGGGTTGAAAATAATTCGATCATGTCAATTCAAAATTCTTTTGATACCTTTTTCTTTTAGCGAATCATTTTTTACTAGTCCGTTATTCTCGTTACGTTTTACACCGGGACTGTAAACAATATAGCTCTTTGCTTCTTTTAATGAAAACTAGGGTAAATTAATTTTTACAATAGCTAATACCATGAATTTTGCAACAAGCATCCGCCCGAAAATGTAGCCAACCCTGGCTTTTTTGCCTTAAAAGCATTTTAGGCGGTTTTTCCGTCATGTACAGCAGGTATTATGACGTCATTTTTTTGAGATTTATCCGAAAATTGTTTTGTTAAATTTTTTGTCGCTTTTTAACACATGTTTTAAATTTTAAAATCCTGATTCTTTTCCATTGTGACGTCACACGCGGAGGTTATTACGTCATAATACAAGCGTTTCCAGGTTTTAAATACACGTTTTTGTACTTAAAAGTGGAGTTTAATACATTAAATCTGATCTTTAGTAACGTCTAAGTAATTTCTCTAGTAAACTTGTCAAACGGCCTCTAGTGACCTTGTCAAACTGGTGAAATTTAAGACCGAATTATTTTCTAAATGACTAAAAAACTGGCCAAGTTTAATCCACTGTCTTAAATTAAAAAGTAAGGACACTGCTCCCTAAAATAAAGATTTAGGCACTATGGTTAGTTTTAGGCTGTGTATAGAGCTAGAGGTAGTTCAGGGAGTTAAGATTAGTGTTGGGTGCTAAAGCAGGTTAAAGTTTTCTTTAGTTTTTATAAATTGAGTTAACAGTTTTCCTCGTTTTTAGCGTCCATTTTTTACACAAGCATTCAATTTAGTGGTAGAACAGGAAAAATATTATTGTGGTGAAATTTCAACCATCGCAATGGATTTCTCTTACCGCTTGTGGTCGTTGTTGAGAAAAGAAAAATACAATTCCAGAACCGTCAACAATTTTTTTTCGTGTAAAAGATGCATATTTAAAGGATCATAGAAAAATCATGACGTTGTCGCTGTGGTAAGGTAACACGATTTATGTTGTTTGTACTGGTTTTTGATAAAAAAAAAACACGTGTGAGAACGCCCCCTAACTTATTCGCCGAGTCATCTAAAATTTGCCCATGTGATAACCCCCTTTCTTTCTCCTTCCTCGTGGATAAAACACGACTATTCTACCATACAAAACGTTGTTCCACCGGTATGGTGGTTTAGAGCGACACCTTTGAACCGAAAGGTTGCAGGTTGTAAGCTGTTCGCTAGCCGTTTCTGGTTGTGTACTTGGGAACTTAACGAACGTTGCCTGTACTCAGCGAACTAATGTCTTCTACTAAATTGAAGAAACCTTTGTATCATACACAACACACTGCAAAAAGCTCCGGTAACCCGGCGGTGAGCGCGAGGTAATCTGACGTTTGCCCGTGTGTTAATCCCCATAATTTTTCCATTCATTGAGATAAGCACGAATATCCTATCCTATCTTAGTTCTAAATGCGGAAAATATACTTCATTATAGAATACCAACTTAATGTTTTCATTGTGGCGTAAAGTGACGCGAGCAGAGGCAAGTACAGTTGCATTGTACCGATTTTCCACACAGTTCCCCAAACAAAACAGCACTCAAGTCAATTTAAAACCACTACTTTGACCTAATAATAACTATGTCGTCACAGTGTTGATAATGGTATTACGTAATTTTTTGGTTAGATTATGAAACCGATATCGCATATTTAAGTGTTATAAAATTTTAATTTAAATATTTTTTCATTTTACTTTTTTTTCATTTATTTTATACGTAAGGCTTGATAGTCGCATCTGGCTACCTATGCTACATGCAGCGGTTCGCCTTGTTTTCAGAACGCCGCACTACACCTATGCGAAATAATTAATTTGATTGTAGACATGTTTTAACGACTTTTATTTTGTATTATTTTCCCAGTTTCCGTTATTATATAAGGGCATGTTGCATGTTTTTATCGTGGAAACAAAATATATATACAATTGCATTGTTTTTCTTCTGTTTTTCCGACGACTGCTGGGTTTTACTTAGTATTTAAATCTACTGATGGCTAAATTTGTGTTGTTGTACATGTACCAAATTTATGCAAAAACAGTCTTTGGGACGAGCCCATTATAGATTCGAAACTTTACTAGGTTAAAAATCGTGTTGTTGCTTTATTTTGCAAAATACGAGACAAGGAGTAAAAACTTTTCTCCCAATTCCGTTCCCGTGATTTCAACACCCAAAGTTAAGTGGTCCCTACTTCGGCAACAATGTCAACACGCCATAAACGTGCCGCCGCGACAGCCTACTCAAATGTGGTTAAGCGTGGAGACTAGCCCGTCAATTTATTCGCACTTCCAATTTTTGACCTAAACTACAAGCTCGCAAAGTATGTCCGCCACGAACGTTTATAAAAAGGAGAATCGATTTTTTTATATTTGTGTGCTATTTTAGCCGATCCTGTTTTGGTGTTATGCTATTTGGGTACGTTTTGACACAATCGCTTTAATCTGGCAATTGTCTGTAGCTTAGTTAAACCAAATTTAAATGTTTTTTATTCATTCTGCACCTCAGACCGGGTCCACACTCACGCTTGGGCGCCTGATGACTCATTATTTTTTACAAGTTGGCGCGCGAGAGCATACGCTTACTTTTATGAAACATCTGATCATGTATGTCAGTCGTGTGGCCAAATGTTTAACGCGACCGATGCATATACCGACTCCTATTCAAAAACGGTCCGAGTAACGAGCCCATCATGGTATGGGTTTGAAACTTGGCTCAGTAAAAAAAATAATAAAAAAAAACAACTGCTCATGTACTGTCGTGTGGTCACGACCGATACACAACACCGAATTATACACAAAAACGGTCTTAGAGCTAATCGTGGATTTGAATATGATCCCGATTAAACAAAGCAAAAACTTAGGATTCCAAAAAAAGGACATAAAAATATGTTTAGGGTCAAAGCGTTTTATCATACTGTATAAAAGGCAGGGGTGGGCAACTTTTCTAGTCGGCTAGCCAGATGTGGAAAAATGAAGTTCTTGGTGCGCCGAATTATTACATGAACAGTATTCAATATCTTTATTGAAATAGTGTTTATGTAATTAGCCGGCCCACCAAGAATTCAATATCAGGGTATTGTTGGAGACAGTCTGCGGCCGGTCAAATTCCCTTCACGGGACGTAGGTTGCCCATGCCTGCTGTAAGGTAAGCGGAATGAAAATAATTCGTGCGTTGCATATTTCGGTTCGTCCGTTCATTCGTATTTCGGTTTGGTCCGTTCATTCGTATTTCGGTTTGGTCCGTTCATTCGTATTTCGGTTTGGTCCGTTCATACGTATTTCGGTTTGGTCCGTTCATACATACAGTGTCGGAGAATAAACCGAACGGCAGTGGCTTTGAAGGTAAACAAACCTCTTTAGTTGTGTTTTTTGGCAAGAAACTAAGTGGGCGTTGCTAAAACCCAATAAATATTGTTAAACTTATCAAGAACTTTTAAACTTGACAAGAAAAGCAAAATGCCTTATATTTTTATGTAAACATCCAAACCATTCGTGATTATCGTACTAGGATATAACAAACCCCCCTTTTTCTTCTAGTTCTGTCATCGGAAAATCTGCCCGTTTTACCTCAATTGCGTGCTGATCGCCGCACGCCAGTCTTTATACGGTCCACCGGAACTGGGGTGAATGGGTCAATGACAGGTCATAATGACCTGTAAGTTACGTCATCGGGTCATATACGACACCCTTGGTTGGCAACATAAACATGAAAATTTTATCCATTTCCAAAGAAATTGTGGCTTTTTTATTTTAGTCAAAAAGATCTTTGTTTACAATTTTACATTTTCAAAGAACCTGCGCTTTCTATGATAACTGAGAAGACATGTTTATACCAGTTTTCAAAACAGTTAAGTTTCCAAGGTTACCTACCCACTGTGTAGGGCTTTTAACAGGGCGTACGTTTCCTTAATGGTAAAAATGTGGCTAATTCGGCAACGCTTCTAAACTTAGAAACCCCAATCACGATGTGGGGCCGAGACAAGTGGCTTTTCCGTTCTTCTGACTTTGTCCTGTATTTGTTGTAAATTGTAGTCATTTCCGAAAATGAAATATATAAACACGGATGGTAGAACAGTTTAAAGTTGTGCGTATTAAACAGGGTTCTTTCGTACCCAAAGACCTAATTTCCTATGCAGGAATACTGGGTCGTATGTTATTTCCGAAGTGGAATATTATCTGTACATCAGGCTATTGTGGCAAGGTTAACACAGTGGGTATATCAAACAAGGCTATTTCCCACCGTACACACCAATATTACCACTGTTTGCTGTTCCTATTGACCTAATTTCGAATCCAAGACAACTTGTTCCTTTATTTTTTGCATGTCGTCTATATTCGACAGATTATAATAGGAAAGCATAGCAGTGTGTGTATGCTCACTGTGGAAAAATGCAAGGGACGTTCTCACGGTCAATCGTCAGATTTCCTTGTGCTAACTATCAGGTTACTTAAGGTATTGCTATGTGTTGAAACGTAGTAGGCCTACAGAGTTGCACGTTTTGTTTCATTGTTTAAATAACTGGGTTAAGGTAGAGATCTTCGCAACCGGAGTCTGAACTGAGTTGGTCGCGTTAACCATTTGGCCACGCGACCGTTCTAAACAGTTTTCCATCTAGCCGACCAGCTAGCGACTAGTTTTAATTCCGCCACCTTTAGGTTGACCACCTGGCGCGCTCTAATGAAACTAACTAACTACACACAGTTCAGTCGACTCTATATTGAACCGTTTGGCCACGCAAGCGCTATTACGACCGCGATTCTACATGAATGTCCATGAAAATGTATCTCACATACCGGATCAGAACAGTTAACTTGGTCAAGTAGGTGCTAGGTTCGATCTACACCCTGACCACTTTTGGCAAGTCACATACCAGCATTGCTATCGGCCAGTGGATCCAAAACAACAGAAACCCTTCTATGGGCATGTAATCTTACGGTACCCATGTTATAGCAACCGCTGTTTCCAAAATAAATAAAAACAAGTCGGCCCTCCTAAATCAGTTTCTGTTTATCCAAGTGTGTATAATTACCACCGTTCTGATCAAAGCGGGAAAACCATTAGTAAAATCCCTGGGTCGGGCAAGGGCGTGCCACTTTTGCTTAATGGGGTTGCCTTTGATTTTGGAAATACCAACCAAAGGAGTCTGTCTACATTGCACTATATTTGTAAGGAACAAAATGGCGGACACGAAACTAGGATACAAACATGGTTAACTCCGTGTTTTGGAAAACGCAAATGGCGTTATCACACGAGTAATCGTCAGATACAGCATACATTCTACTGCCTTTTACCATGTGATTGCAATTTAATCATAGAATTGGCATAGGCGTACACTCGCATAACATAGAATTAACCAAACGCTACTAATAGGTGGCACAGGCAACTTTAAGTATAAAAATTGGATACGTGATAATACTTTGATATTAATCGAATGATCTTGCGACCGAACGGTTAGCACATACAGCATTTCACTTAAAATCGACCCTAATGATGAATCACAACGCGGGTTCGAAACTTAAAGAACTCTTCGTGGAAAATATGAAAGCCTTGTCGAGATAACCTCTGTTGTATGCATTGGTCTCTCGCACCAACGTGATTTGGCGTACATCGGTGTTTTTGTTATACAACTTCAGATAAGTTTTCCTTGTTGAAAACCGAATGCTGATTTACGGGTTGCAAAGTTTGGTTTGCTTTCCTAGCTGATTTGTTCACTACGTTCTAGGTCACGGGGAAGGTAACTCTTGCCTTCCCATTCGTCGTATTTACATCATAATCTTCAGTCACTTCGTCTTTTAAAGTCGACACGGTCGAGCGATTTATCCACGTGATTGGAAACGTTTTGTTCAGTTGTTACGTCATCATTGTCGGAATCGAAATCTACGGAATGCGGAAGGTCCATTTCCGGTTCCGGTGACACCCTATTCGAGCGTATTTTCAACTCCGGGGAATTTCTTTTTTCAATAGTATTATCACCATCGGGTCCGGGCCTGTAGCTTGAGTTCTCTATGACATCATCACATCTGACGTCACTAGTGCTGACGTCATCGTCGTCCTCCCCGTTATGGAGGTAAATGGTGATGAGACGGTAGATTTGCAGCAACAGAACCAGAAGGTTTTTGCAGGTGAAGAAAACCATCATCTGGCTGATGACCTTTAACCCTACAAACATAAAGTGAGTATAAAATATAACAATACTGGTTTGTGATGTTATTTAGAAAAAAGAAGGATATTTATGTTTATGCCCGGCGATGGAAAAACGCAAGGGGCGTATTCTACTTGCCAATTTCCGTGAGGTTCCTTTAGCAAGGACACAAGCGACTAGCTACCTATGATGGATCCGAAACTTGGAGCGTTGAAAATCGTGTAAATAGATACGATCGGACAGCTATACACGTAATTTGTCTATCTTTCTACCATTCAATTACCGACTAGCAGGTAAAGACGAAAGCACAGGAAAGGGCCGTCTTGCATGACAATAGTTGACATGATACCCAGCACATCAGCGTTCACAGAGTCAATACTACACCGCGTTCTGCAGCATCCACTGTGGAAATGCAAAGAAAAAACATTAACTATAGAATATTAACTACATAATCGATACCCAAAAACTTTAACCATAAAATGTTGCCTACATAATCTAAACCCAAAAAAACTTTAACCATAGAATGTTGCCTACGTAATCTATACCCCAAAAAACTTTAACTATAGAATGTTGACTACATAATCATACCCAAAAAAACATTAACTATAAATGTTGACTATACATAATCGATGCGCCAAAAAACTTTAAGCGTAGAATGTTAGCTACAAAACCTATATCCCATTATTTACACACGCTAACAGGTAAAAAGAAATCCCGAAATTAATCTGAATTATTGCTCAACAGGGCATAAATTTTTCCAAGTGGTTAACAATTGGACTTTAACCAAAAAAAACTAAATAAGATCTTATGATGACACATATTATTACAAACGTTCATAAAGTCTACATTAGCCGAAAATATGCAATTTCATGGGGCAGATATTTTCCTAAGGACCCCAAAATTCGATTTTAGCCGAAATAACTAAATGGAATCTTATGAGGACAGAAATTTTCGAGGGAAATTTTCTGTACCGACCTGGTTTCAATGCGGTTAACGTCTTCATTAATATTTCCCATTCTCGTCTTGCGAGCCTTGACTGATGTGATTGCAAGTGCGTATTGCATAAGCGCCCATGTGTAGAGCGATAGTATGGGGTAGATCAAGTGCTGGGCTCGGATTACCTACGTACAGTGGAAGATGAAACGGCGGAAATAACTATTCATAAATAGTGTTGTATTTTACGAATCGGGGGTTAAACAATCCGTGTAATTAATTTCTTCGTTTTGGAAAAATTTAAACATTTAACTGCTTAAATTCATTAATACAATCTCATTACCAAAAACATTCATAACGTATTAATTGCGCTATTTATTTATATATTCTGGCCACCTTTCAATCGAAATGTTGCAGGTTCGAACCTGGTCGCTAGCTAGTCTGTTGTGTCCTTGGGCAAGGCACTTAACGGACATTGCCTGAACCCAACGGATTAGTGGGTTCTACCAAAGTAAGGGAACGTGTCTATCATATACAACACACTGCAAAAGCTCCGGTAACCCGACAGTGGGCGCGAGGTGATCTGATGATTGCCCGTGTGTTAACCCCCTTGTTTTTCCCATTCACGGGAATAAACATGAATATTCTATTCTATCCTATTCTCCTGGTATAAATCGTTTATTGCTAAAGTAATTTATATGTCTTTTTATATCGACCGGCAGATTATATTGTTCCTTGTTTATAAATTTTCTGCTTAAATATTATTTCAAAAATATTTTATTCAATTGTTAGTCACGTATGATTTTGCAATAATCGAATTGAAGAAAATTAATTTTTATGCCTAAGGGACTCAATATGTAATTTGCTACGTTGGTTCCGGTCAACTGGAAGTCGTTATTATGACCCCAAAGATATGGCGCATAGACTGCACTCATCCGTTAGAGGCATAATTGAACAAGAAACATATTTGGTTAAAAGCGAAGTCATTGAACGGTCGTGTGGCCATATGGTTACCGCGACCGATTCATATACCAAATTCCATATAAAAACGGACTGGGTGACGAGACCTTCGTGGAATCGAAACTGAGCCCAGTAAAAAAGCAAAGTCATGGCATATAATCTAAATATTATGCATGTATTAGATTCAGATACTACAAAACTGATGTATTTCCGCACAACCACGCTATAATCTTAACTGGGCGATGTGTGGACACGAGGTGATCTGACGATTGCCCGTGTGTTTACCCCCTTGGTTTTCCCATTCACGGGGATAAACATGAATATCCTACCCTATCCTATCCTATATGCCCTTAAAACTGCATTGTAGATGAAACCTAATAGCATTTAATTCAACCTTTAATCTTAACCCTGGCTTTTGTGGTTTCCTAAGGATATATCTTAACCACCAAGATTGTAATATTTGGGACCAACTAAAAACAACTTACAACCTTGTAAAACTTTGATTTAGTTATTCAGTACAAAACGGATATATGGCGACAATGTCGTTTAATTTGAAACCCTTATTTAGACGCCCAACCACGCATAAAATAAAGGCTATTAAGTTTAAATTGTATTCCTTGTTAAAATTATTTTATTATTGTCGTACATGTATGCGTGTAAAAATGGCGCCTGTGTATTAGACCGTTTGCCTAACTATTTTTTTTTAATTTTCCCTAATTTGTTCAGAAATTCTTAAACACTATTGTATTTGTGCTATATAAACCCAATGAATCCAAAAGTACCGGTCGGGTTGACTAACCCTTAAATAGTCCATAACCCAAATAAACCACCGCTTCACGCTTGGGTTAGAACCGCGCCCGGAACTCTTATGCTTTTAACTTGAACTATCCGACAATCTTAGGCGCCAAACGCCGATTTTTTAACAGATTATTTCCGAAATAACGAAACTTTGCCAAATAACTTTAATGTTAACGCAAAACCCTGTTTTTAAACTTAACTGTTTTTTGGAAAATATGACTGTAAGTTACGAAATGCTTTAAAATGACCAAAATGTTTTGGTTTACGGTTTGTTTTACTTTAACACGTCAACTCCTTACATTATGCCCAGATGGGATTGCAAAATACGGTGTTATAATAAACCAGAGATGTCTAAGACAATCAATAATATAAAAATGTTTTAGCCTGATTTGGCTACTTGACTATGTGCATCAGATAACTTATTGGGCCTTTGGACAAGGCCATAGTCAAGTAGCCAGAATATTAGTTGTTTTTAATCATTTAAAAAAATTAATAGTTGTTGATTTATTTTTAAGTATTAGTTGATTTTTGACGTTGTTACTTAAAAAACACTAGTAGTTATCATATATTTGCTCCGGATACATCCGCCGCGACAGAAACGGCTGAAAGTTTGGCGGCCGCGTCCGCTATATTTATTAAATTATATCCTTTTTTAATGACTTGTTTTAACGACTGATCGTTTTGCCGTCTTTTCCCGTTCCTGTATCGTGATTATATTCGTTAGACATTTTAAAAAACTGGGGCAAAAAATAATTAAACTATAAACTAAACTGAAACACCATCAACCTTCTTACCTGTTCCTCTTTGAAGACCTCAAACAACTCCATGATATCGGCTGCCATACCAAGGTAGACCAGTAGGAGTTGCGACAACTGGTTTCGGCTCACCTCACCCTTCGGTAAGATCCATCTTCCGATGATAAGTATGAAGAGAAGGGACTGCTCAACAGCCAAAGCCCACGACGCTAGATCCCCTTGTACTCCAATACCACCGACCTATGAATGCAGGTTTCTTATATATTTATCGGGGCAAGTTTCGAACCTATGACAGTTTGTATATAGAAATTGGGATACCAAACGGTCGCGTTAACTATTTAAACACAGGTTGTTTTTACCGACCAGTCAACAAAGGTTTTAATGAACCAACAACTATACTCGACGGTACTGTCGTGTGGCCGAAAGGTTTAACGCCATGGTACATATTATACCGACTGCTATATAAGTGAATGGCCCGTTGTAGGTTTGAATCGTAGGTCGGTAAAAATCGTACCCAACGGCGATCATAGTTGCTAACAATCCAGCACAGTCAGCACGGAATTTCGTATTGTGAAATAATTCAATACACCACTTGGCATACAAAATAGCGGTAATTCCATTTAGAAATCTACATGGCGTTTATAAGGTAACTTAACTTTTGTGTCACTTTGTAATGGGTTGGAAGATGTTTGTATAATCCAGGCATTAACGCCGGATTAGTGCTCGTGGATATTCGTTTGATCTTTGCCACAAAGTCCTGTGATGTTTTTTTGTCGCTGTTTTTGCATTTTATGGTGATTTTGACACGCAATTTCTGACAACGATCTAACCACATGTTTTGACGAAGCAAACAGTTTCGTAGCGTAAAACCTATTTTAGTAATGTATTCGCAAAAATGAGGTAATTGCCATAAACGAGTTCATATACAAACGTGCATACTTTTGAACCGTGTAAATTCGTGACATTTATCTCTTACCGGGAAAGAAGAGCTAACGGTCGAGCCGGTCGCATTCACGGATAGTAAAGTGGCCAGGCGTTCACTGTTAAGTTTGATTTCCAGTAGCCATATTGATGGGATAGCAGCAACGAGGTAGCAGAACATACCGGGAGAAAACCTGAAAATGTAATATATATGTCTTGTCGTGTAGCTTGGTGGGTTAGTGGGTTGCCTTACTGCCACAAGGTTTTAGGATTGAAACTGGTCGCAAGCTAATGGGTTTTTTTACTTTTTGCAAGGCTCTAAGCAACATTGCCCAAATCCAATGGAACTGAAGAAACGTATTAATTTTGTACAACATAACGCAATAGCCTTTGTAACTGGTAACCCAAGATGGGTTGAGGTTTTAAAACGTTCTTCTTTCTGTTCTCGGGGGTAACCCATTAATACAGAATGCTACAATATTGCAGTTCCCGACTTACTGTTGTATTATTGGGCAATTTGACTGCTAAATATTAATATAAAACCCTTCACTGTATTAGAAAATGTGACCTTCATTGTAACTATTTGGCTAAATCCAGATAACGATCGGGAATTTTAAGAATTCCCGCCCTGTTCAAAACTCAAACATCCCGCATATTATTTTACGATTTGCCCATCATGTTTTATTCGACTAAAAAATGATAAATATTTAGGACGTTGCCCCTTAATTGACATACCACCTGTCATTTTACACTTCATTTTTAAATACTTAGATTAATTCCAAACAACCAGCAACTAGATGGTGGACATAAGGTTTTCAAGAGGCCGAACCCACACAAACATGCTAACGTACAGCAGGCGTTTATTTCAAATAAGCACTGCGTATGATTTCTAAAACAACTATCTGTTCGTCGACAAGAGTAAAAGTTGTTTGTTTCAATTTGGGCAATGCCAAAATGTCAATCATAGAAAAACCCGTGAACACGACAGGGAGTACATTAGTATTCTAACAATTAATCGTGCAACATGACTCTTGACCTTCCTCGAATATAAACGTGAGTATTCTATCATAGAATACTAACACGATCATATCATAGAATACTAACACCCGACGCCGAGCACACGGTAATCTAATTGTCAGTGCTCGAACCACGAGCACTCTCCCACGAAAGATAAAACATAAGCATCGGATCCTTACCATATCCACTCCTGGCCACCTCGAAGCCACAAGATAACCACCGTCTCCACCAACAGTCCAATCAGCACTATCGTCAAGAGCCAGTACATTACATTATTGTACGCTAGCACAACCGTGAAAGCCGCTACCACGCAATGAGTGGCAAAAAATATCCGTACAACTAATGCGACGAGCGGTCTTATTGCGATACGCTTGCACTTGTCAAGTATTTTGCTCATCTTAAATTCTCTTCCAAACAGATCAAAATGGTAAAACTATGCTGCTCGTGTCTTGTCAAAGCGTAGTATGCCTGTGTGACCCCGAAAACTCATTTTTATCAACAAGTTTAAAAATAGAAATACTGGTAAGCATAACTAATCTCTAGCCCACCTAACGGCAAAAACTATACCTCTCTTAAATAAGTTCCCAGTTTACATAAATAGGAATATTCTAGGAATACCGAAAATCGTTTACTTATAAAATGTAGGTGTATATTTGACTTAAGCTTTTCTCTTTACTGCAAGTCATATTATTAACGTCTACATTGACGTTTTTATTCGCCTGCCATTCATGTAAGAAAAAGAAACAAATTATCACTGCGACCAAATTGGTTAGGTATTCGCAGAGCCTTTAATTTTCTTAACAAACAAGCAAAACACTACATTTATCTTTGCATATACCATAAAGAATGATAATAAAAAATGACTCGACTTCGGAACGCAAGGTAATCTGACAATTACCCGTGTGTTAAACGCCCACTGTGTTTCCCCATTAACAGGGATAAACATAAATATCCTATCCAACAATACCTTTTTATTTTGTCCGACAGATTAGTCTAGTGGTTAAGTGCGTCGCCTTTCAGCCTTTGCGTTACCTCGTATACCTACGGTTAGGTCACCAAAGGTATTGTATTGCGTTGTATGTGATAAAGATGTTGCTACTGTTTCAGATCAACTCATTGTCCAATGGTTTCAGGTAACACCCGCTTGTCCAAGGACACAACCGACTAAGCGAAACGACTAACAACAAAGGTAAGGGTGATAAAACGTACACATGATTCTAAATTTCTTACCAAGAAATATTTTACAAAAGAAGAAAGTAGAATTTATATGTAACACAACTGAGGAATAAAACTTCCGCATATGTCACCACACATTATATAGATGTAGGCTACATGATCCTATTTCTGTTGGTTTTCAATATCTTAAAACTAAAAACGGTAGTCTTAAAAATTTAAAGAAACTTGCAGAGGTATAAATTGATATTGGTAAAGTAATTTCACAGTGAAATAACTCACTTTACTCTTGGACTTCCACTAAATAATATACAAACACAATGGTTATGCACTATTACCACGTATTAAGCTATATAAAGCAGCCCGATATTTAAAACCAAAACAAAAATTTGCGACAGTCAAATAAGATAGGCCTATAAGGATTTTATTTCCATTTTAACCGTTTACCAGTACGATAACCAGAAAGGCAACCCCACCAAAATATTTAATTACTCTGCTTTGACGCCATGGTCTACATTTTTTTAGAATAGGATAGAATATTCATGTTTATCCCTGTGAATGGGAAAACTAAGGGGGTTAACACACGGGCAATCGTCAAATCACCTCGCGCCCACCGTCGGGTTACCGGAGCTTTTGCAGTGTGTTGTATATGATAGACACGTTCCTTCAATTTGGTGGAACCTATTAATCCGCTGGGTACAGGCAATGTCCGTAAAGTGCCTTGCCCACGGACACAGCCGACTAGCTAGCGACCAGTTTCGCACCTGCAACCTTTCCATTGAAAGGCGATGTCATTAAAAAATTTAAATAATGTAAAACGTAAAAAAATAATAAAAATAAAATAAATGTAGAGATGTTACTTGTATTTTTGCAAACAGTAAAAGAACAACGAAATAATGGATTAAACACAACGTGGTTAAAACACAAGAAAAAGGCAAAGCCCGCTTCGGTTCATAGACCGTGACGTAGCCAGATCGCTACATTACTCCCCCCCAGAAGCGGATTTATCATTTTTTTGGAGGCCGTCCTCTTTTTTTCGGTTTAGCGACTGTGACAGGTTGTGTACGGTCAACGACGGCAGGCTTAAGGCGGTCAATGGATACATTTTGAGGTTTTCCGGAAATATCTACTGTAAAGTATTTTTCACTGCACTTTAACACTTTAAACGGGCCATCATATGGAGGGTTTAAAGGAGGACGATATGCGTCTTTGCGAACAAAAACAAATTCACAGTTATAAAGTGAACGCGGAATTGCCACGGGATAAACGCGATGTCGTGACATTGCTACTGGCAATACATTTTTAACTGAATTGCGTAATGAACGTAAAAATTCTAATGGTTCAGCGGTATTGCGTATTGCACTGGGAAAATCGCCAGGTAGCGTAATTGTGGTTCCATACAACAATTCTGCACTAGTCGTTTTGAGATCATCCTTCGGCATGGTTCGGATTCCTAACAGAACCCACGGCAGCTCGTCTATCCAATTAGGGGTGTTCATCCGGGCCATTAGTGAGCTTTTAAGGTGTCTATGAAACCGTTCAACCAAACCGTTCGCTTGAGCGTGAAATGCTGTTGTGCAGTTTTGTTTGATACCCATTAACTGGGTAACTGTTGTCCAAAGTTGCGACGTGAATTGCGCTCCTCTATCTGAAGAGATCTCGGTTGGTACACCATATCGAGCGACCCAGTGGAATATAAGTGCTCGCGCACAAGTCTCTGTGGTCGCATCTGGGATGGGGGATTGCTTCCGGCCACCTGCTAAATCGATCAACAATGGTAAACAGATATCTATTGCCGCGAGATGGCGCAAGCGGTCCGACAATGTCAATGTTAATATGTTGGAATCGGGTTGTTGGTAGGGGATAGTGTTGCAGCGGAGCACGAGTATGTCGATGTGTTTTTGCTTTCTGACAGGCCAAGCACTGTTTGGCCCACGTACGAACTTGCTTGTTCAGTCCGTGCCAGGCGAACTTTGACGACACAAGCTTTTGTGTAGTGCGAATTGATGGATGAGCAAGCGTGTGCACCAAGTCAAAAACTTTTCTTTGCCATGTTTTTGGAATAATTGGTCGCGGGGTCCCAGTGGAGGTGTGACACAAAATAGTTTTACCGGACGGCGCAAATGCAACGTCTTCAAGTTTTAGTTGTGAAACAGCTGTGCGATAAGCTTGTACCTCGGGATCTTGTTGAGCAGCGGCAAGAGCGTTGTAATCAATGCCGAGCATATCTTGATTAACTGCCCCGACATACGAACGGGATAGTGCATCAGCGACGATGTTGCGCTTGCCTTCAATGTGCTGTACGTCCGTGGTATATTCAGAGATGGCAGTTAAGTGCCGCTGCTGCCTAGCTGACCATGGATCTGAAACTTTCCGGAATGCAAAAGTTAAAGGTTTGTGGTCTGTGTATGCAGTGAAAACTCTGCCTTCTAGAAAATACCGAAAATGTCGAACTGCCAAATACAATGCCAACAGTTCGCGATCAAACGTGCTATATTTTATTTCCGCTGGGTCTTAAATGTCGACTGAAAAATGCAAGTGGTCGCCACGTACCTTGAATGTGTTGCTCCAATACTGCGCCAACGGCCTTGTCTGAAGCGTCGATCGTTAAAGAAGTAGGTGCTTGCTGGTGCGGGTGGCTCAATACAGTTGCGCGTTCCAGGGCAAGTTTTGCTTCTTCAAAAGCGACGTGCAATTCTTCCGACCATTCCAATTTGGGACGTTTCGAAGCCAACACTTTATAAATCGGTGACATAATTCGAGCCGCCGATGGCAGGAATCTGTGATAAAAGTTGATCATTCCAGCGAACTCCTGAAGGCCTTTGACGTTGGCTGGCGGTGGAAAACGTCGGATAGCTGACACTTTAGCTGGCAAGGGTTGCACACCACTTGGATTCACTTTATGGCCTAGAAAATCAATCTCATTTTTTTCCAAAAATGCATTTTCTCCAGATTTATTACCAGCTCGTTGTCCGCAAGTCGCTGAAAGAGCTGCATGAGATGCAAACGATGTTGCTTTTGTGAGTTGCTTGCAACTAGAATATCGTCTAAATACACGAAGGCAAAGTCTAGTGATTGACAGACGGTGTCCATTAACCGTTGAAAAGTCTGAGCTGCACTTTTCAACCCAAATGGCATTCGCAGGTATTCATATAACCCAAACGGGGGTTATAACAGCTGTCTTTGCAATGTCCTCTTGTGCAACTGGGACTTGGTGATAGCCTCGCACCAAATCTATTTTTGAAAAAACGACTGATCCAGCAAGGCGGGATGAAAAGTCCTGAATGTGCGGTATGCTATAGCGGTCGGCTTGCGTAGCTGCGTTTAAACGTCGATAGTCACCGCATGGTCTCCACTCACCTGAAGCTTTTGGTACCATGTGAAGAGGCGATGACCACGGACTCGACGATCTTCTTACAATTCCCAGTTTTAACATCTTTGCAAACTCTGCTTTAGCTATTTCGAGCTTCTCCGGTGACAAGCGGCGGGCTCTTGCATGTACGGGAGGCCCAATGGTCGTAATATAATGTTCCACATGGTGCTTTGGAGTTGAAGTGTCAAACTTCGGCGGTTGTTATGATTGGGAATTTTGCTAGTAGTTGTGCGTAAATGTTGTTGCTTGCGTTGATTGCGTTTAGCTGCAGCGCTGTTTGGTTGGAATTGCGGATTGGAATGCTGGAGAATGATTGCGTGTGTAACAGGCAATTGTGCTTTAAATCCACCATAAGTGAATGAGCGCGCAAAAAATCAGCTCCTAAAAGAGGCTTTGACACGTCTGCCTAGGTAAACTTCCATTGAAATTGTCCAGGTGCCAAATCCAGCTTGATTGTTGTTGTGCCGTAGGTCTTGATGCTGCTTCCGTTCGCTGCAATCAGTGTTTGTCCACACGCTTACTGTCGGCGTTGCATTGTTGAAACCGGGTAAACACTGATTTCAGCTCCAGTGTCAACTAGAAATCTCTGGTTTGATCGCCGATCACGAACATAGAATAGGTTTTGTTGCTTGCCGGCCGCCGAGGCTGTTAGAAGCGGCCGGCGGGGGCGTTTCCCTGATAAGTGCACGGTTGTTGGCATTTGTGTGCTCGGTCACCAAATCGATGATGATAGAAACATAGTCCTTGGGGTTTAGCTGGGCTGGGTGCTCTTTGTAATGGCTTATGTCTTCGAACTTTCGCAATTGTGCATGACATGCCGTTTCTTGCTTGCCACAAAATGTCAGCACGCTGTGCTAGCGCCCTTGGGTTATCAAAGTTCTCTTTGGCCAGGATAATTCTTATTTCTTCAGGCATATTTTGAAGAAATAAATACCGAAAGAGGAAGCACGGAGTATGACCAGACATGAGCGATAGCATTTCGTCCATTAACTCCGATGGTGAGCGATCACCGAGCTCGGTAATCTTCAAAAGTTTTGCCGCTCTCTCGTACTCGGAATCACAAAACGTGCTGATCAATCTTTGCTTAATTGTCTGGTACTTCTCTAGTTCTGGAGGCTCTTCAAGTAAATCTAATAGTCGGCTTGCTGTTTGCTGATCCAAGGATGAAACTACGTAGTAGTACTTGGTTTGATCGCTGGTAATTTTCCTCAAGGCAAACTGTGCCTCTGACTGCTGAAACCACACACGTGGTTGTGCACTCCAAAACGTAGGCAGCTTTAGAGAAACAGCATTCTGCGGGACTACGTCTTGACTTTCCATACTTTGCTTTGCGTATTCTCCAAGAAATTACTTTTCTTGGAATCGGGGTCACCAATGTAGAGATGTTACTTGTATTTTTGCAAACAGTAAAAGAACAACGAAATAATGGATTAAACACAACGTGGTTAAAACACAAGAAAAAGGCAAAGCCCGCTTCGGTTCATAGACCGTGACGTAGCCAGATCGCTACAAGCTGTCCCCAAAGTGAAAAACCTGTTCCATAATTGAAAATATAAACAGAACCTCTATGAGCTACGTCATATTTACATAAGTTTATGAATTAAATCTACAACTTTGTTATTGTCGTTCTCGCAAATGTCAAGTTCTTTAGTAATTGTCAACATTTAAGCACTTTTGATGGATATATATCAAAATCTTATATTTTAAGGTAAATCTAAAACTTTTTTAGACAAGTTTGTGTACTAAGAAGCTATTATAGTAATTTTAAGAGTAGTTTTTACTCTTTCTTTCAATATTTTTATACCCATAGTTGTGTATGTGTATTATTAGGCTTTCTAGAATTTCATTTAAGAAGATTAGGCCTACTAAAAAAGAAGTAATAAAGCAGTAATCACATCATTGTATTTATACTGTTACCAGAAGTATGGTGGTAGTGTGAGAGTACTATCTAGTACAGTGTTTCCCAACCCAAGTCCGCGGTCTCAAATGAGTCCGTGGAAGGTTTAAATGAGTCCGCAAGCACATCAACAAATTGTACAACTTTTATATGTTTTTGATCGTTATAAACAGCAGTGATATGTTTTTATCAACGAGACATTGTAACTCAAGGTAATTTTAAGTTTGGAACCAACCGATTTAAGTAACTAAATGGAAGTTTATTATTCATAGCACTCGCTTTGGATGTTCCGTAATACCGTAGTGGCTGAATAACCTATTTTATAAAGTCCTTAGGAGTAACAACTTTCATCTTTTATTGCGTGTTGCACTTTGAGTCCGCAAAGACTTTCGCTGGTAAGGAAATAGTCCCCGACCAAAAAAGGTTGGGAAACGCTGATCTAGTAACTCGCTGACCGTTTTTCATATAATACCTTGATTCGCCATTTGCCTGAATTTATGTTGCTTTACAAGTTAATATTTATTTTGGAGCTGCTCACTTTTTTAACTTTTCGCACACACAATTGCCCCTCGAATTTGGTCATACTTCTAAACTTATCTTTAATGCTTTGATGTTGGCGAAAACTAAAAGGAGGTAAAGAGGAAAGAAGAAAACTGCACACAAAAATAAAGATTAGGGCATTAAAGTTAGTTTTAGACATGGGCTTGGAGTTAGGGTTAGTTCTGCTTCTGGGGTTGAGGTTAGTGTTTAAGGTCAGGTTAGAATTAGTTTCCATAGTTTTAGTAACAGTTTTCCTTCTTCCTTCTTTCCCTCCTTTTTGTGTTGCCGTTGATATGGTTAGTGGTGGTGGGTTTAATTGCAAGCCAGAAGGTTTTACATTTACAATGTAATGTAATGTAAAAAAGCCAGAAGGTTACCGGTTCAAAGCCTGACAATAAAAAGCTTATCACCGGGAAACTAACCAGTTGCTTACTGTGTCCTTAGATGAATAAACCATTTCATATACTTTGCCTTAATCCAGTGGCAATATCTTGCTCTAGTGCATTTAACGCAAAGCTCTAGTGCATTTAACGACAACTTAATCATGACCATCGTAATCTTTTAACGCCAGTCATAAATAAATTAAGATTCGGATTTCCCCTTGTGAATTGTAAATAAGTATTTACTATTAGTCTTTCAAGGTGAATTTTTCCACCCACAAAGGTAGAAATGATGCATTTATACATGCAGATATGCGCTGAATGTGTTAGGTTGTATCTTTAATATTCTGGATTGATTACTTTGATTTTATTGCACGAATATAAATACAGTGTCAGGGTAATAACTCAAAATTACTACACTAAAATAGCACCCCTTCTATAGCTGGCTCCCCCATTGCACGGGTCGCTTTCCCGCACACTTTTCTTCGAGTCTTAGTGTAAAAGTGTGATTTTTTTATAAACATTTTTTAGCTGCCATGTCTAATTATACCAACATTTGATAATTTATTGGTTTTTTAGACGTGTTCTAACGACTGTCGTTTTGCCGTTGTTCCCGTTTTCCAAATTTTAATCAACGGTCCTGTTCATGTTTTCATCGTGAAAACAAAAAATAAACTAAACTAAACTAAAACAACTTATAATCCAACAGGAGATTATGCCATGTTTAGTATTAACGCAATGTATCAGCTTAAGTTACAAGACTTTATTTTATCTCTTTCATTACCCTTACCAACCCCTCATAAATGCGCTCAACATAAACAACATTTTTACAGAATCACATGCCTGGTGCTAAGAGCATGATGTGCCTCGAGTGGTGAAAATGGCAATGCTTGCACCGATCCCTGCAACATCACGTAGGATCAAAAGCCTTCGGATCAGAACTGGAAGAAGTACATCAGGTGGGTTGATCGAACATTTCCGGTACCTCTAAATACTACAGGATCGCTTGGAGCACTTGGAGTGCTTGGATAACTTACTATACTTCGTAATCACATTGGAGAAACCTTCCATCACTAAAATAAAGATGATATTAATGTTAGGGTTGGGGTTAAAGTTAGTTCTTGGGTTGAGACTAGTGTTTGGGACAGGGTTAGAATTACTTTCCATAGCAATCTAAGCGATCCAAGCACTTTAAGCGATCCAAGCGCTCCAAGCGATCCTAGCGCTCCAAGCGATCCTAGCGATCCAAGCGATCCAAGCGATCCTGTAGTATTTAGAGGCACCCCACATTTCTATCATTTAAATTGCATGTAGTCAAATCTCGTTACTATTCTACATGTCAGCATAGTAACAAAAGTGACTATTTAATTAGGGTTTGTAAAATATTATGTTTTCTCGCATTTTTGTGTTAAAGTACCATGTGTAATTGTATAAATTAAAAAATGAATAATTGTAATTAAAGTGAATTACAGTATGTGTATGTGTTTTTAACAAAAACTTGAATATTTGAAATTAAATTACAGTGTGTTTGTTTCTAACTTGTATGAGTACTTTGGACGATTCTTCAGATTGAATCATAGGTGTAAAATGTATCATTTGGTAAAATACCCATGTTGGTATATATATTGGTAGTTTTTAAATTTAAAACCATTAAGTGATTATTAGCCAGAGTTATTATTTAGATTACCCCCGGCATTTATAAGGGTGTAGTTTGGATTTTACCAGTTTGAAGCAATGTAAAGTCTTAAGTTGATGGGTCCTTTGCTGTATGGGTAATAAGACTTGAATTTTAATTTGACTAACGGTGGTTTAATAATCAAATTGTGATTTTTAACATATTTGATTTACCTTCAGCACGTTCAGAACGCCAAGATGAGACCATACCACTTGACCTTTCCCAAGGTAACTTTGACATAACTGTGTTAACTATTTCTTCTAAATTTTTTTTCAATACGATATGATAGGATATTCATGTTTATCCCCGTGAAAGGGAAAACCAAGAGGGTTAACACACGGGCAATCGTCAGATCACCTCGCGCCCACCGTCGGGTTACCGGAGCTATTGCAGTGTGTTGTGTATGATTCACACATTCCTTCAATTTAGTAGAACCCATTAATCCGCTGGGTTCAGGCAATGTCCATAAAGTGCCTTGCCCAAGAACACAACCGACTAGCTAGCGACTAGTTTCGTCCCTGCTACCTTTCGATTGAAAGGCGACGCAATTAACCACTAGAATAAACTGTTGGACTAATGATAGCATTCAATAAACTGGTATATAACGAAAACCCAACATTCTATATCATGATTCATATAAAGGTCCAAATATAGATTTAAATTGAATTTAAATCTTTTCAGACCCGAACGAGATATTGAAGGAGATACTCACCAATGTTTGCGCAAAGCAACGCGTGTCAACGGAGCGGAAACTCGGTCATTTGAATAACTTTGTCAAGGTAGGTTGGGTGATACTCGCAGAAACATTGCATGGAATTAAATGAAAAGTTTAAAACCCAATAAGCAAAATTTTATACTCAGAAGCATGGGATTGCAGGAAAATGGTGTAAGACCCAAATTAGCCAAAATTTATACTTTTTATATTGAAATTTAACTTTAATTTCTAATTTTTCACCAACAATTAAATATGTTGAGTGTTGACCAATGTCGTTTACAAGCTATTTGAAATAACTTTGTTAAGGTAAAGTAATCTGAGTTAGGTAATCAAATAATACAATTTATACTTGTGTGTTACGGTGAATAATTATGAATAGGTAGTTATTAAAGTAAAGCTTTTAGTACTATTGTGTTTTAGACATGAAAATGATATATGAAATTGTCCAAAATTCAGAACCCAAAATTTTGTTGGATTTTTGCCTTGCATTTTAATATATTTTGTTACAGGTATATATGTTAACCAATTTTTGAATATATTAGTTGTTACTTCGAATTAGTTTTTTCTCTCCATTATTGAAGAATTAATTTACATAATATATAAGGCCATATAATACTGGTAGGTGAATTTAAATTGACATTTATAATATCTTTTTTTAGTGATTACTATATATATTAACCAATTTCTTAATAATTTATTTGTTACTTCGAATAAGAATATTTTTCTATTACCGGCAATGCAGAATGCATTTAACTCATATATAAGGCCACATGTACTGGTACATAGACTAAAATGACAATTATAATATCTTTTGTTACCGATATCTATGTTTTTTCTTCATTACCCGCATTTTTTTCAATTTTTTCTTCATTATTGACATTGAAACACTTTTCTTATTCTTATACAAGACAACTTAGTTATGATACGTAAATTTACATTGTCATAAATAATTTTTTTTGTTACTGATATCATCTATCTATGTTAAGATAATCAATTTCTGAATCATCTATTTCTAACTTCAAATTAGTATTTTTTGCTATTACCGGCATTGTAGAATTAATTTAAATATTAAGGCCACATATAACGATTCTAATACAAATCTAAATTGGCATTCATATGTGAAAGAATCTTTCCAAACAAGATAGCTCTACAACTCTCATTAATACCAAGAAATAAGTTCAGTTGGGTTTCATTGCTTAGTGTGAATGTTTGTGCAATATGTCTATGTACTGTGGGATTGTGGGATTATAATCTGTATTACTGTAATCTGAACACGTGGTTAACACCGAGTACATAGAACTAACTGTGCATGGTTTAAAGATTGCATCTTGAAATGAATAGGATTTATGTGTGGATTTATTTTGGTATAAATGAATGGATTTTCTCCTGAAAAAATAGGCGTGATTAACGTATAGCCTGAAGCATTTGTTTTAATAAAAGCATTACATTTATAAAAGCTTTGATGTTTCAATTAGACTTTCCTTACTTTTTTAATTTATTGTTTAAAACATAAAATTGTCAAGTTTCTTTATTTGCACAAATCAAGGTTAAAAAGTACATTTATTTGATGCTTTTTTATTTCATTTTATTTTTTTGTGACTAATCGCCACAACCATTCATTTTCAGTATTCCAATATATTGATTACATCCCATAATTTCAATATACATTCTTGATAAGTGTATTTCTTTTCGAAATTCAGAAACTTTTTGCTGGAGCTATTTTAAAATAGATTTTGTTTTCTTTGTTTGTTTGTTATGACAAAGACATATATTTATAACATCATAAATAAACAACAAAGCTAGAATTACAAGCCATAAATATAAAAGAAGAATAGGTTTCAAGCAATTTTTATTCCCAATCCCCTATTTTCCAGTTATTCTGCAGCACCTATGATGATTCTGCCATCACTATCCCAATAGACATCATAATGACTTGGTATGTTCTTTTCAAATTCACCTTAACCATTTCAATCGTTTTTAAACATTGTTGTTTATTTGTTTTGTATAATACCTGAACTGTGTGTTTTGTTTTGCCACCTTGCCAAGTAATTCCAAAAATACACACTCCAAAAATACATACCAAAGTCATTACACACACTCCAAAATAGGTTGTTGCCTGATAGGAGTTCGCGACCTTATGGTTAATATGAACTTGACCTTTCTATGATCTTTGGCTTTTTTCCATATACCACAGACCAGCTGTCATAAAAGTGATCAAGTCAACGAGGCCTATTTTATATCCAACTTACAAGTTACAAACACAATTGCTGTTGTTATGCATTAACCATTGCAAAACTTTGTGGTTACATTTGTAAACTGTTTAGTGCAAGAGGTGCATAATGTCTAGGAAATCAAATCCATATTAGATTGCGTTTTGTAATATACATATTGTGGTGCAATTTCCCCCCTATCTCACCCTAAACTTTACCCCTATGATACCAGATTGATGTTAAAAGTGTAATTCCCCCCCTATCAACACCATATACTTTACCCCTATGCTACCAAACCCAAGTTGTGGTGTAATTTGCACTCCTCCCCTAAACTTTATACATATGTACCAAATATACAACAGGATGAAATTTACACCCAAGACCTAATTATCAATTCACCACCCACCACCATATAACCCCCCAATCAATACACCCACCCAGTTTGAAACCCACCCTGGTATCTGAGGTGAAAGAAGTACGAGCAGCGGGAATTCGAGCGCTTCGATATCTCATCAACGACCAGCATGGAAAGCAAACTTTCATCGACCTTAACCTTGACAACCTTGTTACAAAGTATGTTTAACTAATTGTCCCCTATGGGGCTTATTTACACACTTGTCTATATGGGGCTTATTTACACACTTGTTTATATGGGGCTTGTTTACACACTTGTCTATATGGGGCTTGTTTACACACTTGTCTATATGGGGCTTGTTTACACACTTGTCTATATGGGGCTTATTTACACACTTGTTTATAGGAGCTTGTTTTACCCACTTTTCAATAAAGGAATGTTAAACTATCTAGGCATTATTACCCAATTATTTATGGGCATGTTTACCCACTTTGTTTCACCTTAAATACACATGGTTTATGCTCAAATTTTTACCCATGTGGACATGTTTACCCACATGTCTGTGAGTACATTTTTACCCTTACATGTATTTTTCATAAGTTGAAAAAAAAGATTTATGTTCAATGACTTAAAAATAAAACGTGTTTTGATAGCTTACAAATGTTTCCTAATTACAATTTGGTAATAAAAGGTATTTTGATAGGTTATAAATAAATCATACAAATAAAATGTATTTTTTGACAATTTGTTAATAAAATGTTTTTTTGTTAAATCGAAGGTGTCTTGACATCAGCCATTTTAACGAAGTAGAACGGATTCAAGCGATCCGATTGGTCCGTAAGATCGCTCATTTGAAACAATCGACCAATGAGGCGATCGTACCGATGTCGCTAGCCTCGTGCTTGGTGTCAGTGTCACTAGGTGGCGCAGAAGAGAGAGACCGAGTTTATCGGACATCGCTTGCAGTTTTGTGTGAGCTAGGTGGGTTGGAATCTCTCTAATTATTCAAACACAACACATGATATTCATTTTTTTATGCCCTTGTGTTGAATAAAATGTTTAAATTGACAGTACTTATATATTTTTATTTTCCCCCAGGTTTTTAGTCAAATTTAGGACATTTTCCTTTCTTCTGGCTTAAATTTACGAATTCCCCATCCTAAGACTGAAAATTATGACTCTCAGTCCACCGCTAATGTACCGGAGATCATGCTGTATATCAGCGGTTCCCAAACTGGGCGCCGAAACTTTGCCAGGGGCGCCGCAAAAGCATGCAGAAGTTGCTGCATTTATTATATTGTTTCCTCACAAAAAATTACATTACATGTGTTAGTTGGAGATGTACGAGCCTGGTGTGCAACCCCATACATAAAGTATTCGTTTTACTTTTTAAAATCTATTGTTCGGTGTTAACTGCCACTATTTGCTGACTTACGATGCATTGTTTTCGAATAATGGTTTGTCAAATAACTGCTTTGCATTAGTTGACTGTTTGTCACCTCAGTGAATAGTCTTAAAGAGTTTGAATGGTTATCCAAATGCGTGCTAGTGGAAGGTTTAAGGTTTACAAAAGGCGCCGCCATCAACAAAAGTTTGGGAACCGCTGTTGTATATGATTGCTGCGTTCCTTAGTTTTATTACATCCCATTAATCCACCGGGTTCATGCATTAGCTGCTAAGTGCCTTGCCCAAGGGCACAACCGACTAACCATCAACTGGTTTCGATTGTGTGAGGTACAGGTAGATATAGGTCAGTTGGTTAGGCCTATGCAATATTCATTTATATATATATTTGTTATTTGTTACATATACACACCCCCAAATTTTTTGCACAGACACGTGTTTCTAAAAAAAGTACTATTTAGTGTGACAATGCTAGTTAATATATATCCTTGCCAAAACAACATTTACATCTGGATCGGCATCTTTTTCAAATGTCACATTGTTTTACCTTTGCCAGATGAATAGGCATATATATGTCAGATAAAAACTAATACTTTGTTTGAAAATGCTGCCTAGTTAACATTATCCATGTTAAAACAGGTTTCATGTCTAGAATTGCATCTTTTTTCAAATGACACATTGTGTTACCTATGCCAGATAAATAGACATTTAAATATATATACAGGGTGTCCCCAAAAAAATTACACCAATTAAGATGCAAATATCACAAAAAGTATGAACTCGAAATCAATGAAATTTAACAGGCATATGAGTTGACATCAGTACAACACACGTGCTTATTGAGTTTCTGGAATTCACAGGTTTTCAGTATGTGATTTTAAAATGGTGTCATTTTTTTGGGACACCCTGTATATTGGATAAAATATTTTGCTAAATGCAACAGTGCTGTATAAAAATATACTTAGGCCAAACACCTTTAACAGCTAAATTTGATCTCTTTTAAAATGTCACATTAATTGACCTCTGCCAGTTAACAGGATTATAATCGAATTAAACTAATTAAACCCGACCACCTACTCCCCCCAGCATTGCTCCAACCTTGGTTGGTGGTTCGTTGCAATGGAGTTCTCGCTCTTATTAATGCCGTGATGGAATGTCATCTCTACCAGCGAATCAATGAGTGTCTGTGCTTGTCCCTCATGCATATTATTAACCATCCTGATATAAGGTGAGAGGGGTGCAAACGTAATGTGTTTACCACTGGGTATATTGTGAACTAGAATAGATGATTTTTGGTTCACAATATACCTTTTTGGTTTACAATATACCTTTTTGGTTCACAATATACCTTTTTGGTTCACAATATACCTTTTTGGTTCACAATATACCTTTTTGGTTTACAATATACCTTTTTGGTTCACAATATACCTTTTTGGTTCACAATATACCTTTTTGGTTTACAATATACCTTTTTGGTTCACAATATACCTTTTTGGTTCACAATATACCTTTTTGGTTCACAATATACCTAGTGGTAAACACACTATATTTTTATCCATTTGGTGAAAATTTTTAAAATTTATCGAAAAAACTGTGAAAATTTATTGGGTAGTTTAATTCCTTTATTGTTGGTGTTTTAATAAACAAGGATCTCTGTTTCCAAAAGATAACTAATTCTAAAGAAATTTGGTGAGTATTTTAAAAATTCTAAAAAAACACAAAAAAATCAATTAGGTTATTTATGAATTCCCGTTGCAGCCACTGGCATCCCACGGAACTGGACATGAGCGCCATATTTGCGCCGTACACCGAGCTTAACTACCGGTTCCATCCTGATGTTGATGATTCAAAGTTGAAGTGAGTTTGAACATTTATTGCTTGTAAGGAGGTAGCAGTGGTGGAAAAAAGGCATTATGGGAGCTGTGTTCAATGACAATAACGCCGAAAAATTGGGATATATGTCTTAAAACACCAATATGCCTTCCTCCAAAACCCCTATACAATTTATCCCCATTGAAAAGTTCTTAAAACCCTATTGCACCTTCCCCAACACCCCAACTGCAATTCTACTGGGTTAAAGATACGTAAAACCCATAATATTTCCCCTTTCACTCCCGTTGAAACTCTCTTAGGTTAAAAAGTCTTAAAATTTGCATAATACCTTCCAAACCTCTCTCAAGCAAATTTTTCCTGGGTTAAAAAGTCTTAAAACCCTGTAATCTATTATTCTGTAATCTATTCCTGGTCCCTTCTTGAGGTAGGACTGTTGTGGTCTAAGTTAGATACAGAGGTCATTGGAAGAAAGGTGTATGCACGTTCGACAGATTAGTCTGGTGGTTTAGTTCGTCCTCTCTAAACGGAAGGTTGCAGGTTCGAACCTGATCGCTAGCTAGTCGGTTGTGTCCCTGGGCCCAGAATTTAACCCGCATAATACCTCTCAACCAACCCCCCCACAAACACCCCACAGAGATGAGTTAGGGATGAGGTTCACAGCGAGTAGGATGGCGATCGTATCATTGCTCCGAACTTGGGATGGTTTGTTCCACATCACTCACTCCAAGGACATGCTCACCTCCTTCATCGACGCCATGCTCGTGCCTAATGACTGTGTGAGGGTGAGTTCATAATGCACGTTGTGATATCATGCTGATTTTTATGATTGTGCAACATTTTCGTATGACTGTGCATAATTTACATATGACTGCATAATTTACATATGACTGTGCATAATTTAGATCACCTGAGTTTTGTCATATTGCACATTGTAATGTAATACTGCTTTTTATGACTGTGCATTATTTAACTATTGTAACTGGGTTATGTCATAATGCACATTGTGATGTCATACAGCTTTTTATGACTGTGCATTATTTAACTAGTGTAACTGGGTTATGTCATAATGTACATTGTGATGTCATACTGCTTTTTATGACTGTGCATTATTTAACCAGTGTAACTGGGTTATGCCATAATGCACATTGTGATGTCATACTACCTTTTATGACTGTGCATTATTTAACCAGTGTAACTGGGTTATGTCATAATGCACATTGTGATGTCATACAGCTTTTTATGACTGTGCATTATTTAACTAGTGTAACTGGGTTATGTCATAATGTACATTGTGATGTCATACTGCTTTTTATGACTGTGCATTATTTAACTAGTGTAACTGGGTTATGTCATAATGTACATTGTGATGTCATACTGCTTTTTATGACTGTGCATTATTTAACTAGTGTAACTGGGTTATGTCATAATGTACATTGTGATGTCATACTGCTTTTTATGACTGTGCATTATTTAACTAGTGTAACTGGGTTATGTCATAATGTACATTGTGATGTCATACTGCTTTTATGACTGTGCATTATTTAACTAGTGTAACTGGGTTACGTCATAATGTACATTGTAATGTCATACTGCTTTTTTATGACTGTGCATTATTTAAGTAAATCACCTAAGTTTTGTCAAATTGCACATTGTGATGTAATACACATTGATTAGTCAGTTCTGATATAAGTTGTACTGATGTCTTAAATTATCGAAATTTTATCAACTTGAAATTGCATTTTAGTGATACCCTTTTACACAACATAGTTTTTTGTAATAACCTTTAACACAACCTAGTTTTTTTGTGATGCCTACCCATATTATTTAACTACTTAAGCAATTTTCATATAATCATATATAAGTTATGTCCAACCGGTTAGTCTGGGGGTTAAGTGTGTCGCCTTTCAATCAAAAGGTCGCAGGCTTGAAACTGGTTGCTAGCTAGTCGGTTGTGTCCTTGGGCAAGGCACTATAAGGACATTGCCTGAACCCAGCGGATTATTGGGTTCTACTAAATTAAAGGAACGTGTCTATCATATATATACAACACGCTGCAATAGCTCCGGTAACCCGACGGTGGGCGCGCAGTGATCTGACGATTGCCCGTGTGTTAACCCCCTTGGTTTTCCCATTCACGGGGATAAACATGAATATCCTATTCTTAGTTACCGAAATCTTTTGTTCAAATGTTTGGTTCGACCCCACAGAGAGGAATATTCATGGTGATCTGCGAACTTTTCTACTTCAACGAACCGATTTGGTCCGATGATTTCAATGCAGCTTTAAAGGCAGCAGGTAAGTGTGGACTTTCACCTTTTTTTCTTTCATTTTTTAATAATATCGATTTTAAAAACACCTATTACTATCAGCATTCTATTTGTCAGACTGTTTATATTCTTCCCCTTTTAGTTTTACTGTTAAAATTGAATTAAAAAAAAACTTTTTCCCTAACTCCTAAAACTTGCCCTTAAACTCTAAAATAGAATTCTTTTCTTTCTATACCTCCTAATTCGCCATTCTACTTTTGCCTTTGTTAATTAAAACACATTAAATTTAATTAAAAAATATAATTTCAAAAGCAGCTTTTATTACTGAATTTTGTCATCACTTTTCAAACCCGATTAATTCACTATTTTAAAACTGTAATGTAAAAAAATCCATTTTTAAACCAGTTACCCCAATTTACCCCTAAAACACCCTTCAGCCCCTGGAAGTTTCCGTGACACCTGGCGTCACTCGGAAGGGTTTGTTGTCGCGGAAACAAAGAGTCTCATCCCGATCGGCTCATCATCGCGGCCCGACCTCGTCAACTCACACCTCGCCATCTTGCTATCAGCGTTCCTTCAGTGTGGACTCATGCAGGTGGGTGATCAACATTTGTGTGGTCAGTTGAGCTGGAGTTACAGGGTCTATGGCCTATATTCCTGGTCCCAGTGCTACCATGGACCCACCCCTACTATTGTATTGTATTGTGGCCTA
Source organism: Ciona savignyi (assembly GCA_000149265.1). Taxonomy (NCBI): domain Eukaryota; kingdom Metazoa; phylum Chordata; class Ascidiacea; order Phlebobranchia; family Cionidae; genus Ciona; species Ciona savignyi. The sequence goes on from CH003253.1 coordinate 214,989, forward strand.
CATTCCTGGTTCTGGTGCTACCGTGGACCCACCCATACTAATGTAATGTATCATGGCCTACATTCCTGGTCCCAGGGCTACCATGGACCCGCCCATACTCATATAATGTATCATGGCCTACATTCCTAGTCCCAGTGCTACCGTGGACCCACCCCTACTAATGTAATGTATCATGGCCTACATTCCTGATCCCAGTGCTACTATGGACCCACCCCTACTAATGTAATGTATCATGGCCTACATTCCTGGTCCCAGTGCTACCATGGACCCACCCATACTAATGTAATGTATCATGGCCTACATTCCTAGTCCCAGTGCTACCGTGGACCCACCCATACTAATGGAATGTATCATGGCCTACATTCCTGGTCCTAGTACCAGTATGGACCCACCCTTCCTAATGTAATGTATCATGGCCTACATTCCTGGTCCCAGTACTACCATGGACCCACCCTTCCTAATGTAATGTATCATGGCCTACATTCCTGGTCCCATTGCTACCACGGACCCACCCATACTATTGTATTGTGTCATGGCGTACATTCCTGGTCCCAGTGCTACCGTGTACCCACCCATACTAATGTAATGTATCATGGCCTACATTCCTAGTCCCAGTGCTACCGTGGACCCACCCATACTAATGGAATGTATCATGGCCTACATTCCTGGTCCTAGTACCAGTATGGACCCACCCTTCCTAATGTAATGTATCATGGCCTATATTCCTGGTCCCAGTACTACCATGGACCCACCCTTCCTAATGTAATGTATCATGGCCTACATTCCTGGTCCCATTGCTACCACGGACCCGCCCATACTATTGTAATGTATCATGGCCTAAATTCCTGGTCCCAGTGCTACCATGGACCCGCCCATACTATTGTAATGTATCATGGCCTACATTCCTGGTCCCAGGGCTACCATGGACTCACCCAAACTAATGTAATGTATTATGGTCTGCATTCCTGGTCTTGGTGGTACTTATACCCACCCATACTATTGTATTGTCAGTTGTGGTGGTGATGTAGGGGCAGTGTTGGCAGCATGGGAAAGGATGGAAGTCTGTTGAAGTGTTAAAGGTTAAAAATTAGAAACTATTAGTGATTGAGTCTTTACGCCGATAGGTAAACTGTCAGTGTTGGTGAGAAGTTTGCTGTTGGAGACTGGGTATTTAGGTAAACAACTTGGGATTATGACAATATTAGGACAGGTTGAAAAAAGAAATAATGATTAACAAATTTGGTGCCCAAAGACAATAGATTAATGGATTGAACAAAAACTAACAATTTCTCCATCTTATTTAAGTTAATGTTTAATTTTTAGTTTATTCCTTTTTTGTCCCAGTATTTTAAAAATGGCAAACGAATAAAATCACGACACAAGAACAGGAAAAGATGGCAAAACGAACAGTTGTTAAAACAAGTCATTTAAAAAATGATATAATTTAATAAATATAGCGGGTGCCAAACCAAAGCGAAAAAACAATAAAAAGCAAACAAAATTTAATTAAGACCAAAACAATATAATATAAAGCCCTGAAGAAGAGTGTGCGGTTAACACAATAAAATATGGCAAATTGACCGTGGGCATTAGGTATCAGATAATTGCTCATGTGATAATGTTCCTTGCCTTCCAACACCTTAAATAAACATGAAAATCCTTTTCAAAATTCTTGTTGTTTTATTGCAGGCACTTAGCAGTGTTGCCGTGAGCAGTGATGCGCAATCCGCTATCGCCGCTACCATCATCCTTGGTTCATTGTTGCACTTGAGTGTCCAATTGTTACCTCCCAATGACGATTCAAAACCATTGTTACCTGATCTATTAAAGGAAACCGGCAACAACTTAGAGGAAAATTTGTAAGTTTCACCAAGATTGCTAAAATATTGGAAATTAAAGCGTAAATTATACAAAAGTGTGTGGATTGTATTGAGAGGTCTTTGATTGAGTAGGATGGGTTATTCATGTTTATTCCCATGAATGAAAAAATGCAAAGGGATAACCACAGGTAATCATAAGATCTATTGCAGTTTGATATGACATTTTTAAAATTTGGTAGAACCTATTAATCCTTTGGATTTAGGGAATGTCCGTTAAGTGCCTTTGACCATGGACACAACCGACTAGCTAGTGACTAGTTTTGAACCTGCAACCCTTCGGTTTTAAGGCAATGCACTAACCTACCAAGCTAATTAGTCAGACACATTTTGTTTGTAAACAAAACCCATTATGACATCACAACCCTTTCACAGACAAATCAACTTAGCAGTGAAGCGATTGCAAGAAGTTCACCACATGCTTTCTGCCAAGCCCACTCCGTATAGCGTTTACCTCAGCCATATTTTGTTTACCATGCGACAACCGAACAAGTGGGTAAATGGGTGTGCGTGTATTTGTGTGTCTGGGGGTGTGTGGGTGGGCGGTTGAGTGTGCGGGTGTATGGGTGGGTGACCGGAATTGGTAAATGGTGCATGGTTTTATTTGCGAAAACTTTTGCCAATGGTGGAAAGGCTCATATGCTGTAAACGAAGATGTAAACGTAAACTGTTTCCTCTCTGACTCCTTAAGCCTTTTTTACTGCTTTTGCCATTCTACTCTAACAAATTGGAATACCAATCAACCCTTTATGGCAACCTTGCAGACACAACCCATCTGGGACGCGCGCACAACCGATCGGGACCTCAGACCCACCCTCCTCCTTCACTTTATTACGACGAAATCGCTCGTTAAACATCATGCGAGATTATCCTGAAGAACAAACCCTACTTGCACTCAAGAATACCAAGGTATTATTTTGTTCTATCTAATTACTAGTGATACTGTGGACTATTCTTTATGTAACTAATTCTGGGTTGAACGTACGCCCCGATTTTTGTGAATAATTGATGGTCACATTTACACCCCAACATATGTAAGTAAGTGTTAATAAGTGTGGGGTCAGATTTACACCCCTACATATGTTAATAATAAGGGATTGAATGTAAACCCCTAATTATGTAAATTATAAGCAGTCAGATTTACACCCCTAATTATGTAAATAATTCGGGGTCAGATTTACACCTCTACTTATGTAAGAGTGTTAAAGTGTGGGTCAGACTTACATCCCTACATATGTAAATAGTGCAGGTCAGATTTATACCGTACATATGTAAATAATTTGGGGTCAGATAAACCACCTACCCCCCTTTTCATCTAACCCGCATACACAGGTTCTGAACACGAAAGAGAAGGGTGATTGGGACTGGGGGGCTCTCGGGGCCCTCCTGCTCTCCCCCCCATCCCCCACGCTTCTTCACAACGTGGGAGGGGACGAGACAGTTCGACGATTCTTCCGCAGACTCATCTACTTCTACCTCCCCGCAAGCAAATTGTTCTCAGCGCTCGACCTCGTTAAGGATGGGGCTCAAGACCACAACCAGTGAGTTCTGCGGAATGTTCCAGAATTCTTTGCAGTATCTATTCCACTGGCATCATCTTAACCCTTTTTATAGGATTTTTCATCAGGATTATAGTCAATTGTTTGCCTTTTAATCTTGTGGGCAGTAGGTCAATTTTTTTCAGATTTTTATCAGTACTAGAGTCAATTTTTTTCAGATTTTTATCAGTACTAGAGTCAAATTTTTTCAGATTTTTATCAGTACTAGAGTCAATTTTTTTCAGATTTTTATCAGTACTAGAGTCAATTTTTTTCAGATTTTTATCAGTACTAGAGTCAATTTTTTTCTTTGTTTTTATTTCAATAACAATAAACCCAAACAGTTATGCAACTAACGAAACTTTCTTGCAAATAAGACATTGCTGGCCGTATGTTAACCCCCCCCCAACTCCACCAGAATATATGTAGTCACTGCCTGCCACATGGTTCAGTTCCTCTCCCACTCAGACGATGAAGGACAACGTTTGCTCAGGAACTTGATCGAAGACATCCTGGCTTTTCTGCCTAAGGTTCGTGCTTTGTAACAAAACCAAGTAACTTGTTCGTTATTCTAGATTTGTCTTTTATTTCTTTGACTGTTATAACGAGATTAAACAGTCAATGTTGGCTAAGGTAACTATAATTGTGTGAGTTTGTGTTTTCTTTCACTGTTCTGTTGTAATACAATCTACTATTATTGTCAGGGAATTATTGGAATGTTTTAAAGCAAAAATATCATTTAGACAAAGGAAAAATACAGTTGTAAAGCATTCCATTTTTAAAAAACTTTAACGTTATTATCACACTGATAGTAAAAAGTATTAAAACAAAAGAGTTTGCTATTTAAAAGAGTATTATCATATTCTACCCATGTTTTAAAATCTTGTACTAATACTGTGAAAAAATAGTAAAGTATTGTATTAAAAGTATTAAATGTGATCTACGTCCTAAAACACACCTTTCACACACATTTTTTTAATGGTTTGCATTATTGTGATGGCACAAGTATCAATACAATGAAAGAATATTTATTATAACTATGTTTTGGCTTGACTAGATCACAATTATCCGATATTTTTAACGCTTTTAATTTTCCTGTACAATAATAGATAATGTTAAACATTGAAAGAATATGCTAATACTCCACTAAATAGAATATTTTTCTATTTTAATACCTTCAGTGTACCAAGACAGTCAAAGTTTTAAAGGAAGAATGTTTTACAACTGTGTTTTGATATATAATTCATGTTTTATTTAATGTGTTAAGGAATAGTAAAAGTTAAGGAACAGTAGAAATTACATACCAAAACACAATTGTAGAGCATTCTTCCTTTTGTGTTATATAATGCATTAAGCAATAGTACAAGTTATCAATACATAGAAAGAATGTGCTTAAGCCAAACACGCAGCTGTACAGGAAACATCCTTATGTTAGTGAATCCGAATATCAAATTGTATCGCTGTTTTGTGGCCTTTTATGAACCATTTCACGCCACCAATGAACCTTAAAATTCCCTCTATTTATTCCACCAGACGAACTCAGAAGCTGGAGGTTACAACAGGTCAATAGGTTCACTTGGGGTCACTTGTGCACGTGATTATTACCTCATATTGGGTTCATTGTCAGGTCATGTACAAGGTGAACAGATATTACAGCAATGCAAAGTGTATCACTAGTAAGTCTGTTGGGATATTTTTGACCTAGCCGAAAAATATTGAATATAAAAAAAACTTTTCTTTTTTTTTTCATACAACCTTCACTTATAAATGGAAAACACTTATTTTATTGTATTTTTAACTACAGTCTTAAATATTGATTGAAAAAAAACACATTTTATTCTATTTTAAATTACAACATTAAACATTAAATAAAAAAAAACATAGTATGTTTTATAGTATGTTTTTTTATAAAAAAGTTGTTCAATCTACAGTTACCAAATTAAGTCTTATTGACAGTTACTAAGTATTTTCAATCCACACTTGCCAATATTTCCTACTACAGTTACCAAAGTATTCCCCATTCACAGTTACCAGGAGCTGGCATGCGAGACCACCCATGAGAGCCTAATCAAGCTGATGATCTCAGGGTTATCATATACAATGGACGGCCAAGCAAGAGCCGTGTTCAGTAAAGTTTTGAAAACTTGCAACGAGGTAAACAAATGGTGGTTTTATTCTTTAGAATTATTTCAATTTATGTCCCAGTGAAACACTCATAAATTTGTCTTTTTGCTGTCTCGCTTTATTCACACATTCAGTCGGTTACGGTAGTTAAAAGTGCATTCTTAGACATTACTCCAACCGATAAGTCTGATGGTTTATAGTGACGCATTTAAGCCAAAAGGTTGCAGGTTATAAACTTGGTCGCTAGCTATTCGATTGTGTACTTGGGCAAGGCACTTAACGGACATTACCTTAATTCAGTGTAATAATGTGTTTTCCCAAATTAAAGGAACGTGTGAATCATACACAACACACAGCAATACCTATAGGTAACTTGACAGTGGGCGAGAGGTAATTTGACGATTGCCCGTGTGTTAACCTCCTTGATTTTTATCATTCACAGGAATAAACATAATTATCCTGTTCTATCCTATATCACTTTTTCATTTGTTCGTATGCCGTATTTTAAAGTCGCACTGGATTATAGGGCACCATGTCAATTAAAAAAGCACCGGGCTATTATATGCAAAAGATGGCAATTTGTTTATAAAACAGTAGTACTGGTATTGGTTTTGAGTGTAGGCAATAAAGCACTGACTCATCCATATATTAGGCACATTAGCTTATAAATCATTTTTTTAGAAAACATGCAATATTTTGAAAAAAATGATTTAAAGGGTACTTAATAGTCCGTAAAATACGGTAATTATCTTCTATGACATAACAAGGCGTCGCGGTTGTACGCGACTGGATTCCTCCGTGTGCTGCTTCGAACCAATTGTCCTGCGTTCCACCACTGGGGGGCAGAGTTGCTCACCACCCAATTGTTCGACAAGAGCAACGAAGTGACGACCGAAGCGATCGACATTCTCCACGAAGCTTGCGATAATAAGGTTTGTGTGTGTGTGGCTGTGTTGATCTGTTCTAAGCGTTGCAGCAGGCGTAGTGTGATATATTCAATAATAGGGAAAATCGTAATATACGAGACCTGCGTAATAATAAGGTTTGCATGTGTGGATTAATCTGTTCTTAGTGTTGTACCATGCATTAGGCATATAACTCACCCCTTCTTTAATTACAAAAAAACAAGTTTATACGAACGTACCCTTTAAATCGTTTTTTGATATTCTCCACGAAGCCTGCGATAATAAGGTTTGTGTGTGGGGGTTCATCTATTCTATGCTGTGCAGCAGGCATTAGTCTTATTTTTGTGTCCATATTCGAACTGGAACCAGTATTCAGGAAATTCTAGTTCCTATGCTACCTAACCTAAGTCATGATGAGTTACCTTTGCTGTTGTGCACCTAAGCAAGCTACTTTACATTGTCCAAGCAGTATCTAATTTATCATTTAAATTACAAGTCCCGTCTGATTTTCCACAACCTAAGAGCACCAGATACTGGACAACAGGTGTAATCTTGTAAATAGTGTCTGGACTGTGGGCATCAGGTCTTTTACTGTGCACTTCCATTAGTGAGCCACTTTACATTGCTCCAACTGAGTGATATCTAATAGGTCTTCCAAGTTGAAAGTGTTTTTTGATTATCCGCACAATGTAATAGCATCGGCAGCTTGACTGTGGGTATGAGGTGTACTATTGTGTATCTGAGATAGCCACTATACATTGCTTTAAACCAGTGTTATCTAATGAGCCTCCAAATTGAAAGTCTTATCTCATGATACCAATGTAATAGCATCAGCGACTTCAGTGTGGTATCAGGTGTATTACTGTTCACCTGAGTAAGCCTAGTTACTATATTTCAAACCAGTGTTTAATAAGTCTTCAACATGAATAATTTTGACTGATTATGCACAGGCTTAATTATAGAACTGTTAAAAGTTAATATCATACAGACGTAAAGTTACCTCTGTCTTAAATAATTTTAAACCACGTAATAGCTCCAGCAACTCGACTGTGGGCATGAAGCGATTACAGTGGACATTACCAAGCCACTTCACACTGTTCCAACCCAGTGGTATCCAATGAGTCATCTACACGAGAAAGTTCTGTCTAATTATCCACAAGCTTAATTATAGCATTGTTAAAAGGTGATATCATACGGATGTCTAAAATTAAAATGATTTTTAACAAATTAATATCTCTACCTACTCGACTGTGAGCATAAGGGGATGTGGACATTACCAAGCCACTTAACTCACTTAAAACAACACTGCTTCTTGTCAAAAACGCACAAACTTAAATTTACTACAATAACAACCCTGTTTTCCGTTCTCTAACTGGAACGGAGGATGCATTTATGGACCTATTGCTTTACATTGCTCCAACTCAGTTGTATCTGGTATCACACCGACTTAAAATCACCCCTTTCTTACAGCACTATCTGCGGTCGGTTGTCCGTTTGCGCCCCACTCTATTGCACTTGGGAGATCGGGGTTCGTTACTTGTTTGTCGCTTCCTATCCGACCCCAAAGGTTTTGATTGCCTCACCCAAAACCATTACTTGACTCGCGAACTGGACAGGTCAATTTTAAGTTGAATTTCTTTATTCTTATCGTAATCCTTATTTGTTAAGGTTTAATTGACTGTTTAACTAAAACAAAAGGAAACTCAATATAATAACAATAGAACAGTCAACTACCACTAAACCGAAAAGCAAATGTGCCACAAATAAATAGCAGAGGTCAAACACGCAGAAGCAGCGGATAAATGATTATTGCCAACAGGCGTGCGCAAGGTGTTTAAATGAATTTACTTATTCTTAAATAATCTTATGTATGGAATCTAATCTAATGTCTGTATTTAACTGCTTTTTTAACTTTTGAGTAGAAAAGTCCCTACGCGAATTTATTTGATTTCTACAATTATTCTAGAATCAATCATTTTGATTCTAAAATTTTGAACCACCCTGAAATAGTCTCAAAGAGCATGCATAAAACATTTTTAGTACTAATTTGATTTCAAAAAATATTATTGTATGTAAATATTATGAAACAATTGTCATTTTTAATCCTTATCATCATCATCGTGAACTAAAAATTAAATTTTAACAACTTTTTTTTCATTTTAAGTCAAAATTATATAAATAAAACTCATTTTGTTCCACAAGGAGCATTCCAATCTTAATTCTAAATGAACATCCCTACTTTTGACTTTGTGATATTAAACCAACTGTACCAATGCATAAGGTCTATCCCCAAATATAAATCCCATGATCTACCTTTTCCCAAAGATAAACCTTAGAACTACCACATATAAGGTCTAGCTTCCCCCCCAAGATAGCCCCACCATTTACCCTGGAGTAGATAACCCCTCAATAAAACCCCATGAACTACCCACCAATGTATAAGGTCTACCCCCCAAAGATAAAACCCCATGATCTACCCACCCATCTATAATTGTATAAGGTCTACCTCTCAAACATATACCTCAGAACTACCACATATAAGCTCTAGCTCACCCCCAAAGATACCCCCACCATCCACCGGAAGCAGATAACCCCTCAATAAACCCCATGATCCACCCACCAATGTATAAGATGTACACCCCTTAATAAAACCCCATGATTTACCCACCCATGTTTAATGTTTACCTCCCCACCAAAGATAACCCCATGATCTACCCACCAATGTATAAGATCTACCCCCCAAAGATAACCCCATGATTTACCCACCAATGTATAAGATCTACCCCCCAAAGATAAACCCAAGAACTACCCACCCATGTATAAGGTATTCCTCCCCCCACAAAGATATACCTTGGAATATACCCACCCCAGTGCAAATAACCTTACCATAAACCCAATAAATTACCCGGCCACATATACAGTCTACCTCCCCCCAAAGATAACCCCCACCCCCCAGGTGGAGGAACATGTACAACGAGAAGTACGTCCTCCATGTAGAGGAGCTATTGAAGCTTTCCATGACCACATTCGAACGAGCAAATAAAGAAGATGGTTTTGTTAGAAGAAGTGGAAATAGGTGAAATAATTTCATTTTAAACTTGGGACTTACTGTTGAACATTTTTTTCTTATAATATATTAAAAACTTTACCTTAATGCGACAATTGAGTTTTGGCTGTGTTTTTTTAATTATACTTGTTTTAGTTTAATTAATTTCTAGTTTAAGAGTAATTTTGCTAGTTTAATTATTTATCTCCTACATTAATTATATATCTTCTAAATTAAATATACTTTTCTAATTTAAATAATATCTTCCTAGATTAAGTTTACCTCTCCCAAATTAAATATACTTTTGCTGGTTTACATATAGACTCTTTCTTTAAAAATGCGGTTGGAATCTTTTATGCATTTTCATGGTTTTTATGTTGTTTTAAAGGAAATTCCGGCAGTCGGTTCATCTTCCCGCACATTTGTATGGCGAGCTTTGCAAACATGAGCGTGGAGCCAAGATCCTTCGTGATTCTGGTGTTTGTAATGAACTTGTTGACATGCTGAGTCAGTATGTGAAATCGTTAAGTCATGGTAAAGATTCCATGAGTCATAGTAAAGATTCGATGAGTCATGGTAAAGTTTCGATGAGTCATGGTAAAGATTCGACGAGTCATGGTAAAGATTCGATGAGTCATGGTAAAGATTTGATGAGTCATGATAAAGATTCGATGGGTCATGGTAAAGATCCGACGAGTCATGGTAAAGATTCAACGAGTCATACCTCACCAACGAGAGATGAAAATGTTTCCAACGACAACACGCACGATCGTACTGAAAAAGACAATGGGTTATTGTCATCAATACCTCAAAACAATAATACGAAAGATCAGCTTTTAAAAGTCAAAAGCTGGTTATGGGCATTGGTGAGTCTGATATTCTTCCAATGCTGTTATAACATTTAATCTTGTCGAATAAAAATAATACAAAGTAATAAAGTATAAAATAATTTAATGAATCTTCTTTTGGCTAAGTTGTTGGATATAGATTATAATATCCAATGTTTGATAACTTATGCTATTTCCTTTCCAATGATGGAAGTTATACCCAAATCTGTATTTTTCCCAGACTAAATAAAGCATTCCTAATAGTTGTATACCAGTACTGAACTTGTCTAATTAGGAATAACTAAACTCTTCACCATACAGGCGCATATTGGCTCTACAATTTGGGGATTTCCCTTATTAAAAGACAGTGGAGGGATACCGCTTATGAGACAACTTGCCAGGCAATCCAAGCAAGCCTCAGTCAAAGGGACATGTATTTATTGCTTATGCACAATTGCACAGACTATACCGGGCGTGGAGGTGTTAAGGCAAGCTGGATGGGAGGTAAGAACTGCTTTCATTTGCAGTGGTGCAAATATAGTGGTGAAGGGGTGGAAATTATGATTTTTTAATAACATTTTTGGGTCCCTATAGTTTTAAACATGAAAAAAGGTATAACAAGTATATAAGTGTAAAATTTTAATAAAGTAAAATTTCAAGTTGTAAAAAATACCTGTTAGACTGCCATAAGGCAAATTGTTTGCAAACTGTAACTTTGCTAAAGGTTGTAAACATGTGTTATCTGTTGGTGGCTTGGATGCATTATGTATATAGATATATGTGTGTTTGTATATAGTATAATCTATTTGGGTTGAGTTATAGGTTTACAATGTTTTGTTTCTTAAAATTGTTCGTTTCATACTTTTAAAATTACAAAAAGGGGTTAGTCACTTACCCAACTTGACCTTTCACCCACAGAGTGTCCTTAACACGGTTAACACCCTTGATGATGAAAGGGAAATCCCCATCACCCCTGTGCCACCCATATGCACCCCGCATTTAAGGCGCAACCACAGCGTGAAGAAATCGATGTCCATCGTGTCACAGAAATCCAATTTGTCTCTGAGTAGCAACTCAAAATCAAACAGGTTTGAAACATATTTCCAATAATTCCTCCCTGTTTTGCTCAGAGAGAGGGAACAGGGTGACTAATTCCCCAGTGTGGGTAGTGTCGGCAGCATTTTAAATCTTTGCTGTCTGTTTTGCAAATTGATACAAATATCAAGTTTAATACTGCTTTGAAAGTTCTGTAAAAAAATAGTTTTAAATTGCAAAAAATACTGCTTTGAAAGTTCTGTAAATAAATAGTTTTAAATTGCAAAAAATACTGCTTTGAAAGTTCTGTAAAATGATACCAAATAGTTTTTTTTACAATAAAAGTTACTAAAAATTAATAAATTATTACCTGCCCAAGCAAATAAACTTACACTAGCTTTATAATTTGCTGTAAGAACAAAAGTCGGAAAACTACTTTTTGTGTATCAGAGATGTAAAAAATATGGCCCTCAAATGCTCAACAACAATTGTAGTATTTTGTAAGGTTTTTATCTAAATGTTAGTCATTTTTAAACGATTCAAGGTGAAAGTGATTATTAAAACATTCACTTTACAGATAGTTGGTCATGTTATGAACAGAAAAAAAAAAAATCAAATGTTATGAACAGCAACAAAAGTCTTCTTTTGTGTACAATAAGTCTACATTATTAAAATATACCAACAATTGCATGAAGCCCTTGGCAAAATTCCCGAAATAAAAAAACATTTTTTATTAATTCCACTCAGAATTAGTCCTGATGGAAGCACCAGCAACCTTAGCATCAGCAGTGAACTTTCACCTACTTCTTCCACCAATGAGGAGCCGGTAAAACCACGTTCACTCAGCCGAAACAGCTCATCAAAATCAAGAAGTATATTTTTCTTTAACAAGATTTTTGTTAATTATTCTTACTTTAAAAATTTACTTTTTTTTAGTGAATTTTAGTGAATAAATTCTATGTTCAAATGTGTTGATATATGTTGATAGAGATATTATTATTTTTATTATCATTGTCAATACTTTTTGTTATTTTTTAAAACTTATTTAATTATAACATTTCCAGAGTATTAGCAGAAATATTTTAATAACCATGTATGAATAAAAATCAGGGTTAAAATTGAGCCAAATGATAGCAACTTAAACCTTTATCTTCAATTTTAATAATTTCCTTTAAAATTCCAGGATCAAAGAAGAAATCAACATCACATGATGATCATAATAGCCATTCATTTGTAACAAGTCCCATTACTTCATTCAACCAATCAAATGCCTCTGATACCTTCAGTAAGTTAAAGTTTAAAAAACATAGATAAATGTGCTGGTTTCGCTTTTTAAACGATGAGTTTTGTCTTTTAGGCCTAATAATCTGCTTAAATGGCATATTTTAATGAATCTGACTGCTTAGGTGTTTTTTTCTTATAAATCATCAAAACAGTACTAATTTTTACATCCATTGACAAATACAATTATGAAATACTGCTTATATGCAAAAAACGTTAAGATCTCTAAAATAACTTCTCTAATATAAAGGTAGCTGTATATTAATCGGCCGCATTAACCACTTGGCTACTGTAACAGTGTAATTCCTCCGTTATGCCTGTCATTATTAGCGTGCGCCTTGCTTCCTTTTTAGCGTGAACTAATCAGTGGTATCATGTATTTGCGCCTTTTCATCGTTAGTACGTGTGTTAGCTATATATACTTTTTGGGTATTTTTGGGACATCTTGCCAAGCGGTTGTATACTGCTGTGTTGTTACTGTGTTTACAAATACAAGATTTGCCGTAAACTACAGGTCTTATACGCGAACCCTAGAATTATTACACTACCGTTCCTAAACACCCATTCCTTCACCCACAGCCACAATAATCTCCCCCATGAGTACTTCAAGTGATGCTAGCTCCTTTGAAACATCTGCTACTTCAGTCAGGAGCTCCAAACATGGGTCGGAATCCAAACCGAGAATCAAAGACCGATTCTTAGGTTGGTGATGTCATACCTTGTGGTTTGTTTGTGTTTTGTAATTTTATATCTTGTGTTTTGTGATGTCATACCTTGTGGTTTGTGATGTCATACCTTGTGTTTTGTGATGTCATACCTTGTGGTTTGTTTGTGTTTTGTAATTTTATATCTTGTGTTTTGTGATGTCATACCTTGTGGTTTGTGATGTCATACCTTGTGTTTTGTGATGTCATACCTTGTGGTTTGTTTGTGTTTTGTGATGTCATACCTTGTGTTTTGTGATGTCATACCCTGTGTTTTGTGATGTCATACCTTGTGTTTTGTGATGTCACATCCTCTGATTTATGATGCCATACTGCTGCAAAAAAATAAAGTAACATTGTTTTATGATGTCATGCGATTCTTGTGTGATGTCATAGTAATGTAATGTTTATGCTTTCAGAATTCTTCACAAAGAGAAATCGAAGCAAGTCACTCGCATATGGCTCCTTGTTGGTGAGTTGTGTCATTTTGGCAACTGTTTTAGTGTTTTTTTGGTAGTTTGATTGTTTATTGATATTTTAAGTATTTGTTTGGGTTAGTGGGTTGTTATGTGTAGTAAAAATGGACGAAAGCATACAAACTTAACATCAAAAGTTCTTTGTTTGCAGTTTTTTTGTAACTTCCACAAAGTAGTAAAAAAACAGAATTTAAACTGCCAAATTCACTAATACAAGCTGCCTAGAAATTATTTTGCAGAAATTAAAAAATCCTTTCTATTGCTACCGCATTTTGGTCACAACATTACAATTTAGCTTTGTTGTATCACTATCCCATTGTGACATCACAGGGGCTCCACCATAAACACAATCGCGATGATAGTTCATCTGGTTACGTGTCCGATCACCTAGCAACCAATGATCACTTGGTGATGGAGGATTACCGCGGCAACCATAAATATCAGCCACCTGAGGCAGCAAATACAAACCACGCCGGTCGGAGTTCGATGACATCATCAAACAATGATGACGTCATCAACGAAAATGTGATGACATCATCTAAGGATGACATCATGATTCAAAATGAAGCACAGATAACCAATGGCCGCAGGAGTGTTGACCAACACGAGAAGGAAACCAAGCCTTTGCTATGGAACACCAACAATTCAGGACAGGTCGGGTCAACACTGCATGACCAAGAAACGACTGGAAACACTGAAAAAGTGGATCAAATTCGCCCCAAACATTCAAGGTCGTTGCCAGATATGCTTGACGTAGTAGAAACAAAGAGGGAAATCCCCAATACACTTAATTTGCATAGGAAATCGAAGAAGGAAACTTTAAACTTTTTAGAAAACCACAAAATAGCGGAAAAAACAGTACCTTTGATTAATGTACCCCCAAAACTCGATTTACCCCTTAAATCTGCCGCGCAGGTGAACGGTTCCCACACTTTGCCCCGTGAGAACAGGTCCCCTGTTTTTTTACCTCATTATAATAAAGTTGAGACGAAAGAATGTGCTCTACTGCAGAACGATTCAATTATTCTCGGACATTCTAAAAATACTAGTGATGCCAGTGGAAAACTGTCCAGTGATGCCAGTGGAAAATTTTTCAGTGATGCCAATGAAATATTTCCCAGTGTTGACAGTAAGAAACTCCCCAATGAAAATTTGTCTAGTGGAAAACTCAGTGATTCCAGTGGAAAAGTTCCCAGTGATGCGAGGGACAAAATGGATTTAAAAAGATTACGCGGCAACACTCAAAATTCCGTCGACTCCGGCGTTATTCTCGACTCCTTGTCCTCGCCGGTGCGACTGCCGAATTATGACATCATAGTCCATCATGACCCAACAATGGCCTCTGTCCCAAACACGGAGTGGAGAATCGCGAGACCGAAACACGGGTTTAAGTCCCCACTATCACCCGGGACCCACACGCAGTCGGGAGGGGATAGCATCTCGTATGACGAACAGCAAGAAATAATAAGATTCACCCGCTATGTGGGAATTGTGGTCCCAACTGATGTCAAGCTATTCTTGCAGGTTGGAATTGTTATTTTGGGGGCTGTTTTGGTGATTTTTGGTGCTTAGACTGATTTTTTGCCTGTTTACTGTTATTTAGTAGATTGACCGTTTGTTGATTTAAGGGACTGTTTTAGAGTATTTTGATAGGTTGATTGTTTAATGATATTTTGGGACTGTTTTAGTGTTATTTTTGTGCTTAGACTGATTTTTGCCTGTTTACTGTTATTTAGTAGATTGACCGTTTATTGATTTAAGGGACTGTTGTTGAGTGTTTTGATAGGTTGATTGTTAATGATATTTTGGGACTGATTTAGTGCTTTTGTGCAATGTTAAATTGTTATTTGGTAGGTTAAGTCTTTTTTGTTTGGCCAAGATTTCTCGTTATGTCTGGTAAAAATGGACGAAAGCATGAAAACTTTCCAACCTAAAAAGAGTTTTTTTGTGTGCAGTTTTTAAAACTCCCACAATGTAATAAAGAAACCCAAGTTTAAGCTCATAAATTCAGCAAACTAATTAAAACAAGCTGCCTAGAAGTTAAGATTACAGTAAGTAAACCATCTATTGCTACTGCATTTTGGTCTCAACATTTACTTCCATTTGCTACATATATTTAAACGAAAGTATATGCCGGTTAGTCTGGTGGTTTAGTGCGTCACCTTTCAGTCAAAAGGTTGCAGGTACGAAACTGCTCGCTAGCTAGTCGGTTGTGTCCTTGGGCAAGGCACTTAACGGACATTGCCTGAACCCAGCGGATTAATGGGTTCTACCAAATTAAATAAACGTGTCTATCATACACAACACATTGCAATAGCTCAAGTAACCCGACGGTGGGCATGAGGTGATTTGACGATTGCTCGTGTGTTAACCCCCTTGGTTTTCCCATTCACAGGGATAAACATGAATATTTTATTCTATCCTATTCACAGGGGTCTTCTGATAATGAGGTTAAGAGCAAAAAATCCAAGCAATCGCTGGTAACCTTGTATGAAAGCATGGCACAAGACTCGGAAGGTTTGGGTTTAAATTTCGTTTCATAGTAAATCAATAAGATGTACACTTTATGTAATTGTTAGGCAAACTATAAACGAAAATATTTTTCTGTGAACTTTTAAAGGACGATGGTCAATTTTTTCTGTAAACTTTTTAAAGACTATTCTACCACCCCAACCTTTATAAAGTGGCAGCACTACATGTGAACAGCAAAATGTTTTAAATTAGAGACAACAGATTTCCTTGTGGATGAAATTAATAGAAAGTATATAGAAAAATGCCCTTCCTAATACTAGTGGATGAAATACATATTGTTAGAAAAATTACCCCACTGGCTTCCAGGTCGTTAGTTTTCATATATTGTTACTTAAGCTGCATTGTAGCTAGGACACCAGGTTTTAAAAACTTATCTTATAGTGGTACCTATTACATAGTTGGTATAAAACTACTTAGGATATGCCTGCTTAGCTTTTGCTTTGTTTTGTCCCATTGATTTTAAAGATTCAATTTCCTCTATCATACGAAGAGGACCGTTTAAACCAGTGGTTCTCGACCTTTTTTACCCTGTGGCGCACCCAGGACCAATTAAGAAACGAACGGGCGCATTTTGCACTGGGAGTCAAAACAATATGCTAAATACTCAAACAATTTAGGAAAAATTAAAAGTTTAATTTAAATAATTTCATCACCAATTTTTCCATACAACGAAACTGTTTCTTGATCGCTCTTGCTTTTCGGAAGTTAATGTAGAACTAATAACGTTACAATGGAAAAGAACAACATAGACACTAACCATTTAGTAGTTTATGATCTATGCACATACTGTCCTAAATTTACGAAATGCAAGTGTGGCGCACCTAGCTAACCCCTGTGGTGTACCATTTAAGAAGCACTGCTTTAAATACTCACTAAGGTCACCCCTTTTAGATCTAGGGGAAGGCCCCAACAAACCCACCCGCCATAAATTCCGAGGCTTGGACGGCTACGGGCCAGCGCACACGCTCGTTATGACGAAACAAACGAAATCAGTGCGGAGCAACCAATCAAACGCCTCGTTTGCAAGAACACCCGACAGCCTGCTCAGCGAATCGAGCGGCCTCTGTTTTATAGGTATGGAAATCTTCTATTATACCATAGAAATCTTATATTATACCATAGAAATCCGACATTAGTCCATAAAGATCTTGGATTACTCCATTAAAGGAAAGTGTCTATTATACACAACACACTGCAATAGCTCTAGTAACCCGACGGTGGGCGCGAGGTAATCTGACGATTGCCCGTGTGTTAACCCCCTTGGTTTTCCCATTTACCACAATTAACCTGAAATATCTTTTAATTTAATAAAGGAGCTAAAAATAAAACTAACCTATTTGTCATTCCACGTAACAATGCCACCATTGCTACCATTTTATTCCAGCACTGTAAATACACATTGTAATATGTCTGCTATAACTTACAGCAGCCATGAGCATCCTAACCCTTGAGCTCTCATTTCACCATAGCCCATCTCACCTCATCTTACATACAACCGTCCCATACACAGGTGGACAGGCAGTGGACCCAGACAGCGATGAATTCGTCCAACTATTCCACGAGGAAATACTGCAGCTTGTTGTCAACCTTGGAAGTTCGGTTGGAGTCAAAACACACGAGACTTCTCTATTATTGTAAGTATTTGCGCTTATGGTTTCAAATCAAGCAAACTGTGGTTAATGTGTGCAAACTGTGGCTGATGTGTGCAAACTGTGGCTGATGTGTGCAAACTGTGGCTGATGTGTGCAAACTGTGGCTGATGTGTGCAAACTGTGGCTGATATGTGCAAACTGTGGCGAAAAGCGATCGGTACTGTAAACTGCACCCTTTCATTTTAAATTAAACCCTTGGTTTCAACCCCTACTGTAAACTCAAAATCTGATTATGACTTTGACATACTAACAATAAATCATAACCGCACCATTTTGCTATAAATATGCAAGATGGTATGGGTATGATGAATTTCGGGCATTTTTGTATGCCTGACCCATGAAATCAATAGATTACCACTATGAATGTGAAGGCAAAGTTAGCCGTTTAAAAGCTGAATTGAAAGCGAAAATTTTAAGGATATTTTTTTTTTTAAACAAGTGTTGTAATTATGTTGTGTTAGCCAATGCGACTGCATGTTCTATATGTGAAAGTCCGCAATGCGTTTCAGGCTGAAAGAAAAACGTTTTGAAATCTTCGATTCACTGTCGTTATACAACCGCGTGGTGGCGGTAATGAGCGAATACAGCTTCAGGCTGAGCACCAGAAGATTCGTTCAGGAATTGTTTCAGGACGTCCCTTTTACAGAGGTTAGTGGCGGGATTTTGAACTGTTACATTGAAATCACTCCATCATACGTATACACTGGGGAGTAATATTATAAATGAGGTCATTAGACGTAACAATGCCTATTGTGCGCAATATTTATACCTCGTGTAAGATTTGGTCCTTTGAAAGATTTGGGAGTTTTTGAAGTGACTGGTTGTGAAGACGTAACATGAACTTTCACCCACTTTCAAGGTTAATTGTAGTGAACCTACACGAATAAAAATACATTTTTTAATATTTCTCTTACTTTATTCATTTTTGCCCCAGTTTTAAAAAATGGCAAACGAATAAAATAACGACACAGGAACGGGAAAAGACGGCAAAACAAACAGTCGTTAAACACGTCATTAAAAAAGGATATAATATAATAAATATAGTGAATGCGGCCGCCAAACCTAGGCGAAAGAACATTACTAAGCAAACAAAATTCAATTAAGACCAAACGATATAGAGCCCTGAAGAAGAGTGTGTCTTAATTTATTCACTTTACACTACTGCGCAAAATTTATACATTTAAATGAATTATACTGGTGTACTTAATACACCTAGCAAGCTTTTTGCTCGGCAAGGCACCTAACGGACATTGCCTAAACCCAGGGGATTAATTGGTACTACCAAATTGAAGGAATGTCTAAATCAGGGGTGGGCAACATACAGCCCGCCGGCCGGATCCGGCCCGTGAAGGGATTTTGACCGGCCTCAGACTGTATCTAACAATGTAATGTGGTCCGGCCCCGCTGTATGTATGTGGTCCGATGCATCATTCCTAACACTAATGTGGTCCGATGCATCATTCCTAACACTAATGTGGTCCGATGCATCATTCCTAACACTAATGTGGTCCGATGCATCATTCCTAAAAGTTGCCTATCGATCTACTCTTACCGCACTGTTAATGCGAGCTGTGGACAAACAATTGTGTCAGCACATTTTTTAAACAATCAATATAAGGTAAAAGCAGAGAGCGTTGTAAACACCCCCGACAACTGAGTACTGTGTAACAACGTGACTGTTAGGGTTAGTTTTTCTTTAGCTGTTATCAGTTATATTTAAATTCTAAATATAAATTGATTTTATAAATTATTAAGGATTATTAACAATGCAATAGCCAAAAAACGTAAATTAAAAGAGAGTGTCGAGCATTTGGATACCCAAGACAAAGATTGGATACCCAAGTATTTTTTTACAAAGGTTGACAACAAAGCAGTATGTTTACTGTATGGTCAGAGTGTTGCCGTATTAAAAGAGTACAACATTAGTCGTCATTATTTGACGAAACATAGAAACTATGGAAATAATTTAGTAAATAGAAATGTGGTTAAGTTATTGAATATTATTCATCTAATAATCTGGCCCACCAAGGACTTTATTTCCCCACATCTGGCCCGCCGACTAGAGAAGTTGCCCACCCCTGGTCTAAATCATACACAACACACTGCAATAGCTCCGGTACCCCGACGATGGGCGCGAGGTGATCTGACGATTGCCCGTGTGTTAACCCCCTTGGTTTTCATTCACAGGGATAAATAGAATATTTTATATCCTCCTATCCTTTGTTGAATCATACACAACACACTGCAAGAACTCCGGTAACCCGACGATGGGCGCGAGGTGAACTGACAATTGCCCGTGTGTCCATTTGGTTTTCGTATCACGGAGATAAACATGAATATCCTATTCTTAGGTTTACGAAGAAGCGCAACGTGCGTTAAAGTCCATTCAGTAACGGAAGTCGTCGTTTCCGGCGAAAGAATCGCGAATATTTCTGAAACAGAGTGTTAGATGCAGTCCGTTGGCATGACGTCCAACTGAAACACGCGTCAACAATCGTCCTACGTCACAGTGCAATGTATTGTTTTGTAATCGTGCTACATCACTACATGCCCTTATATAGAGCCATGTAAACTTATAATAAATTTTTATCAGAATTCTTATCGTGTTGTAATTAAGTCGAATTAATAGAACTGTTTAACTAAAGAGAACTTAAAATTAAGATAACTGGTTAATTGAGTCGAATTAAGAGAACTGTTGTCTGGCGGTTTAGTGCTTCGCCTTTCAACCGAAATGTTGTGGCTACGAAACTGGTCGCTAGCTAGTCGGCTGTGTCCTTGGCCAAGACACTTTACGGGCATTGCCTGAACCCAGAGGGTTAATGGGTTCTACTATATTGAAGGAACGTGTCTATCATATAAAACATTGCAATAGCTCCGGTAACCCGACGATGGGCGCGAGGTGATCTGACGATTGCCCGTGTGTTAACCGCCTTGGTTTTCCCATTTACGGGGATAAACATAAATATCCTATTGTGCACGCAGAAAAATATAACGGACACTTAAAATTGGTTTTAAAATAGTAGTGATTTACACGTGGTTAATTGACACTCTCTAGTGTTACTACATTCCACTTTAAAAGTTAACGATAGTTATGGGACAACAATTTTAGGTGCTTTATTAATAACAATGACCACAACTTCTCTTCGAAAAAACTATAGATCACGACGATAATGAGGTATTATTTTACGACCATAGCGAGAATAAATGAAGTCTGGACTTTCTTCTTGTGGAACAGGTCACAGTTACCTCGGTTTCTGCGCATTTGACCACGACTGTTTTTTTGACTACGCATTTGACCACGACTGGTGCTGGTTGTGGTATGTTTCTATTGTAAATTGTAGTTCTCCGACATTTTATACGGTGTTGTGATAAGTTCATTTATAGGCTCCAGCCTGTTGTGAGAGGCGATTGAACTTTGCCCTTTAAAAAAATACGTTTTGATGCACACTAAAGTGAGCCGTAAACTTAGACAATATTTTTTGCCTTTTTGTGTCTCTCTTTGTACATGCAGTCTCCTATACAGTACACATTAGACTTAAATTGTCACAAATTTAACAAGTTTTATTCAATTTTTTTTTGATGGGAATCCCATTGGATGGGATGGGACAGGCATGAATTGCTATGGGTTGGGACAGAAAAATATGTCCCGTGAACAAGCTTGAATAAATGTCGATATTGCGTCCAGAATTGGTTGAACTGTGTTTGGACGATGTGTTGACAACCTCATCTCGCGAAGATATCGCCACAGGATTGCTGTATAGTCCTCTAAACTGCTTTAATTTGCAGCAAACGCTTTTTTGCAATGTAGAGCCATTTTTTACAGAAGTTTCAGCAGTTAGACTATTCACATTGATTGTTTCAACGAGTAATATCCTTAATAGTTCCTTCCCGCGTAATCTATACTATAGAAAATAAGTTCTGATTTAAGATCGCTAAAAATAGAACTAAGTGGTCCCTTTCAAATCGATTGTAAGCATCTAAGTATATCCTGTCCCAACAGATATTTTACAGTTAAACTGTGCTGCGAAGCAGCTTGCGAATGTTGATAAACAATAGACAGCTGTGGTATAAATACAACTCATCTATAAAGGGTATTCACTTTGCAAAAGTACCAAAACAAGGTAAGTTTGGTGTTGTTGGTTTTGTTTTAGCATTTAGCTAGTGTGGTCGGTACTGTCGTTGGACAAGACGATTAGTGGACTTCGATTGAACCCAATTGATTATTGGGCTGTACTACAAGTAAAGAAACGTCTAGATCATTTTCAACACCATTTAATAGTTCCGTTAATCCGATGGTGGAAGAAGTAATCCGAATATTGCATTGTAATATCTCTCCCACGTTTCCCATTCACGGGGATCAAACATGAATGTTCCATCCATTTTAACCTTATTTTTACAGATGAACAAGTTGATTCTCGTGGCTGTTTTGATCGGTTTGTTGATGATGACGTATGAAGGTGTGGATGCTTGGGTGTTCGGTCGCCGCAGAATAGACCGCCGTCGGGAGTGGAGTAAGTACCATATCCAGTGTTGATGAGTCATTTGATGAAAACTACTGAAAGGTCGTGTAGCCGTACGGTTAAAGCCATCTGATACACGTATATATATAGACAAACATACAAAAAAAAGTCGTTTTCGCTTCTTGTATGTCCCCAATCCACTTAATATTAATATTATGGCTTTAGAAATTTATCGACAAAAGTTATCCAGGAATATCCAAATTATTTTTAGATTTTCCAAATCGTGTTTCATTGCCTTTTTACTGTCTTACAACACCTGTCATTTATTTATTTACGAAATTATGACACTTTATTTACTCGTTTTCAGATCAAAGACCAAAAAAAGGTTGGTGATGGTTAAATAATTTACATTTTTATCCGTTAAAATATAATCATCCTTTTCTGATTTTAGAATCCGATATGTCGTCCTTGGATAAAGATAGCTCCATTCTTAAAGGTAAACATAGAAAACGCACTATTTAAGTAATTAGTATAGAACTGATTGGTGGAATTTTACGTCAGGTTTCCAGATGTTATAGAACCAGTAATGCTGTGTCCATCGCTTTGCGAAATAAAAAAAATGGAGTACGGCATTTAACAAATTTCGTTTTCTCTGTAGTAACGTATTTAATTTCACTAAGATGTTTTTTTCAGATGTTAAAGAGATATTGGATCAAAAGTGATCAAAGAACACCATGCGAAGGTTTGTAACTTATTTTTTGAGCATTTATCTACAAAACGTTTTCGTCGCAATAAAATCGTGTTTTTACTTCAACGTCACGATTCTAAATTAAATAGTTAAAACTGACAAAATGTCGGTGATTAACCTACAATTTAATTATAACTAAAGATTAGGAGCAATGTAGCAAACATATAATTTAACATAACTAAGTATATAGACTAGAAATTGCACGATTGGTAATAGAATACTTAAACTTATAATATATTTTTTTACAGGCAAGAAACAGATAATGAAAATTGGAATTCTTCCTTAAAATCGCATTTGCAATAAAATAACAAATTACACTTTTGTGCTAAAGTGTTATAACTCCACTGTAGATAGAACCCATGTTTATTTGTTTACCAGACATTAATGAAATAAAAAATGATTCGATACGGCCGATAACTTGCTTGCTAGGTTAGTGTGCTTTTTAGCCAAAACGTTGTGAATTCGGAACTGGCCCTTAGAAAGTCAGTTGAGAAATAGATTACGGTTTAACAATGCTGCTAAGCAGCTTGCGAATGGCGATAAAATATAGACAGTTGTTGTATAAATACAACTCATCTATAAAGGGTATTTTCTTTGCAAAAGTACCTAAGCAAGGTAAAATGGGTGTTGCTAGTTTTAAACGAATTGGTAAATGCAACCTTCATATTTAGGTATAAGTTAACCTAGTAAAGAAACCATAAATTAAAATCTTAGTTGGCACAATTACATGAAACACCAAGTCACTTACATTTATTTTGGGCGCCCTTTTGTCAAATAAGTTGTTCCAGGTCGGGCCTCGATGGCCCCGATACATTCTATATAAACAATTACATTCTATATAAACAAAATTTTTTTTTCGTTTTTTTTTTCATTTTTTTTCATCAAACGCATGACAGGCATGACTTGTGTACCCGACATCTACCAAAAGGGGTAATGGAATCATAATAAAACTTTGTAATTTGAAGACAACATGGTCTAGATAGGCAGAAACCAAAACTTTGGGTGATAAATCTAGGGGAATTCCGCAGGGACGTTAAAAACCAAAACGGTATTTTTTTCTAAAAATTTAAATTCCGCAGGGACGTTAAAAACCAAAACGGTATTTTTTTCTAAAAATTTAGCTTTTTTGGGCATAGCGCTTGAACGCCTGCTCCAATTTGAATCAGTATTGGTGGAATGTAAGTATATTAGCAACTGCTTTACCACTTTTTATAAAAAAAATTACCTACCCTAAAAATGAAGATTTATTCCTATACCATGATTGTGACAGGTATGGTTTGCGGACCTGACCATTACCAAAAGGGGTAATGGAATCGTAATATAACTTTGTCATTTGTTAGAAAACATGGTCTAGATATGCAGAAACCAAAATGTTGGGTAATAAATTCTAGGGCATTTCTGAGACTCTAAAACCAAAATCGGTATTTTTTTTAATAAATTAGCTTCTTTTGAGCATAGCGCTAGAACAGCTGCTCCAATTTTTTACTGCCCTATCCGCTGTACCATTGAAAAAAAATACCTAGAAAATTACCCTAAAAATTATGATTTATTCCTAAATCATGATTGTGACGGGTATACCATATTTTCCCAACATCTCCAACAAGAAGGCGTCAAATCGGATTAAAACGTTTTAAGAATTATTAGATTAAATTTGTCATTTGGTAGACAACATGGTTTAGATATGCAGAAACCAAAATTGTGGGTGATAAATCCAGGAGAAATCCCATGGGACGTTAAAACCAAAAACCGTATTTCTTTTTGAAAAATTAGCTTTTTGGGCATAGCGCTTAAATGGCTGCTCCAATTTGAATAAGATATGGTGGAATGTTGGGCCGTTAGCCACTTCTATGCCATTTAAAGGAAAGAAAAAAATACTATGGGTAATTCCTTTAAAATCGAAGATATGTTCCTGAATCGTGATTGTGACAGGCATGGAATGTGGCCCAGACATCTACCAGAGGGTGTAATGGAAACGCAATGAGACTTTGTCATTCGTTAAACAACGTGGTTTAGATATGCAGACACAAATATTTTGGGTGATAAACTCAAGGGGATTCCCCCGTGACTCTAAAACCCTAAAAATTATGATTTGTACCTAAATCATGATTGTGAAAGGCATGCCCATACCGAAATGTACCAAATTCCCATCAAAGATATTACCAGTAAAGGTAATATCCCAAAACATTTAAGTGGTTTTAGTATTTCTTGTACTTTGTTTTGTTTTCAACGTTTGAGATTTTCCTTTTAACACATAATTCGTTTGTGTATGCGGTCATCTAACCACGTAGTTAGGGCAAGGCACTAAACGGACATTGTCTGAATCCAGCGAAATGACGGGTTCTACCAAATTGAAGAACCGTATAAATCATACACAACACACTGCAATTGCTCCAGTAACTCTCAAAGGTGATGTACAATGAACAGAATACTAAGTTTTTTGAACCGATACACATGATGCCTACTGCCAAATTTTATGCGGTTACCCAACATTAGATGATTGATAGAACTCGAATATAATCCTGCTTAACAACATATATTTAGAATCAAGAACAGGTTTCTAAATATTAAACTAATTACAGTAGCTGCGGAAGGTATGTTAAAAATAATGTTGTCAAGTCGCGTGAAGTAAGTGGTTCTAAACATTTTTGTTGCATGTCTTCCTTTGCCTATTTTAAATCTTTTCATTCCTCCCCTACCGTATAAAGTACCCATATTGGAGTCACTACCAGAAGAAATAAAGAAATACACATATTTAGAGATGCATTTATTTGAACTTCATAATATATCTGCTAAACCACAGTGTTGCGTATATAGGTATATAGGTCTAAAAGTAGGACTACGTAATAATAACAAATGTCATGAATAAAAAAAATCGCTCTAGTGTCAACTTAATATAAAAATGCACAGATTTCTTCCCTGAAATCCTTCCCAGGGGGAATTCCCCCCTGTTGAGAACCGCTGTACAGTGTAGTTTGATTAAACAGATTTTCGCGATCTTTTGCAAGTAGTTGGTTTTCGCTTCTTTGTGATGTCTCCAAACGTTACCTGCATCTTGTGCATGGACGGCCACAGAGCTTACTGCATTTTCTATGCTTAGAGCTATTGTCACAATTCTTTGTACATGGTGGACATTCAATGAGCACAGTCCAGTTTCTTCAAACACTTCATCTGACACTTCATGTGAAATCGGCCCTAATAAAATGGCATCAATAGAAACATTTTTTTCGTTCTAGAAAATAACTTACTTGAAGACAATTTAAACACCACCTTTTACATTCATGGGCAGGTTGGTTTTGCCGCAGAGTTGCTTACACAAGATTTTGCTGTGATTGCTGGAAGTAATGCAACTCACATCCTTTTCGTGCCCACAAGATAGATTAACTATGTTTAAACATAATAATTGGTATTGCATTGAGAAAACAATCTGTTACAATGATGTTAATGCCAAAGACATATGGGTTAATTATCTTGGTATTACAAATTGTTAAGCTTATCAGTCCGGCCAGTTGGTCTAGCGGTTAAGTGCGTCGCCTTTCAATCGAAGGTTGCAGGTGCGAAACTGGTCGCTAGCTAGTCGGTTGTGTCCTTGGGCAAGGCACTTTACGGATATTGCCTGAACCCAGCGGATTAATGGGTTTTACCAAATTAAAGGAACGTGTCTATCATATACAACACATTGCAATAGCTCCGGTAACCTGACGATGGGCGCCAGGTGATCTGACGATTACCCGTGTGTTAACCCCATTGGTTTTCCCACTCACGGGGATAAAGATGAATATCCTATCCCTTATTTTGTTTTGACACTGTATAAATTATGCTTGCAGAAATATACACTTTGTTACCATAACATATAACTAAAGAGATAAAAATGGCAAAAACATCCAAAGTTTTTAATGAAATTCATAACAACAACCTTTAACTTTTATTAAGCAGACTTTAGTGCAGACATCATTCCAACACTCCTCCACACACTGATGTCCACATGCCAACGTTTTCTCACAGCGTGATAAACATTTCACAGTGTTTACATCTTGCGAACACATCAGTCTTTGGTTGTGACCACATCCAAGTTTCTAATATATTAAAAAAAAGTAAGTTTATGTTTCTGTAATCTTAGGATAGGATATTCATGTTTATCCCCGTGAATGGAAAAACCAAGGGGGTTAACACACGGGCAATTGTCAGAACACCTTGCGCCCACCATCGGGTTACTGGAGCTATTGTAGTGTGTTGTGTATGATTCACACGTTCCCTTTATATAGTACAACACATTAATCCGCTGGGTTCAGGCAATGTCCATAAAGTGCTTGCCCATGAACACAACCTACTAGCTAGCGACCAGTTTCGCACCTGCAACCTTTTGATTGAAATGCGACGCACTAAACCACTAGACTAACTGTCCGAACAATCTTTACTTTACGTAATAAAAATACGTGGTTTATATTTAATCAGTCCTTTTAACATGAATATAAAACATAATTGTATACTGTATACTGCAATGGGCCTAAATCATCTATGGCAATACCAATTCAATAGAATTTGCTAAAAAGTTTAGCATGATATTAAGTACCTTATTAACCAGTACGTGGCAATCTGGGCACTCCTGGGAACATATTCCTTTACATTGATGTCCACAACTCAGCTGTTTCTCACATACTGCTTTGCATTTGATTAGCATTGGGTTTTTGTAACATTCAATCTTTTGTTGGTGGCCACATTTTGGCAACGTCTGTGTCATGCAAAGGTTTTTTTTACTAAAGCGTAATATCCGCCATTTGGAATTATTTTTTGAATCGTTATATTTAAAACTGTCATTTTACATTTACACAAACCTTTTCTACTTCGACAAAACAATCCCGGCAAGATTTGCAACACTTATCAGGACACTTGTGGCCACACGCAAATGTCTTGTTACATGGTGATTGGCACCAAAACCTTGTTGGCTCAACATGACACTCCATCTCTTGAATATGTCCACATTCGGGAATGGTCTGTAAATTTAAAAATTGTAGATTTTATAAATAATCAAGAGCATGCGATTGTAAGACTATCTTAAACAAAATATGTTTCTTGTTCTTTCACCTAGGTTTGGCGGTAGCGTCCGCTATATTTGTTAACTTATATTCTTTTTTTACTGACGTGTTCTAACGACTGTTCGTTTTGCCATCTTTTCCCGTTCCTGTGTCGTGATTATATTCGTTTGCCATTTTTAAAAACTGGGGCAAAAAAATAAACTAAACTAAAACTAATAAACAAATATAACTAGGTGTATATTGCCAGAGGTTTGGGGAATTTAAATGTGTGTTAATTGTTTATTGTCAAATTTTAGCCTTTTATTATGACCGGTTCTTTGCAATTTCCTACTAAATGGCAAATGGTACACACAAGCCAATAAAAAGGTTAAACAGCATGCTTATTCTTATAGACTTGGAATATATTCCGCAGTTGTTAAACCACAAAAGAAGCTGTTAACATTTTCCTAATAAGGCAAAGGTTAAATGAATGATTGCACCTAACTAAGGATTCGTATTTAAAACAAGAAAAGTTGACGTATAAATTGAACAGTGTTGGTTCATTTAAAATGTCTTATTTAAATGGATTGAGTAACTCTAAACAATATGCTTTCAGGAAAAGTGTAGAATAACCAAAACAAACTAATTAAAACAAAATTCCTTATTCTTCATAATAGAATACTGTTACATAGAACAGCAAAAAATGGTATGGTTATATTGTATACATGCCCGGGAAATATCCTTAAAGTAAGTCATTCTTAAAACATCATTGCAAATCTTTATGATAGGATAGGATAGGATATTCATCTTTATCCCCGTGAATGGGAAAACCAAGGGGGTTAACACACGGGAAATCGTCAGATCACCTCGCACCCACCGTCGGGTTACCGGAGCTATTGCAGTGTGTTGTATATGATAGACACGTTCCTTCAATTTGGTAGAACCCATTAATCCGCTGGGTTCAGGCAATTTCCGTAAAGTGCCTTGCCCAAGGACACTACCGAATAGCTAGCGACCAGTTTCGCACCTTCAACCTTTCGATTGAAAGGCGACGCACTTAACCGTTAGACCAACGGGCCGGACTGTATATAAACTAATGCTCAATTTGTTTATGAGCTGTATATAAACTAATGCTCAATTTGTTAATGCCAAAATTGGACTGAAGTCCATCTTACTATAAGATAAAAAAGCAAAAAATACAAATGTTTGTCACAAAAAGAAGATTTATAACTAATATGTTAAAATTAAGTCAAATTACCTTTTTTACAATTTTCTTACATGGACCACAAGGTGAACCACATAAATCCATACACTGATGGCCACAATCCAGGATAATAGGACATGGCATCCGACATTCGAAATCTTCAGGTTTAATTCCACACTTTATCTGTTGCATGTGTCCACATTCAGGCATTTTCTAAACACAAAAGAAAAGGCTAGATACTGTGGATACATATGTATAAAAAGTTAGTGTAACAACAACAATAACAATATTTTAAAGCGTTAAAAAATTATTGGCAGCGAGTTTGGTATATGTTGTCATTTGAGATGGATTTACTAGTATTTATATCGAAAATGGCAAAGGATAGGATAGGATATTCATCTTTATCCCCGTGAATGGGAAAACCAAGGGGGTTAACACACGGGCAATCGTCAGATAACCTCGCGCCCATCGTCGGGTTACCGGAGCTATTGCAGTGTGTTGTATATGATAGACACGTTCCTTCAATTTGCTAGAACCCATTAATCCGCTGGGTTCAGGCAATGTCCGTAAAGTGCCTTGCCCAAGGACACAACCGACTAGCTAGCGACCAGTTTCGCACCTGCAACCTTTCGATTGAAAGGCGACGCACTTAACCATTAGACCAACGGGCCGAAAAGGTATGAATTGAAGGCATCTGTAAAATGTATAATTATTTAAAAGTGTCGTTGTAATGATTCTTAAAATGTTGACAATGAATAAACCATATTCTTACTTTATCCATAATCACAGGGCAGATTCTACAATTCTCCCAACACCTCTTTAAACATCGATGCCACAGCGGACATAACCTGGTGCAGGGTTTCACGCATTGGAACTTGCTGTGATCCATGTCATCTGGGTGGCAAGTTCGTGTGCAACTGTGGCCACAATTTAATCGGTACAAGCACGCAACCTCACAACCCCCTGTTTTACACAAAAATATAAATATGACCAGACACACAACTTTATCTAGGGACCTTCTGGAAACTTTTTAAAATCTTTTGCATATTCAGCCAATGCACAAGTATTTGGGTGGTTCCCACACTTTAATGCCAAACCATTTCCGATCAATTGGTCTTCTTCTAAACTTTTTACTATGGTGTACCATACGTTGCTTTCTTTTTGCAGTAACTATGAAAAATAAATATAATTATTTTAAGCACTTAATTAGGAAGCCATAAACCAACTTTCATATTCCCGATACAGAAAAGTCCTTTCTTGGCCCGCGAAAGTGCTACACACACGCGGTTGTGTACTTTGAGGAAGCCAATACTTCTCTGGGAAGAGAATGTTTATCAAATACCTGCAATTACATGGCGAAAACTAAGTTACCGATTCATTGCTTCGCACAAGTGACAGAAGTATGATGTCGTTCTCTTCTCCCTGGTAGTTATCCACAACAGTCACATACACATCTTTCAGTTTACCTCCACGATTGTTAATGATATTTTTTAGAGCGAGTGACTGGCCTGCATAAAAGTAAATCATAAAAATTTTGGAACCAGTCGTGCTTGACAAATATGTGGCTTAAAAGCGTGCCAGTTGATATGTGTGGTAAGTAAGTTTATGCAAATTGTTCATGATCTAAACCACAGTTATAAGGCGGCATGAGATAAGGCCTCAGGCATAATAATAATAAATAACATAAACCTTTTTAATATATTTTTCCTTATACACAAACATACTATAAATCAATAATAACCTGTGTAAGTGGTGAGGATTGTTATCTGACTTGGCTTATATTCCTGCAGTAGAAAATACTTGCACAATGCTACTATAAACTCTGCTTCATGTTGGTTTCTCTGAGCAATAATATTAAGATATTAGAGGTTAAAATAATAAATGAAACCTTTGCTATAATATACTGCGGTACAAATTATAATGTAACTAGGTTGTTTGTGTGAAATAATACCTATTATAAAGTGTTACAACATATCAAAATATATCATTTTATGTTTCTAGGTTTTGAGTTGATTCCATAAGACCAGTTTTGTATTGTTGCCTACTTAACCTACTTTGGTTTTTCCATTGACAATCGTATCCTCCTTGTGTTGATGAGATATAAAGAACACACTTTTATCCACCCCCCGTATATCTTCATACTCCATCACATTCTTGTTATCGGTCAGCGTCTCGTATATATGCGGCCGTAATAGATCGGCTATACGAGGTCTCATCCTGTGTTGGCAGGTCAGCTTGGCGTATGGTAAGTTGTTCCTCACCTGATACAATAGTTTATATTTATCACCACATACAACATTGTTAAAAGGTTGATATTACTGAAACTTTCTTTGTTGATTTAGCTACTAACAACTACAGATCAATAAAATGATCACTGGCAGAGTAATACCAAGTTAGTTTTATCTACGATATTTTAATAAAAAAGCAAATCCATGTCGATTCAGCAGAAATTGGATGGGATATTCATGTTTTCCCCGTGAATGGGAAAACCAATGGGTGCAAGGACAAAGCTACAGGCAATCGTCATATCATCTCAGGCTCATGGTGAGGTTACTAGAGCTATTGTAGTAATTTGTGTACGATTCAGCAGTTCTTTTAATTTAGTAGAACCCATTTAATCGGCTGAGTTGCCTTGTTTAAGGACAACTGACTTGCTAGTGACCAGTTTCAAACTGCAACCCTTCAGCTGAAAGGCAATGCACTAACCAACCAGACTAATCTGTGACATCATTTAAAAAGCTTACCAGTCTCTCAAACAGTGAAATTTCAAGGTTCATCTTAGTAGCGAGTTCGTGCACATTTGGGGAGGGTTTGAGTTGTTGATGGTCCCCAATGAGAATGAGGTGTTCTGTGGATTTAGGCATCGAAGTGACGATATGTGCTTCCAATACTTCTGCAGCTTCTTCCACCACCACCACCTTAATCTGCTCAACAACTTATTGATAATTTCAACGAAAAAAAAAACTTCTTGGTTATTAAGTTACCGGCAATTTATTAAGGATGTTTCTACATCTTGCAGCTCCCGTGGTTGTCATGCCGATGACATCTGCCCTGTCCAGTGTGGACAAGTCAACCTCGTTTCGTAATTCTTCCAGCTTTCTAGTCAGCGCATTAAAGCTCTGTGTTTCTGCTTGTATCTCATTTCTGTAGCTTGCTCTCCACATATCAACCCAAGCACTGTGCATTAATATTATGATAATCAGCACAATAATAATTTAGTGATGTCATGTTCAGCTTTACTTTAGCAGTGCTACCAACTAAACATTATTAACAAAATCATGTACACTGTGAGTCATAGCTACGGATAATGTTATCGGTAGTATCATATATATATTCCTGTTACATATAGCATATATTTGAAGGTGGAATTAAGACCAAACACTCATACCGATACAACTTCCATCTATCCTCTGTGCTCAGTGTCATAATATCTTCAACCATCTCCACATCTTCTACAGACATCACTGCGGTTTTGTACAACTCCTTATTTAGCAAGGATGTATTTGTTTTCCTTTCATTTTTTGGGAGTTTAAGTTCATTGACATGTTCGCCTGCAAATACCACAATTGTGATTATTGTCCATCAGACTAACTTTAAACAATTATTCACGTTGTATCTTGGTGTAAGTTGCTGCAGATATTACTTTGCACACATCATGAACATTCTTTTCCTTTATATCTTTCATTTCGTAATCTGCAGAGAAACAAGACATCGGTAATATGGAACATACTACAACAAACAAATTCAACCTATGTCCATTAGCCTTTGATCCATGATGAAGTCCACATCCCTTTGCACAATTCCTCCCACATTACTTATCACTTCTGTGTAATGTAAATACCAATTTTAACATTATATGTATAATGTCAATCATAATATATATTGGCCACTGTCTATATTGACCACTGTCAATATATATTTAACTGTCAATCATAAGATTACTATACCCTTTAGAAATTTATGTTTTCAAACTACTTTTTTACAATACTCTAATGCAGTCATGTATTCAGTCATTGTAATATCTCTAACAAAGCAACAAAACATATTCAGAACAATTTCGAACTTCACAAATAAATACAGTTCGTCATTTAATTATAGTTTTGTTTAGTTCATTTTTATTTCCATGTTAAAAACCATTCCACAGGACATTCTATAAAAATTGGAAAAAAAGATGGCAAAATAGACAGTCGTTCAATTTATAACAGACAAACATGCTTTAAGTAATATTTATAAACTGTTTTTATAAAGGTATTCCATTGCCTGAATAAGACATTTGTTCCAGTGCAATACAGTCAAAACAAATATTATTTTAAGCATAATAATTTTAAATTATAAATGATATCGTTTCAAAATCCTAAGCAAAATGTAAAATGTTACAAACCATTTTGCCATTCTCTAAATTTTAAACAATTCTGCAATGATGTCGGCAAACTCTGGGTGATCAATAGGAACTAAAAGAGAAATACAATATATTTTGTAAAAAGTTATCTAAAATACATAATAACAAAAAACCTCTTTTCCGTAGCCGGGTTGTCAGAACATATACAGCACATTTCACTGCTATCTGACTATATTTGTCCACCAGGTGTGCCACAGAGTCAGGAATTAATTGATCCTCCAGGAAAGAGCCTACAATTTCTATGAGGGAAAATATAAAGTATTTTAAAACGAAGTGTGCGGAATATTTAATTTAACCGGCCCGTTGGCCTAACGGTTAAGTGCGTCGCCTTTCAATCGAAAGGTTGCAGGTGCGAAACTGATCGCTAGCTAGTCGTTTGTGTCCTTGGGCAAGGGACTTTACGGACATTGCCTGAACCCAGACTGATTAATGGGTTCTACCAAATTAAAGGAACGTGTTTATCATATATAACACACTGCAGTAGCTCCGGTAACCCGACGATGGGCGCGAGGTGATCTGACGATTGCCCGTGTGATAACCCCCTTGGTTTTCCCATTCACGGGGATAAAGATGAATATCCTAACCCAGCTGTACCTGGATTGATATAAGCTCTTTTACTGCTTTCTACTTTGTTCATCAGCCAATCAGAGATGAGGGAGTAATCTAAACTTTCTGTTCAAAAATATGTAAATGTTTGCAGAGAAAAGATGGCAGAATGAAAACCGTTAAAGCCGTTAAAACAAGTCACTGAAATTAATAGTATGGAGAAAATATGATAAAGGCAGCCTTTAAAATAAGATGGAATGTTGTTGACACACTAACCAAAGTGGCCTCGGACTTGTGTTCTCTTGTGCTTATAAAATAAACTGGAAGGATATTGCCTTTATTGATATTGATTAGGGTTAAACTATCCGATCCACAGGTACTAAAAATTAATAAAAACTAATTAATTGATACCTGTACCAGCAACAGCTTGTTCAATATGTTGCCATTTATTGTTGTCTTGGATGAAGGGAACAGCCCACACAGAAAGAACTTCTATAAAACATGAATTTGATAAATTAAATAGATAGAATATGTTTATCATAATAAGCTAAATAATAATGGCCACTAAAATACAGGTATTTGTCAAATTGGAGACAATTTTACTAGAGTCAAAATTTAGGTAATCAAAACAAACATATGTCCATAACAGATCTCCTTAATTTCTATATTACATACCCCGCAAACTTTGTTAACTCTTAACTTAAAAAATACACACAAATCACCTTGCACAATGTAACTGGCAGGTGTGAGATTTTGAGGTTCACTGAACCCCAACCATGTTAGCAATGCAATGTTGTAACTGCTGCTGAATTTTCCTGTGAATAAAATTCTATAAACCTTCATTTCTGAACAAAAATATATCAATTACCCAAGCGGTAGTTCTTAACAAATTGTTGAAACAACCTTGGTAAAATAACCCTCTCCAACTGAACAAGACTGACAATGCATTGATTCGAAGCATGTAACATCTCAGATGGTTTTATCAATGATCGTTTTGCATCTTCTATATCATCTGCAAATAATTAAGGTCCAGAGCAAATGCTATTTCCGTCTATTGGTGGACCAATTTTGATATGGTGTAGAGTACCACTGTTATCCTTTTGTTGGGAGTACACCTAAGGCAGCTCGAGCAATTGCCAGTTTTTTATGCTTACATTCAGGCTACCAGAGCTATTTCAGTGCATAAAATGTGATGTCTTTACAGCTTTTAACCAGGGTTCAAAAACAGCAATATCCACTAGAAGGGTTGTAGGTTGAAAAAGAAGGGTTGTAGGTTCAAAACCGGTCGCTAGCTAGTCGGTTGTGTCCATGGGCGAGGCACTTAACAGTCATTGCCTGAACTTATCGGATTAATGGGTTCTTCTAAATTGAAAAAACGTGTGTATTATATACAACATACTACAATAGCTCTGGTAACCCGACGGTGGACGCGAGGTGATCTGACGATTGCCTGTGTGTTAACCCCCTTGGTTTTCCCAATCAGGGGGATAAACATGATTATATTCGATTTTTACACACACTGTTAATACTGTCAACTTAGCTACAAAATATCCAACAATAACAAGTGATATTATTCCTGTGTGGTAATTTTCAGAATCACCATAATTTTTAATGGTTACTTCATAGCCACTGCATTTAAACGACAGTCAAATGACTTGCCCAAATAGATACCACTAAAATTACTCTCAAGAATAAAGATTGCAGATTGCTCCAAGCTGTGTTTAATAAATTTCAGGCAAATCCTTGAAAATAATACCTTTAACTCTCTGAAACATTGAATTTTTTTCCCGCCTGTTCTTTAGTGTGTATTGTTCCAATTTCTTGCTTTTACAACGACCTCCCACCCTTATGATTCCACTTCTATTAAATTTCAGTATTCCTTCCAAGAACTGATCCAAAGCGTGGTTGGTGTAGCAAACCACCAGAATTGGGTTTTTAGGATCGAATATTCTTTTTGATATACAAAACATGAAGTGATTGATTAAGTGAACAAAAACGAATTCATTATCATAATACCTTGGTTCCTGGTTTGCTAATAAAAGTCGCATTACTTTCAGCCCAATATAGGTCTTTCCAGTTCCCGGCGGACCTTGTATCAATGCTACTTCATTTGTAAGTGCAGTTTGTAGAGCATGTAGCTGTGACTTATCCAAACCAAATGAAGCAGTTTGCCATCGTTTAAGGTCACAAACATTAATTCGTGGATGGTGTTTATTTTCTGTTTTTTTATGCGGGTTTATTATTGATTAATAAAAATGATAGAATTAAAAATGGTTTTAAAATAATCTCAAAAGTTATTTGAATTAAATTCCTGTTTATGCGCAATTTAAAAAAAAACTCGGTTGTGAAAAGTAATGACATTTGGGTGTAAATCTGAATTTAATCAATTACCCGCAAAGCATATACAGTGGACATTGAGTAAATGAACTCTCATACTTTTTTATCGCCTTAAACAACTTGACTCCTGGTAGAATAATATTGAACAAATCTCTACACACAACATATCGCTACCACTCACCTTGCACAGAGGTTAAATCATATCTCGAGGACAAGTTTCTCAAATACATCGGTGGCCTCATGTCCGGGAGGCAGTTTACAATGTATCGACTCAATGGCATATCTCTTATCTCTGCAGGGCAAATTTTGGGGTGTTACTCATACCTATAGTGTGGGATTATTCTATCCTAACTGTCTGTTTTTTACTACTATAGAACATTAAAAATGCTAGTATATCTTTAACATACTACTAGCTTTTTAATATCATTTGAGAAATTATTAACATTTGAGGGATTATTAAGAGTTAGATCAATGTATGACTGAAAACAGTGTTTAATGCTTAACTTGCATCACTGCTTTTGTTATGCTGTGTGACTTCAAAGTATCCAGACAAAGCTAAATCTAAGGTTGTATTAAATGTTAAATGTCGATTTGTACTTTAAAATATTAGGTGGAGGTCTACGTTCAAAACAAAATTTGTCATAGTGTATGATGGATTTACATTTTACTCATATTTTGAAAAATTCAAAGGGAGTTATAATATGGGTAATTGCCCAAATACCTCATTCCCATAATGTAACTGATTGAAACATTCCTGCCATTTCTGTTCAACACAATTCTGTTTAACACAACCAACCAGCTAGGGCGTTTGCAAAAAGCAGATAAGTTTTTAAACACAAACTAATGACAGCCAAACCTGTCTAACAACTCATAACTTGGCTGAAACATAGAATTAATTAAATATTCCAGCATATACACATTTTCTACCTTGCAAGCCAGCTAGAACGTGATGGTATGCAGCAAAGAAAGCAGTAGGTTCCACGAGGGTGTATTCCACTGACATATCAATGTGAGAAGCTTCTTCTAGTTTATTGACTTTTATTAAAATTTACCAGATTGCTTACATTGATCTAGTTTAAAAAAAGCTTTGAACAACAGAGTATGTTAACACCTCATAACTTGATTTAAACAAGAGCTGTTACAACAAATATACAAAATACAATAATATACCGCCATCCAGACTGTGGACTGAGCACTAAGTAGTAATAGACTTTTCTTGCTACAAAATAAGGATAACCACAAAATAATAATAATGATGAAGGGTATCAGAAATATTAATCTGTAATTATATATCAAGCCATACAGAACCAGAATTATACACTAGACATGATACACAACATACCATTATCATCACCCCCAATGAACTGTACCATCAGCTTTCCTTTTTCCAGTTTATTTGTCTCTCTATCAGTCACCGTTCCAAACAAGAAATTTTCCTACAAATTTTTAATTTATTTGAGAGCTAAGAAAGTTGGGAAGACTTTTCCATATTAATGGTAATATATTAACTTCTCCCTTAGTCCGGCCAGTTGGTCTAGCGGTTAAGTGCGTCGCCTTTCAATCGAAAGGTTGCAGGTGCGAAACTGGTCGCTAGCTAGACGGTTGTGTCCTTGGGCACTTTACGGACATTGCCTGAACCCAGCGGATTAATGGGTTCTAGCAAATTGAAGGAACGTGTCTATCATATACACCACACATGCAATAGCTCCGGTAACCCGACGATGGGCGCGAGGTGATCTGACGATTGCCTGTGTGATGGTTTTCCCATTCACGGGGATAAAGATAAATATACTATCCTATCCTATCCTCCCAACATTTCCTACCCAAAGCTTACACATGAGCATTCTACTCCATCCTTTCTAAGTAAAGCCTCCAAGTTATTAAATGAAATGTCCCAAGATTAACAAAACCAATATTAAAATTGTTCACAATATTTACCTTAAAATCATCAGTAGATAAACATATTATGTTTCCAAACATGAAGCGCTTTGAACTTTCCCAATCAATGTTTTGCAGGGTATCAATGTTGAAATGTACAACATACTGCATTCCTGGTTCAATGAATGTTAAAAGTAGCAATAAATGAATATATAGTACTACCTATGTTGGTCGGTTCTGGAAACAAAATGCGGGCATTACGATAAACCTTGATGTCATTCAATTTAGCGACTTTATGATCTTTGGCACCAGTTCCTGTATAACACATGGCAATAAACACCGATATATTGCATTATAACTTACAAAATACCAAGTTTCTTATACTGGATAACAGCATTCCGGAATGGCCGAACAAAATCTTCTTTTAACAACCGAAACTGAACATCCAAATATTCTTCTTCGCTGCAAATCAAACAAACTTTAAAGCTCATAGGTATTTAAAATGTATAAGTATAAATGACCTTATAAATAAAGTTTTGTCTGAGTCAATTTCACGTCAGAATCTCTGACTTATGATTTTACAAGCCATCTAAATAAAGCACAGAGTAGTAGCTTATTTAATGAGGCTATAATGCACAATGGTGTTCTACACTTTTATTGTCCCAATTATGTATAAGAAAATTTCAAATGAACAGTTTGTACCTTGTATATGAGCCATAAATGGGATTTTTCCTTAAGAATGGTTTGTCAGTTCTGGTGATGTCTTCTACAGTGGGAAAAATAGAGTGCGTTCGAAATGAATCTGGAGGTTCCGATTCAAATGCTTCATTGAGTATGTGCAATTTTCTGATGCTCTCACTAGTAGGTGGATAAAAAATCACTTAATTGGAAGACAATAGTTGTTTAATGTTCTAATACAATTTTACTCAAACGTTTTTGCCCTTGGGCATTTAAAAATTTAAGAAATGCTTTACATACCAGCAACATAACAATAAAATGATCATACCTAATTATGTTGTAGACAACTTAAAAATAGAATAGGATATTCATGTTTATCCCCTTGAATGGGAAAACCAAGGGGGTTAACACACGGGCAATCGTCAGATCACCTCGTGCCCACCGTCGGGTTACTGGTATGATTCACACATTCCTTTAATTTATTAGAACCCATTTATCCGCTGGGTCCAGGCAATGTCTGTAAAGTGCCTTGCCCAAGGACACAACCGACTAGCTAGCGAACAGTTTCGCACCTGCAACCTTTCGATTGAAAGGCGACGCACTTAAACGCCAGGCGGGATAAAACATGAATATGCCATCCCAATATTTAAAACTTAAAGGTTGAAAAGGCCCATAGAGATGGGTATGGTAGAGATATTAACCTTGGATGTAAATTTTTGGATCTAGTTTTCTCCAGAAATCCATTTTGTGGTGTTCGTTGATAAGAATTTTGATCCAGGGATCTTTGACCTAGTAAACAAGTCGCTAATACTACATAAACTATCACCACCACTTGAATAGTCACCTCTTAAACATTGATCTCTTAAGTTTTGATTTTAGGTTAGTTTATTATTTGTTTTTATCATGAAAACACGAAGCAGGACTTTTGATGTAAAAATTGGAAACTGGAAAAAGCAGCAAAATGACAGTCGTTAAAACATGTATGTAATTCCAATTAATTATTTACTTTAGGTATATTTAGACGTGGCCGCCAAACCCAATGTATAAAACTAATAAAGTGTTTACACCGTTACCTAGAAAAATTTGATCCCGGGATCTTGAAGGTCTTGAACTTCTACGCCTGGGACTTAAAGGTCGTGAACTTTGACCCCAGGGACTAAAAGGTCGTGAACTTCTACGCCTGGGACTTAAAGGTCGTGAACTTTTACGCCTGGGACTTAAAGGTCGTGAACTTTGACCCCAGGGACTAAAAGGTCGTGAACTTTTACGCCTGGGACTTAAAGGTCGTGAACTTTGATCCCAGGGACTTAAAGGTCGTGAACTTTTATGCCTAGGACTTAAAGGTCGTAACCTTTTACGCCAGGGACTTAAAGGTCGTGAACTTTGACCCCAGGGACTAAAAGGTCGTGAACTTTTACGCCAGGGACTTAAAGGTCGTGAACTTTGACCCCAGGGACTAAAAGGTCGTGAACTTTCACGCCAGGGACTTAAAGGTCGTGAACTTTGATCCCAGGGACTTAAAGGTCGTGAACTTTGACCCCAGGGACTAAAAGGTCGTGAACTTTCACGCCAGGGACTTAAAGGTCGTGAACTTTGATCCCAGGGACTTAAAGGTTGTGAACTTTGACCCCGGAGACTTGAAGGTCTTGAACTTTGACCCCAGGGACTTGAAGGTCGTGAACTTTGACCCCAGGGACTTGAAGGTCTTGAACTTTGACCCCGGAGACTTAAAGGTCTTGAACTTTGACCCCAGGGACTTGAAGGTCGTGAACTTTGACCCCAGGGACTTGAAGGTCGTGAACTTTGACCCCGGAGACTTGAAGGTCGTGAACTTTGACCCCAGGGACTTGAAGGTCTTGAACTTTGACCCCAGGGACTTGAAGGTCGTGAACTTTGACCACAGGGACTTAAAGGTCGTGAACTTTTACTTCTGGGACTTAAAGGTGGTGAACTTTGACCCCAGGAACTTAAAGTTTGAAAACGTTCACCGCTGGTAATATCAAGCGATTTGTCATCATTACCTATTGCATCAACATCGTCAAAACCAAATAAGCTGCAAATTAAAAAAAATTACTTTCGACCGAGGGTAATACCCCAGTAACAAACCAACAAGAATTTTAACATCGACATTTTCAAATTAAGAGAAGAAAGCGCAAGTTCGCTTACTATGATGAAACAAACACCTGTTCATAAGCGCGCAAACCTTTAATTTGTGTTGGCTATATTTCCGGTTTATTGTACACTTTAAAAAAATATAATTGAATTGTCTCTATATAGCTGCGGGAATTAGGTTTATGCCGCTGGTGCGTTTGTGGGCTCGCGCTTTTTTGATGTGACCTTTTCTGGGCAGGACTTTGGCTGAGCTTGATTTAGCCGGCTGCCTTACGGTCTCTGGCGAGCTGCGCAGCGGAAAGTCTACTTTCCACAGAACGCCTACTAATTATTATAGTAGTCACGATTTGAAAAGTCTAGATCTCAAACTTTGTCCGGCCCGATGGTCTAGCGGTTATGTGCGTCGCCTTTCAATCGCAAGGTTGCAGGTGCGAAACTGGTCGCTAGCTAGTCGGTTGTGTCCTTGGGCAAGGCACTTTACGGACATTGCCTGAACCCAGCGGAATAATGGGTTCTACCAAATTAAAGGAACGTGTCTATCATATACAACACACTGCAATAGCTCCGGTAACCCGACGATGGGCGCGAGGTGATCTGACGATTGCCCGTGTGATAACCCCCTAGGTTTTCCCATTCACGGGGATAAACATGAATATCCTATCCTATCCTATCCTAACTCGAAGTCTAACTCTTGATTCAGTTTTGTTGTATTCTGCGTCTCATTTAAAATACAGTTATGTTCGCGAAGCAAGTTACTTAGTACGTTATATTCTAAAGTGCGTTATACAGCATGACGCAAGTTATCTCTAGTACGTTATACAGCATGACGCAGCTACCTTGTCCGAAGTAGGTTATATTTTACTATTTAAATTTTTCAGTATATATAGGGAATTTTACGAGGTACAAAATGTTAGGGTGTGAAGCGTTTTCACATATTATGTTAATGACTTAAATTGCGGAGATACAAAGGCCGGTACGAGGTGATAATTACGTAACGAGTAATAACACGTGAGAGTTGGAAAACTTCAAACGCAAAAATAAACGACGTAAAAACACAAAATATCTAGGACATAAAATAAATTAAAACAAATATAGATTATACGAAATGCTACAACATCTCATTTTTTCCACATTTTGTGAGGTTTGAGAATATAAAATCACGATCTCTTTGAGCATTTCGGATGTTCAGTCGAAAAAAACAACGAAGTGATGGGGTAAACGATGTCACGGAGTTTCGAGCATTTCACACGTTGATCCTGCTAATACTAGAATAACCTGGTTGGGCGAATAAGTACAAAGCTAGAATTATGCAATCTGGTGTCATGTATGTTAATGCGTGATAAATGTTATCTAATATGTTGTGAAAGTGTCATCTCACATTCAAGGTAGCAACGCCACAATTTGCATCACATGAGCCATAGTTTCATACTTTGCCAGCTAATAAACCAAGGCGTGTACGCTTGGTTACTCACGACCGAGTGAGCATGAAATAAATGCAGCGATGATCTCGCTAATGCGACGAAAGCGCAATTAATAAAAACGCAAAAACAAAAACCGAACGACCTGTCATGTACAGGTTTTACGGCTCGTAACGAATAAGGGAAATAAACTCGCGCTGATGTATTTCCATCAAAACAAAAGCAAACTATTACTAAGCAGGACATAATTAGCCGTGTCTCGTCATTACTGTGCGGTGTTTGTAAAAGCCTGTTTTACACACGAAATATATTCGGAACATCCGACACATTGACTGAGAGGCGATTATACAAATTAGACATCGCATTTACATGCAGCGCGATTACCATAGCTATACGAAAGTACGCTGGTTTCGTTTAATAAACTGTGGCGTTGTGAAGCGGGTACGCTCACTTATTTACACAGCATGAGCGCAAACGCGCGGGGCAGGGGCGATCAGATTTCGCAGGATAAAAAAAACAAACCTCGAGCCGCTGCTAAAAACGAGTGTATAATCGCGTGAACGAGACGCACAATTGTGTGAAGCGCGATTAAAAGAAACCTAACGCCTTGTCGGCGGTAACAATGAAAACTGGCGCGAACGAACAAAACAAATCTCCTTCGAGTGTAAATGCGCCTATAATACCGGATGGGTTGGCGCAGCATGGCATCATTTACTTGGGCTCATGATAGCATAATCGTGAAAGCGTCACTGACCTTGTATAAGAGTGCATGTCTCAATTGTTGAGGGCGCGTTTGCTCTTCGTGTTTGTAAGTTAGTATGTAGAGTAAAACACCGATATTATGCATTTCTGCAATAGCCTAGTACCATTCAACCAAACCAGGAACACTAGTATTTGCAATTGCTGAAGACTAAAATTAAATATAGTATACAATATAATTACAAAACTTACAAACAAAATTCTAGAAGCTAAAAAAATAATTACACAACCCCTTTAATATTTCGTAAAGAGAACGTCGTCTTGCGTATTCTCTTATTTCGTCGGCGGAGACGATGCCTTCGTCAATGCTTAAACTTGATTTGAATAGTGAGCGTTGTCTTTTGTTGAATAGTCACCAACTTCGTCCAGCGAAAAGGGGCGTTTCTTAATTGATGCTTCAGGTTGTTTGTTTTTGAAATTGCTTCTTAACTAACTTGCGTTGGGCCACTCGTCGTTACCAATGCACTTGAAACTTCGAATTGAAGTTGACGTCGGAAATTGTTCGTTTCGAGAAGGTGCGTGTCCATTTTCACAAGGATCCCAATGTGGGCGCGCGCTTCTGAGGCTAATTGCTTCTGTTCGTCGCTTTTCGATAGAGATCTTTATTCTGGTTACTTTGAACTTGACATAGCTTGCTCTGTCTACAGAACGCTAAAGTGCGTTATACAGCATGATATATTCTAAAGTGCGTTATACAGCATGACGCAAGTTATCTCAAGTACGTTATACAGCATGACGCAGCTACCTTGTCCGAAGTACGTTATATTTTACTATTTAAATTTACCAGCATATATAGGGAATTTTACGAGGTACAAAAATTTAGGGTGTGAAGCGTTTCACGTCTTTTACTAACTGCGGGAAATAAGGTGGGAAAGCTATGTTAATGACTTAAATTGCGGAGATACAAAGGCCGGTACGAGGTGATAAATACGTAACGAGTAATAACACGTGAGAGTTGGAAAACTTCAAACGCAAAATTAAACGTCATAAAAAGACAAAATATTTCATACATAAAATAAATTAAAACAAATATAGATTATACGAAGTGCTACACTTTCGTAATTATTAGTGTTGCCAGTCGTAAATATTAGTGTTGCCAGGATTCCTTGTTTTTTTATTTTAATGTATTTGCATCATGCCACGTATTTTTGGGCGTAGACCAGCAAATCACTTTTCGTTTTTTATTCATTATTCTTTCGATCTTTAAAACTGCATAAACCGAGTAGCATTGTATTTTAAACGACCG
Source organism: Ciona savignyi (assembly GCA_000149265.1). NCBI lineage: Eukaryota > Metazoa > Chordata > Ascidiacea > Phlebobranchia > Cionidae > Ciona > Ciona savignyi. Next base: position 259,783 of record CH003253.1, read on the forward strand.
TACGCCAAATTTCAGGTGTGAAAATGTTTTACAATAAAGTTTAAGTAGGGGTGTTAAATTGATTATTACGGATTTATTGTTTTCTTATTAGTTACCTCTTCAATATATTAACGAAACATTTCCACAGCATAAACAAAGCAATAGTGTTCGTTAATTATTCGAAGTGAGTAACTGCTCAACCGTGCTATCAATTCTACGGACATTAGAAAAGCGACCGTAACATTGTCTTTTCTCGTTCAAAGATATCGAAAATCTAAGAATATCGTCAAATTTGACACTGTGTAACAAATGAACATAACCTAACACCCCTAGAAACTTATTCGTTAATTTTATTTCTCGTATTATATGGCCTTATAGTGCAGACTGATTGCTCTCCGAATTTTTTTTGTTCACTTTGAAATTCACAACATATTTGTTTTGGTTTTAAGTGTTTGGCAGCTATTTTTATATATAGGTGGTAATAGGTGTATTATATTTACCTATGGATTTATAAGTAACAGTTTAAAGCGAGTAAATTTTATTTGTCGGTTGATAAGATAATAACCACATTTATGCTTATAGCGCCAAACATAATATACACATACTTGTTATATAAATATTGTATAAACATACCTTAACAGATATATAATAAAAATTAAATCTCAAACTTACCAGCTAGAATCCATAATCTTCTTTTAAACAACAAGATTACCAAATGGGCATTGGTTCAATGATTCACATTGTCACAGAAGCGAAAGTTTGCTACTGCGGTAGGGTATTTCCTCCTTACATAACAATGCTTTGTTTTAAAGATGAGGGTTGGGCGAATCCGTATCACCAATTGTTAGATTAAACGACGTCATAAGCCAGCGGTTCCCAAACTTTTTTGTTGGCGGCGCCTTTTGTAAACTTATTAAACCTTGCGGCTCCCTCATAAAGCCAAAATTTTCAAACTGCATGTATTGTATATTGTATATCCAGACTATAGCATGCATTTGGATAACCATTCGAACTTTTTAAAACTATTCACTAAACTACTGAAGTGACGAACAGTCAATTAATGCAAAGCAGTTATTTTACAAACCATTATTCGAAAACAATGCCATGTTAGTGAGCAAAAAGTGGCAGATACAATACAATTACAATACAATACAATTTTTATTTTTGTTTCTTTCGCTGCAGCGTTTATAACCAACAATTTAAAAATACATGTCATATACATATGTATACCAAAACAAATATGGCGTTAACTAAAATTCCAATAATTAACCAAAGAAATAAAAAATACTACAGCAAAACAGGAAGGCACCAAAAAAAACTAAAAGTTATCTAGTTTGGCGGCAGATAACACCGAACAATGGATTTTACAAGTAAAACGAATGCTGTATACCAGTGTATGGGGTTGCACACCAGGCTCAAACTTCTACAATTAACGTTTTACTGGTGTAACACACATGTACTGTTTTTTTGTGAAAAAAAAACAATAAATGCAGCAACTTCCGCATGCTTTTGCGGCGCCCCTGGTAAAGTCTCGCGGCTCCCCAGGGCGCCGCGGCGCCCAGTTTGGGAACCGCTGTCATAAGCATAATGGTGAAGTCACGTGATCATGGTCTGGCCGGTTGGCCTAGCGGTTAATGCGTCGGCTTTCAATCAAAAGGTTGCAGGTGCGGAACTGGTCGCTAGCTAGTCGTTTGTGTCCTTGGGCAAGGCAAGGCACTTTTATACGGACATTGCCTGAACCCCGCGGATCAATGGGTTCTACCAAATTCAAGGAACGTGTCTATTATATACAACACACTGCAATAGCTCCGGTAACCCGACGATGGGCGCGAGGTGATCTGACGATTGCCCGTGTGTTAACCCCCTTGGTTTTCCCATTCACGGGGATAAACATGAATATCCCATTCTATGTGGGTGGCGGAGGAAGTCTTGATTTCCTTGTTACGTAATAAAAGTGTGTAATAGAGCGGTTATGAATTGGCTAACTATAGATGCTATTAGAAAATGGATGGAAATTACCGCAACACTGAAACCAGTGGTAATGTTTACGAATGAGAAGTCCGAAATTAGATTTCAAATTAAGTTTAAATTTTAAAGTTTAAATCGGCTTCTAATTTCGCACACATTTTACAAACAAATTCACTGGCGAATAATTTCCCAAAACGCACGTTTCGAGAAAAGAATTTAATTTTGTTCGTTACTCAAGTGAACTTACGGATCACAGCGTTCTTAAGGTCGCTGTAGGGAGTGGCTGAACTGGAATTTATTACGAGATGTATCTTTTCAATAACCTTGTCGCATGGGGAAACAATGGTCGCGGCAAACACGTCTCTTTCGCTAGTCACGTGGGGTATGCTGTGGACGGTACATAACCTAGTCGCTGCCGTCCAACACGGTCGCCTAAATCAAAGGGCGTATCAAGACTGTCGGGTAAACCGAACTGAGAAATATCATTACCTCCAATTGTGCAATAAGTCATTAATATAACTTGTTAGGATAGTGGATAGAATATTCATGTTTATTCCCGTGAATGGGAAAACCAAGGGGGTTAACCCACTGGCAATCGTCGAGATCACCTTGCGCCCATCGTCGGGTTACCGGAGCTATTGTAGTGTGTTGTATATGATAGACAGGTTCCTTTTAATTTGGATCTTAAGAAGTGGTAATAACCACGTATATTGTTATTGCAACAGGCATCTAACCTTATGATTCGTCATGTACCAAGCAAGAGTCCCGTGGACAAATCGAAATCTCGCGCGAGCTTAGAATACCATACCAGCAACAACTTTCTGACCAAATATATCGGAAACCTGTACACCACCTACACACAACATTATCCGATGAATCCAAAGACAACTGGTTTGTTATTAACAGAGTATATGCAAATCAATCGTTTGCTTGCACGAAACAAACCATATATTACGTCTGATGGTAAAGTCACTCCTTGTATATTTTTATATGGATATAATATTACTTCCAATAATCTAAGCCAGTGATTCCCAACCGCGGCTCTTAGGGCCGCATGCGGCTCCCAGCTAGCCTTCTTGCGGCTCTCATTTGACCTTTGAAAATCCCCTAAAATATTACAAAAATCTGATTTTAATGATAAAAAAAATTACTAGTCGAAAATTACCCTTGCTTAGTTTGAAGGCTGGGAAAAGAGTTTTTACTTCATAGTTAAGATTAGAGGCAAAGAAAGTTGTGAAAAGACTGCTATTGTTACGTCACTGTTTTCTTAAAGCAGTGTGTTTTCATGAGTGTTTTCATGCGGCTCCATACGTATTCTAAAATTTGAAATTTGGCCCCGACACTAAAAAAGGTTGGGAACCACTGATCTAAGCAATATTGGTCAGATGCCTGACTCAATTGAGAGCATCTCAGGTAACCTGACGTCATCGATTTCTGACCTCTATAAATACGAGTATGGGAGTGGTAGTCATATAGTGATCGTCTACTAAATGGTGAAAGCAACATGTTCACCAACTATGGTATGCAGGTTTGTGACATAACATTTGATACCGTTGGTGTTATGGGGCTAATGACCAACTATTTCGTATAACTGACACGTACGAAGCTACTGATAAGTAACAACTTATATCAGACAAATGCAGATAATTAATAATTACGTATATAATCGTGCAAGCTTAACATTGTATTCTTCGGCATTTAAATTTGCTTCCAACTTTCACGCATGACCTATGTTCTATATTAGTTGAGATGCCAAAACTGGTCATTTCTGCAAAATGGAGTTTGCTGCAACAAATACTAAAGTGTGCAAGTTAAAATGGCCGGTAGTTATTTTGTTAAAAACAAACAACAAAGAATGTGAACTTCACTTGCCTGATAAATTATCCCTTGCAAACAGCTGAATACCAAACCTATTATTCTTTTGTAGGTCACCGCATACTTTACATGTGGTTACACCACCTCACACATAGTAGACACAAGTAAGACTAAAGAGTGTCAACCCCGTGATCAACCATCACTATTTGTAAAACACAAGGTGTATGCCAGATATTCATTCTACAGGGTTCCTAACCACAATTTGTAATTAATACTCCGGGTATAGTTTGTTTTTGCAAGCATAAACGCATGGGTCTCATAGTTATTAAGTCAAACTTCTTTTCCATGTACAGTTAAAAAAAGAATAAGCGTGTTAGATTTACGAACATTTTACCACATTTTTTTTAAATTCTCTTGTCAAGCCTCTTGTCAATTGCTGTAGTAAAATGAAGGTAAATTCCTAAAACAGCCCAATTGAGTTTTTAATTATTTCGGGAAATGCCCATGGGTTTAGTACATAATTTTACATATCTGAGTCATGTTTTCTAATCGAAGTTAGATGATTGTTAGATAATTTAACAAACAGTTGTAATCCGCTTTAGCGACTACTTTTTGGAGATGTCGGGGCGACAAGGCACGTACAATCATGGTTTACAAACAAATCATACTTTTAGGGTATTTCCCTAGGTATTTTATTTCTTTTTGCTCAATGGTACAACGGCGGATATGGAACTATTATATTAGTCGTTCAATCGCTATGCTCAAAACAGCTAATTTAAAAAATAAAGTTTTGGTTTTTCACCTCCAGGGAAATTCTCCTGTGTATATTACCCAAAATTTTCTTTTTTGCATATCTAGGCCATGTTGTCTAACAAATGACTAAGTTTCATTACGATTCCGTTATCCCTTCTGGTAGATGTTGGAGCCACAAGCTTTGCATGTCAAGCGTTTGACGAAAAAAAACGGACAAAATCTTGGAATTCTTTCTTGAAATCGTATTTGCAATAAAATCAAAAAATACAATTTGTGTTAAAGTGTTAAAAGTGCGCTGTAGATAGAACCCATAGTTCTTTGTTTACCAAACATTAATTATATAAAAACTAGAGAGTGTCAGCCACATGTTTAACCACCACTATTTATAAAACACATTGTATTGTACATATGCATGCGCGCATGGTCCCTAACCACACGCGAAGGGGTTGTAAAACATTTTCTACATCAGGTATGTAGTTTGTTTCTGCAAGCATTGACGCATGGGTCACATAATTAACAAACTAAACTTCTTTTTCATGTGGAGTTATGGGTCATATTTTAAAAAATAAAAATTGTGTTAGATTCACGAACATTTCACCACAAATATTTCAAATTAAAGCCTTTTGTCATGCGCTGTAGTGATACAAGCAAAATTCCAAAACAGCCCGATTTAGATTTTTATGGCTTCGGGAAATTCCCCTGGGTTTAGTTCGTTAAACTTCTGTTTTTACATATCTGGGTCATGTTGCCTAACAACTTTTAAAGTTTAAATCCGATTTGACGACTCCTTGTTGAAGATGTCGGGTCAATATGGCATGCCGGTCGCAATCATGATTTAGGAACAAATCATAATTTTTATGGTATTTCCCTAGGTATTTTATTTCTTTTTTTTTCATTGGTTCAGCGGAGTCTACCACACTAACGTTCACCAGATCTGATAAAAAGTAGAGCAGGTGATATAGCGCTATTTTTTTTCTTTTAAGTGTTAAATCATTGACTAATGCACTTGTATTTTACCAAATCTGATTCAAGTTGGTTAAGCGGTTTAAGCGCTACGCCCAAACAGCTCATTTTTTAGACACAGATATCGTTTTGGTTTTTAACGTCCCAGGGGAATTTCCCTGGATATATAACCCAAAAATTTGGTTTCTGCATATCTAAACCATGTTGTCTAACAATGGTCAAGTTTATTTGCGATTCCATTATTCCTCCTGGTAGATGTCGGAGCGACATTCCATGCCTGTCAAGCGTTTGACGAAAAAAAAACGAAAAAAAAACTTGCCAGATAAGTGCGCGTTTAAGGCGAAACGTTGTGAATTTGAAACTGATCCTTAGTGAATTTAAAATTGGATAGTTAGTTGTGTCTGGCAAGGAGGCACACACTGTAACTAGAGAGTGTCGACCACGTGTTTAACCACCACTGTTTATAAAACTCATTCATGCTACAGGTTCCCTGACCACATATATTTTATACACCGAGTATGTAGTTTGTTTCTGCCATCATAAACGCATGGGTCCCATAGTTAACCAACCAAATATTTTCCATGTTTTGTAAAATAAAGAATAAACGTCTTAAATTTACGAATATTCCCATAGTTAACCAACCAGTATTTTCCATGTTTTGTAAAATAAAGAATAAACGTCTTAAATTTACGAATATTTCAACACAAATGTTTTAAATTAAAGCTTCTTCTTAAGGGGGAACTGAAGTCGATTTTAAGAATATCTTAATAAATGGAAAAAAATACGCTGATTTCAAAAATCCAATTAGTTTCTTCCAATATTTTTTTGTTTAAAAGTTATGAGCAAATATGCATTTCATTTTATGTTAGGGGATTTCCCGTATTACGTCATTGACGTTGTTGAGATTTCGTGCCTATATGCGTTGTATACAATCATGTGCCAGTTTTGAGGGGAATTAGTAACATAAGCGCCTGCAGGAGCGTTGTATTTTCGTTTTTTTATGGAGATTTAGCATAACACTTGTCATATAGCCTTACTGACCAATGTACACGCGGGACAGCTTACATTAAGCACGGTCATTCAGGGATGCACGGTCCTGGACCTAAGCTGAATGCTGAGGTATACAGGTCTCGAATTTTAAATACTTTAGCATAATAGTTCTTAGTAATTTATATCATAAATCATAAAAGTGAAGACAGAACAAGAAAACCGAACAGAATGCAATAAACTGTAACTGCCAGCAATTTATATAGAAATAAACCAGCCATCAAGCAAAGGCTAGACACCAAAGTTCTTTTACCTAGAAATATAAAACGCGGAAAAAAACGGAAGACGGAAGTGAAAAGTTAAACCCCTTAACAAGGGGCTACGGTCCTAAAAATTTCAGAATTTGTTAATTAAACCGTGCTCTTTCGAATGATAATTTTTGATTTAAAAAAAAATGTAAAATATTAATATCGAATATGAATATTTTTAATATTCACGCATTTATAGAGTTTTCGCCAGTTATTCCTTTGGATATGTTGTAGCCCTTGCCAATACCTTCAAATTGATATATAAATTATATACAATATCCGCGGGGGGCTATATGCACGAAGCGTCTGAATATTCATAACTCGTGATTTAGGGATGCTGCGGTTTTCATATCCAGATGAACATTTATGGAGTTTTTGCCAAAAATCCTTTGTATATGTTGTAGCCCTTATAAATACCTTTAATTTATTGTATAGTTTATATAGAATAACCGCAAGAAACTATATGCACGAAGTGTCTGAATATTCATAACTCTTCATCAAGGGATGTATCGGAAGATGCTGCAGTTTTCTTATCCAGATGGATATTTATAGAGTCTTCGCCAATTATTCCTTTGGATATGTTGTAGCCCTTATAAAAACCTTCAATTTAATTTAAAGTTTATATACGATAACCGCGGGAAGCTATATGCACGAAGCGTCTGAATATTCATAACTCGCTTTACAGGGGGGTGCACTGGAAGATGCTGCGGTTTTCTTATCGAAATGGACATTTATATAGTTTTCGCCAATTATTCCTTTGGATATGTTGTAGCCCTTTCCAATACCTTCAAATTGATATATAGATTATATACAATAACCGCGGGAAACTATATGCACGAAGCGTCTAAATATTCATTACTCGCTTTACAGGGGGGTGCACTGGAAGATGCTGCGGTTTTCTTATCCAGATGGACATTTATAGAGTTTTCGCCAATTATTCCTTTGGATATGTTGTAGCCCTTTCCAATACCTTCAAATTGATATATAGATTATATACAATAACCGCGGGAAACTATATGCACGAAGCGTCTGAATATTCATAACTCGCTTTACAGGGGGGTGCACTGGAAGATGCTGCGGTTTTCTTATCCAGATGGACATTTATAGAGTTTTCGCCAATTATTCCTTTGGATATGTTGTATCCCTTATAAATACCTTCAAATTGATATATAGATTATATACGATAACCGCGGGAAGCTATATGCACGAAGCGTCTGAATATTCATAACCCGTTATACAGAAGCTGATTTGATGAGAGATGTTAGGATTTTTTTTATTTAAATGGATGGCTTTTTGCCAACTTATGCTATAAATTTGTGCTTGTATTTTTAGTGTTGTAAATTTGTTTGCACAAACATGTTGTTGTTTACTTGCAATTGACTTGTTTGGCTCGAGCGATATCTATATGGTGCGAAAGAAGAAGTTATCGGCCCCGGTTGATGGTGCGGCATGTTTTTAATCTTGCTCCAGGATGTACAAATTCCTATTACAGCACACGAAATTCCAATCCACCTGTGCACTTCCATCGATTTCCTCACAACAACAAAAAAACGGATAAAGTAATGGATACAACAATGCAAGCGTACTAAACTACCTGGAAAAAGAACCGCAGTGTGTAGTGCACATTTTTGTGACAAGGATTATCATAGTAACATTGTATTTGACTCCAATGGAGTGGCCAAGATGACAAGATGATGAAAACAAACCGCTTGGTGAAAAATGCAATTCCAACATTTTTTTTATTTTTCTGATTATGATTTTAAACATAGTGATCAACCCAGTACATCAAGCGGAATTTCGTACAGGACAAAACGGTATGAAAAGAGAGTTTGTCAAATGGAGGTATGTGTTATTTACAATTTTTGTCATGCAGCCACAATTGTGCCGTTTTTCAAAAAATTATTTTAATTCAGGCTAAGGAAAAATACCTTGCCATAGAGTCTTTGTTGAGACCAACTATTCCACCTACACCTAGTGATGCATCTCAATCTTAACCTGCTGATTCTGAAGTATGTGTAGTCTTATAGTGTTTTTGAATTACCGTACTATTTTAATGCAGTGTTGAAATTGATATTTAAATAATTCATTTGTAGGAAGCTGAAGAATCTGAAATGGAAGAAACCAGTTCTGTAGAAATAAGTACCACGGGATATCTGGTGTCATTTAGTTATGAAATTGTATCTTCAGCGGGGAGTAGCTCTCATACAGAGTTGAATGTGAGCAAAATAAGTGAATAATGTAAGCTGTCCCGCGCGTACATTGGTTCAGTTAGGCTATATCACAAGTGTTATGCTAAGTCTACATAAAAAACAAAAATACAATGCTCCAGCAGGCGCTTCTGTTACTAATTTACCTCAAAACTGGCACATGATTGCATACAATGCATATAGGCACGGAATCTCAACAACGTCAATGACGTAATACGGGAAATTCCCTAACATAAAATAAAATGCATATTTGTTCATAACTTTTAAACAAAAAAATATTGGAAGAAACTAATTTGATTTTTAAAATCAGCGTATTTTTTTCCATTTATTAAGATATTCTATAAATCGACTTCAGTTCCCCTTTAAGCGGTGTAGTAAAATGAAGGTAAATTCCCTGACTTTGGCTGACTGAAATCTTATTTAGTCTGATAAACCAAATTTGAAACGTTGACAATTGCCAAAGAATACATTTTCTAAACAAGCTATAGCTATTTATTTTATTGTGTTAATTATTTATTGTGACGACATTAATACAGATGGCCTTATGGGGCGCAAGGAAATACCGCCGACATTATTTTCTTATAAACAGTTTTATATTTTACTTTAAAAGATAATACACACAGTTTTAGTCAAATACTTAACAGTATTGGTTTGTTTGTCCAAAATCGTTTTAAAGGTTTATCAAATTGGAAATAAACTTTTATATAAGTCAACATTCATAGTCTAGAATGTAGTTGTCTCATATGTTGTACATATTTGCAGATGATTGACTTTAAACCAAAAATCCTAAAGACGTTCCGTTTTTCTTTTATTGTCCATTCGACACGAGGTTGACACTCTCTGGTGCATGATTGGTGTTATTTTTTTTATTTTGTTCACGAAGGCGAAAATCAAACAATTCACTACATACAACTTTAAAACCCATCTTGTCTTTTTATAACAGTGTGATTTCTATTTTCTCCATTTATTGATTTGTAAACTTTCCCTTAATTGTCAATCATTCGGTGTTTATTTAAATTTCCTATTTAAATTTTTGGCATACTTCGCATGTCTATGGTATCTCTTTAGTGTGAATGATTCTATGTTGTTTCAAATGGCTTGCTTGTGTAAACGATTTTCCACACACATTGCATTGGTATGGTTTCACTCCAGTGTGAATCATATGATGTACTTTCAAATAACTTGCATCCCTAAATGACTTTTCACAAACATGGCATCGGTATGGTCTTTCTCCAGTGTGAATCATATGATGTTTTTTCAAAGAACTCGCGTCATTGAAGGCCTTTTCACAAACATCGCATATATACGGTTTCTCTTCAGTGGGAAACATTTTGTTTCTTTTCAAATAACTTGAATCGCAGAATGATTTTTTACAAACTTCGACCTCGTTTGGTTTCTCTTCAATGTGAAAACTTTGGTGTATTTTTGAGTAATGTGCTTGATTAAACGAATTTTGGCAAACATCCCATTTGCAAAGTTTTACTTTTGTGAAAATTCTTTGTTGTTTTGTCATATGATCTGCTTGCTTTAATGATTTTTCACACAATTTTTATTTCTGAGAAAAAAGAGGAAAAATATGTAGAAACCGTTTTTTTTTGTTTTTTTTTATTAAATAACTAAATTAATTGTATTTGTTAGAGGTATTAACCATCTGTATTGGATATTTTAGGTCTGGACTCTGGACTCGACAAATCACTTTAAATGACACTAAGAAGTATAAAAAAAAACTGTAAAAAGTATTGAATTAAAAAAAAGTTTTACACGGAAAATCTCGCAAAATAAATAATAAAAAAAAACATTTAATAATTACACATTATTTTTCACGTCTATGAAGCAAATAGTACTTTTCGTGAATTTCTTATAACTCAAACAAGCGCAACCTGTTTAGGGTTTATCTGCTGTGTATTATATATGCACTGGTATATGAATTCGAGCCCTATCAATGGCTCTCTTTACAAAAATCGTTCCCTGGCCAACGATACTTAGTTAAGACTCTGACAATCCGACAACTTCACATAAGGTTTTGTTAATCTTATTTGTCTTTAACTAATTCAATTTTGCTTCTGGTTTCGTTAGACGAATTTCTTATACTGATCTGGCTAAGCCACGTTTTGGCATAGACGAATATACATGCATCAAAAAGCGACACAGCATGATATTATGATAGAGAGAATTAGTCAGGAAACCGAACTTGTGGAGATTAATTTGATACAGGCCACAGGAAATAAAGAAAGAGGTTTAGACAGATGCGCAGTAAAGGTTTTTTTAACACAGTTTGGTATTCAATTATCTGGTTGTGTTAGCTTTAATATGATTTGAATAAGTGGCAAAGGGAAACTCCCGAGATCCCCAAAATATAAGCAGAACGGCCGTTTTGTGAATGTTTGGCAACGGTTATTTTAAAACAACCGATATTTTGTAACTGGGGAGGATTTTTTACTTTATAGGATAGGACAGGAGAGAATATTCAAATACAAAAATGTTTTCAAAATTGCCGGCTTGTTGTTAGGTGCTTGATTTATGTTATGCCGTTACTCCGGCTTTATGGTATAGAATATAGAGTGTCGATTTGTGGGACATTGGTTAAAACATGTGAAAATTAATATGCAGAAATTAAATGAACATCAATAAAAGTCGCTGTAATATATAGTCCCTAGATGGTTTTATGTCAGGCCTAATACCATAGTCGGTTCGAGCATCGGTTATAGGATAGGATATTCATCTTTATCCTCGTGAATGGGAAAACCAAGGGGGTTAACACACGGGCAAACGTCAGATCACCCCGCGCCCATCGTCGGGTTACCGGAGCTATTTCAGTGTTTTGTATATGATAGAAACGTTACTTTAATTTGGTAGAACCCATTAATCCGCTGGGTTCAGGCAATGTCCGTAAAGTGCCTTGCCCAAGGACACAACCTACTAGCTAGCGACCAGTTTCGCACCTTCAACCTTTCAATTGAAAGGCGACGCAGTTAACCGTTAGACCAACGGACCGGACAATATTGTAAGGAAAGTTGTAGGTGAATAAACTAAACGTAGAAAGACACAAACGGACTATACATGCCGCAAGTAAAACGGGAAAACTTTAAAATAGATAAATTTATAACTAACTATAACACACTATTACCAAGTATTTAAATCAGATAAACACTTAAAACCAATACACCTCGGGTCTAAAAAAAAAATCCGGATACCCCATGCCCACCGCGAACCATTTTAGGGATTTTGGTAAATCGTCTATTTATAAGATATACCAAGGGTGATAATGTAGCCAAGGAACCCGATCGTTTTAGGTAGTTTACACATTTTGGGGATACTTTAGGAGGCGTTTTCACAAAAATCCTGACTGGAAGTCTTAGATTTTTTCATAACTTAAAATTAAAATTTGGATCTTTATAACCTAAACTTAAAACCCTCCAAACACTTTTTCCCAGCAGATGCAAAAGCTACACCTTTATTTTACGAAGCACTGCTTCACTTTTACAAAACTTTACAGCTAAACGAGAACACCGTCGGGCAACCTAACATGATAGGATAGGATATTCATCTTTATCCCCGTGAATGGGAAAACCAAGGGGGTTAACACACGGGTAATCGTCAGATCACCTCGCGCCCATCGTCGGGTTACCGGAGCTATTGCAGTGTGTTGTATATGATAGACACGTTCCTTCAATTTGGTAGAACCCATTAATCCGATGGGTTCAGGCAATGTCCGTAAAGTGCCTTGCCCAATGACACAACCGACTAGCTAGCCACCAGTTTCGCACCTGCAACCTTTCGATTGAAAGGCGACGCACTTAACCGTTAGACCAATGGGCCGGACAATGCTTCAACCAAACTTTGATGCTTTAACCAAACAAACATTGGGAAATCACCACCATTGTTACTCAGCAAAACACTCCTTTAAAAACAATGACTAAGGGAGAGTATCACTCGTCACATCCTGTCGCGCATAGAGGTCTTAATTGGGTATACGCCATCTTTAACCAAGCGGATACTTTGGATTTTGAATATTTCGTGCCAATGCGCCATTTGAATATTTCATGTATTATGGTTGTGTTGTCACTACAAATGTAAAAGCACCAAAACTGTTGTATATTAAAAACAAACCAGATTGATCAAGGGTGAAGTTTCGTACCCGCCTTGGAATAATTATTAAAACCGTTTGTTTAGTAGAAAAATCTGCAAAAGCATCGTACGGATAATGGCGCATAAATTTTTTTTTACCGAAATGAGTTTCAAATTCATAATGGGCTCATAACTAATACAGTTTTTTTATGCAGAATTCCGTATGTGAAAGGGTCGGGTTAAACATGCGGCCGTACGACCATTCAAGGCTTTTCAATTTGCGGATATTCAGATATCTATGAAATCTTTTTATAGATATTTGAAGTGACATACGATGAAGTCATTGAGGTATGTCAAGTTTTTATTACGACTCCTACTCCCACATATTAAACATTTGTAATATATTTACTTAGTAGCTTTGCATATTGGTCGAGGTAAGACTTAGCTGATAAGGTTTTCTGAAAATGACTGGACTAAAATGAAAGAGGAAAGAATCGTTAACTATTTTGGAAATAGCCACATTAAAATTCCAAATTCAGTATACCTGACCGTAAAGTGTAGGTCTAACTAAAAGAATCGTGTTCCGATGGTATTTATGATCATAATGCGTTTTATTGCATTCATATTGTTATTTGGTAGCTAAGGCTTTATTTTTTAGATCCGTATTCCGTTAATTGGTATGTGAGAATATCAGCTTTTTAACCCATATATACAATATGCATATGTGGTGATGGGAGCTAAGATAACTTTACGCACTACGCTAGTTGGTTACGTCCGTGAGCAAGGCAAGACACTTCATGTGTTGTTGTAACGCGAGCTTGGGAAAGACACTTAAGTCACTTATTGTATTGTTGCTTGAACCCAGCTTAGTTTAATGGACTGAACAAAAACTTATGTTTGATTTTCTATATACACAGTGCAATATCTTTTGTAACTCAGCAGTAGCACGAGGTAATCGGTTGATTAACTCTGTTATAACACATTGGGTTTTTTATATCACCCTGCTTTTTGTTTATTAAGGGTATTTATACTTGTTAAACAAAAGCATCCTATGTGGTTACATAGAACAGTGCTCCGCAACCTTTTTTACATGAGGCATATTTAGAAACTTACTTAATTTTGACGGTGCATTCTGTTTAAAGAGTCTGATAGCTGTTATATTCAAATTTGCAAAAACTAAAATAATTTTGTTTTCTAAAACTGTGTTTAAAAAATATATATTATTTTTTCGCGGCCTACCTAGCATTTTCCTACTGCACCAGTATGGAAAGTACGGCAGCTGCACACTCGAGTTTTTTGTTTTTCCTGCGTCTTTGCACACTTGGGTAATTTCATACATGCTCATGACCTAGCAGTATAAACATCGTATAATTTCCAACAAACCTGTAAACCTACCTCTGGTCCTCGGGTAATTTACTGTCAGCACGTTTTTTGTTACGTAGATAGATATGTTAGCTAATGGATACGATAGATTTTGGATAGAATAATACGTTTGTTTAAGATTTTTACAAAATAGTAAAAAAAGGAGATTGTGTGCACTCTTGGAGTGTGTACTCTTGGACGTTTGCACACTGCACACTTAAATATTTGGCGCAAGCACACTCGAGATCTCGGTGAAAATTGACATACTTTCCATACGGGCTACTGCACACTGGTTGTGGAGCACTGACATAGAAGGCTCACATAAATATATATACCAAAATACCAAGTCACGCTACCCTTTGCCTAGTCGTTGATATGAAATCATGATTTTTGTGCTGGCTTTTCTCATCACATAATTTACATCATTTTCTACTAATAATATTTTTATTTTACAAAATTATCGTTTTTTTTTTAGGAAATCTGCATGTTAACCGATGACTGTACAGCATATAGTGCACAGAAGTAAATAGGACGGCTTAAAAATGTCGTTTTTTAAGAAAATACTTAAAATTGGACAAGAAAACAACAAGCCCAAACTTTACGAACATATCAAGCGTGGTGAAAATCCTGAATTGCAATGGGAGAAGATCTCAGAACTTGGAGATGGAGCATTTGGAATTGTGTACAAGGTTAGTCTTAAGAAAGTCTGACAGTTTAGTATATTTAGTGTGTGCTTAATAGAATATTCATGTTCATTTTCGTGAATGGAAAAACCAAGGGGTTTAACACACAGGCAATCGTCAGATCACCTCGCTCACACCATCTCAGAATTCAGATCACCTCGCGTTAGTGTTAAAAAAAGTCTGACAGTTTATTTAGTGTGCTTATATATAAAAAAGTTAAAAGAGCACATGATTAAGACAAAACGAGGCTTTAATAAAACTTGCATGGTTTACATATGCTGAAATGCTGCTGTACTGCTGCTCTATTAAAAGAAGTCAATGTTGGACAAGGCATTTCAAAAGCTCGATTATGTAATATTATGAGGCAACTAAAACCACAATGTAATACCTTCATCAACGTAATACTTTTCCATACAATTTTCTTGTCATTTGCTGTGTTACTTCACAATTATGGTCCGCTGAAATTGGACATTTTGTTGTAATTATAAAATTACAAGAGTCCGAGGTTCACCCAAATATGGATTTTCTTGATATTCACACAAATTAGGCACCTGCTTGAATTTTTGGTGGTTCACTCGATTGAAAACAATTAAAACACAGCCCTAATACCAAATTGCAACTTTACAGAAACTTCATTGTGTAGCAATACCATGCATGAAGATTTTTTGATTTCGTTTTGTTCCAGGCTCATTAGAGTGAAAACGGAAAATGGTTAACTATTGCTAAAGTGAAGCCTCAATACCAAATTACAAGCTTTTTGAACTTAAAAGTTTTTTGCGTACCATATGCATCATGATGGATTATCATTTTTGATTTATTTTTTTTCTAGGCTCGTCATAGAGTGGACGGCAGATTGGCTGCAGCAAAAATAATCGAATGTAAAACAGAAGAAGACTTGGAAGATTTTGCCGTCGAGATCAACATCTTGGCATCGTGCAACCATAAAAATGTGGTGAAACTGCTCGATGCTTTCTTTTTCGAAATGAACTTATGGGTGAGTGGTTTTAATGGAATACCAAGTGTGGATATCCACTGCTGTCACGTGCGTAGCCCATCGGGTGCCTATACTCTGATCCATATGACCTTAGATTAGTTCCTTTGGTGTTGATTGTTGATTATCCTTGTGGGAGCACAGTTAGGCTGTAGCCGTTTAAGTATAAAGCATGTTAGGTATTAGTTGGTTTAAGTCTGGATATTTACTGTTTTTGTGTGGGTTGCCAGTAGGGTTCTTTCTAATCCTGATAAATATCCTTGTCATAGGGCAGCTGATCTTTATCTAACTACTTTATGTAGAACCGATGTTAGATGTTAGTGAATATCCACTCTTTATGTGTTACATCTAGTGTGTTACATCTAGCGTGTTTAAATCTGATTAAGATGACTATAGTTAAGTTTCTTTACTGTGAATTGTTAATAATCTTTGTGGAATGCTGGCCAGGATTTATTTTACTTCCAAAAAGCTCTTTGTGCATGTGTTGGTTAGGTGTTAAACCTGACTGACCTCAAATGTGTTTCTTTTGTGTAGTTTTTTAATTACCATGGAAGCTTGCTGGCTGGATAATTAAATTATTTATATTCCGCAAGGTAATCTTGCTTGGTTGTATCTATTGGTATCATATACCACCTTATGCCCATTGTCGAGATGCCTATACTGGAGCTATTGCTTTGTATGTAGGTTGTTAGTTTACTGGCGGAGTTGTATTATATCCCTATGTAGTTCAGCCAATATATCTATTGGTATCATAAGACAGAGCTTCTCACTTAAAATTCCCGTATTGGAGTTGTTGTCATGTATCTAGATTTTTAATTCACTAATATTCTTGTGAGTGTAACCTTGGTTGTAGTTAGTTTAGTTTATTTTTTGTTTCCACGATGAATACACGAAGTGGGACTATTGGTAAAAATTTGGAAACGGGAAAAAACGGCAAAACGACAGTCGTTAGATCACGTCTAAAAAAGGAATAGCCTATTAAAATTCTGTATAATTTAACGTGGCCGCTAAACCCAATATATCTATCATTGCAACGCACCGGGCACAGGTGCTTTGAATAATTGAGTGCTAATTAGTACAATCGGCAGGTGCTGATTGAGTTCTGCGATGGAGGTGCTTTGGACTCCATCATGATAGGTGAGTTTATGCAAGCTGACGTCACAAATTTCTTGGAAAAATATTTATTGCTGGAATATCACCAGCAGTTGTAAAGACTTTTTTAGAAAATGTTTAGTATAAATTGGTGGAAAACGCAAATAGGGCGTCTAAATCATTTATTAAGTCATAACATGGCTAGGAAACTAAAGTTTATCAGTGGTTTTAATTCCTTTAAATGTTATTGTCAAACGGTATTAGTTTTGGAATCCTTTTGTCAGAGTGCAAATCCTTATCCCATGGCTTTTAATATCCCTTTTTAATAATAAACCTCCAGTTTAAACTTAATAGCACAACACCACAATGGCATAGTATATATATGATACAAATTACCTTGGATGTCTGATGTTAAAACCAACCAGGGTCATATAATTGTTAGCTAGTTGGCTACCGGTTGTGTTCATGTATTGTTTTTTCTTCTATGTAAAAGCAAAAGCTGTAAAGAAACCATGGCATTTCTTAATTGCAACCCGTTAAAAATGTATCAGAAACAGCAACTTTGCTAAGATAAACTGTACTTATAGTGTAAAAATTCAATATGATGCGATTTAAATCCCAGTGAAATTAAGTAATTGTAAAAAAAATGGGGTGGCAAGTAGTTTCTTTTGTATGATTCCACCCATATTTTTATATAGGGGTGGCATGTCACCCTTCCACACCCAAGGAATGGATGACTACGGTTGTGTCCTTGGGCAAGTCACCTAGAAGATTTAGCCTTAACCCAGTGGAATATTGGGTTCAAATAAAATTCCAAGAATTTCTTAATCTTATACTAACTACAAAAGTTCTTCTAACCTAAGGGTGGGTACAAGATAATTTAACAATTTCTCATAGGCTAAAACCTTCTGTTTCCCCAATCAAGAAAATAAACATGAATATCCTATTTTTGCACAAAAACTGACAAGCAGGATAGTGCAATTGTCACTAAGTCCATAATATACATCCATCTGCATAACAGAGCTGGAGCGTGGGCTGGAGGAACCACAGATCCAGGTAGTCTGTCGTGAAACCTGCATCGCGCTGCAATATCTCCATCAGAACAAGATTATACATCGCGATTTGAAAGCTGGGAACATATTGCTGACCATGCAGGGTGAAGTGAAACTTGGTGAGTTACCGTCGACATTGTCCGGCCCGTTGGTCTAACGGTTAAGTGCGTCGCCTTTCAATCGAAAGGTTGCAGGTGCGAAACTGGTCGCTAGCTAGTCAGTTGTGTCCTTGGGCAAGGCACTTTACGGACATTGCCCGAACCCAGTGGATTAATGGGTTCTACCAAATTAAAGGAACGTCCAAATCATACACAGCACACTGCAATAGCTCCGGTAACCCGACGGTGGGCGCGAGGTGATCTGACGATTGCCCGTGTGTTAACACCCTTGGTTTTCCCATTCACGGGGATAAAGATGAATATCCTCCTCCTCCTTCCTCCTCCATTGTAAATTTGGTGTTTTGTGGAAGGGGGATTATAGAATACGCCATCAAAGTTAAAGTGTATATGCTGGTATTAATTTGAGCCAATTTGTGTTCCAATGCGTTCGATTATAGATTATTCGTACGTTTTCATACTTTGGCATGCATTATTAATGTTTGGCAATTTGTATTTTAATGCATTTAAATATAAATTATCCGGCATTTTTATACATTAAAATGTATTTTTGCCGTTTGTCATTCAATTAAAAAATTTCATTTCAAATTTTAAACTCCTATTATTGGCAGCATAAAGGCCATACTATTTATTTATTTATCAAAATAATCTGCCAAAAATGTGTATTATTTTCATGTTAAAGTGTACATGCTGTTATTAATTAAGCAATTTGTATTTTAATGCATTCGAATAAAAATTATTCGAAATTTTCGTTCTTTAGAATCTATTTTCCAATCGTTATTCAGTTCAGAATTTCATTTAAATTTTTAAAACTGCTATGAGCAACGTGTAGGCCATTCTGTTAATTAATTTATCACAATACTATTTTATCACAATAAAATGTGTATTATTTTTGCTATAAATTGAAAGAAGATCACGATATATTGATCTGTAGCGATAACACTGTTGTGTATAATTGTATAGGCCTAATGATAATAAAATTAAGACTCTATTATTATAAAATCAATAATCTTAAGCAGTGGCTCCCAACCGCAAGGTGCTTCAGTGGCCGCTCTAATGTTTAATCTGGGCTGTGCTATATTACTGAGAGAAAATTAAAACTCAGAGTAAAAATTTGTGTGCGTTTACACTTTTATTAATTTTTTTATCACCTTCATGCGTTATTTTATGTTACATGTAACATATAAGCAAGTTAACTTTGGTTTTGCCAGGATGTAGCAAACTTTTTTTATCTGTTTGCTAGGGTACCATAAACCCATAGAGGTGGGAAACACTGGTCTTAGTAGCTACATAATTTTTAGTTCCATATTGTATTAATATCGGGGCCTTTTAAAATGCAACTTAATTCGGATCTTTATTATTCCTTGTATTTAGTTGGCTTTAGATATGATAAGATGAATTTCTAATAAATGGCAAGTGACAATTTTCTATGCTGATGGGCCAAAATAAAACAAGTCTTTTAAAAAGTAGAAGACCAAAAATAAGAAGTAGATGAGGCAAATGAAAAGTTTATAAACTTTTTGTTGTAATTGTTTGCATTTGCAAACATTTTCTGGGAATTTTTTCGACCTTAATTGTCTGTGAAGCACTATTTTTTTTTCAGCATCTCTTTACCTTACTTTAACATGTTGACTTCTTTTCGTGCAACATTGGAAAAACAACAAATAACCGTGGATAGCTCAAAATAACTAGTTCGTTTTTTTGCAGCTGATTTTGGAGTGTCAGCGTTAAACACACGGACAATGCAAAAACGAGACACTTTCATCGGAACGCCTTATTGGATGGCACCCGAAGTAATTATGTGCGAAACATTTAAGGTGAATAATCCAGGCTTTGATCCTTTTATCTAGTTATTGCCTAGTTTGAAAATATTGTTAAGCCATAGCAAATTAATCAGCCTTCGATATACGACTTCCACCGTTTTACTTCTGGTTTGTATAGTCTATTACAGTTTATGTTCAAATTACATACACATACGGATTCAAGTATCAAGAAGTTTGATTAGGTTTGTTATAACAAGAGTTTTGGAATCCCAAAAAATTCTTTATTAAAATCAGGTAAATTTTGAAAGGTCTCTTGTTCAAGTTTATTTAACGCTAATTGCTTAGCTAAGGTTTTGTGATTTGTTTCAAAAGTAAAATTTAAAGATAGATGTTGTTAAATTGAAATATTATGTCGGAAAATGCTCTAAAAAGATATTTTCATCATAATTTCTGAGACCTGAATAATTTAAGTGTTACCAATCTCTGCTTGAGATAAACGCATGAATCTCAGCGCCTCACGCTTACCCCTTTTATTCCCCTAATTTCAGGACACCCCGTACAACTACTCAGCTGACATTTGGTCATTAGGGGTCACCCTGATAGAACTGGCGCAGACTGAACCTCCCAACCATGATTTGAACCCGGTTCGAGTTTTACTTCGCATTGCAAAAACCGACCCACCGACCCTGGATATCCCAAGCAAATGGTGAGTTTGTTTACTCTTAGGGGTAGGTGGTAAAGGGGAAAAAATTAACTGTCGCAAAATAGTAAACATTTATGAAATTCGACTTGTTTTCTATTTTTTAGTAAATTAAATGTGCCATTTCGGAAACTCTTTGAAGAAAAAACAGTAGCTATTTATTGTTTGAGCTTCCCACCTTTAAACGAATAGCATTTCTTTGCCTATTTTTTATATTTGTGGGTGGTTGGACTATTGTGCCAAATAACACCAGCATTGTGTATTTTTTGCCTTTTTATTGAATGAAATTAATGAACTTTCTTTTTACCATTTTTCTTGTTTATTTTATTAAACTAATTTCCCAGAGTACCCATCTGTTTTTATTAATATCGTCCTTGTTAAAATACTTAAATGTATCGGACGTGTACTTAAGGATTCCTATTTCCGTGCCTATATTTATCATTGTATTTGCTTAGGGAGGTACTATTTAGTCTGGGGATACTAGAGTCAGTTACATACCTTTTATCTTGTTTAACCTTGGTGCGTTATGTTTGACACTGAAAAGCATTTATAAAACTTTTTTCCAATTGACACTGAACTTAAAGGTAATGAAAATTGTGTTGTTTTTATTGGCTTTTTTTAAATTCGTGATAGTTCTTATTGTTTCACCGATTTCAGTTTATTTAGTATTTTTAAATAAACCGTGTCAAAATTTGCAAATAGTTAAACTGTTCAAATCGTTTAGGTTACCCACCGCTGTGCAATCAAAACACTTTCTTACGAGCAGCATGTTACTTATGTAGTTTTTAAATCAAATTGTAAAAATTTGTTTTCAAATGAAGTTCCAAAACATTGTTATAATGGTCGGTATCAAAATTGTGTCGATTTCTATCGCATAACAATGGGAGGCATTGTTTCATCGAGGAAGTTATAACCAACTAAGTGTGGGTGGGGCGTACATGCGTCATATTTGATATTCGGATAGTTATAGACAAAAGTCTTGCATACTAGACTGTCATATTAGTGTATTAGTCACCGTTAAGTCAGTAACAAACTGAATTTATACTGCATACCAGGAGCATTTTATAACATTGCACAATACGTCTTTTTATATCTTATTTGTTACTCTTTAAAAACTGTCTTTCAAATGTAAGAATTGATGGTATAGTTATTACAAATGACTGAATTTAAATATGACCCTTTGCAGAATATTACATTTTGCTTTTACTCTGCGTGTGTGGCTTTACTATTATTTTTATGTAACTGTTCAAACATATGTTCTTTATAACACAATTATGCTTGTGTGCATAAAGTGTGTTGAATCGGTTTTTATGGGTTTGTTTTACACTGAAGTCATTTTACTACAGACGACCTTTACAAAATATTTGTAGTTAACAGCACTATAGGGAAAGCTGGATCGATTACACCACACATGACACAACTATAAAATACAAATACTGCATTCAAATCAAGCTTTATGTTCTTTTGCTATAACTTATAACGTATGCCTATTTCACTGTGCTATAGTGGACATTTCCAATGTTTTTCTATAAACTGCTTGTACACAGCGCATTTAACACATTGGTCTTAACTGATAATTCAGCACTAACATTTGTTATATTTACATAACGATTGACCTACTTATACAGTAAATCATTATCATTACATTCGTATCAATAAATGATAAAGGAGAAAACGGTAAGCGTGATCACACCCTTCACCCTTCTAACTACACGAATAAAACCTGTTTTGCATCCCCGAACTATTGGGCTACCATAATGTCATTGGTAAATTTTCGTTAAATAGTACTTGGCAATTGCTATTTTGGCAAAGTTGTATACTGCCATCAAAAATACTGTCAATCTCTTCAAAAAACACTGAGCAACCTAAATTAACATATAATGGCAGAGCTAAAGTAAGTTTCATGTAGCGACTATTGGATTTTGTGTTGGTTGTACACAAATTCATAAATTGTTTCTTGAATAGTTTAGTGTTTCGCTACCAATCAATCAGTTTATCAGTTAAGCATTAACCAATGCTCAGCTCTAGTGTTTTTACCAAATTTGTAAATTTCTGGTGTTTTCACCAAGTTTGTAAATTTGTAAAAAAGAAGATAGTACTGACTAGACCGGTATAGCAATTTGTAATGCAAGATTGCATTTTGCATCCCTGGTACTTTACAATTATGGTTTAAACTGAGACAGTAGAAACACACAAGTTATCATACAACAGTGGTAAATTTTAAAACGATCATTATTTTAATCAGGCGATAACCATGGTTAAATGCTTGTGTGGATTTCCCAACATGCCAGAATGAAAATTACACATCCATACTTTTTTATCAGATAATAACCGTGAATAAATGGCCTAATGTAGATATCCCCACCAATCATAGAAAAAGAAATAACCCACCCATCCATTCAGGTCCAAGAACTTCTCCAATTTCATAGCGCGTTGCCTCGTGAAAGATCCATCGAAACGAGCGAAACCAGAGGAGCTGCTTCAGCATCCTTTCCTCAGCAGCACCACTTCTCCACTGCCCCTCGTGAAGCTGATTGCTGAGTCGACAGCCGATGTAACAGAGGAATTGGAGGATTCTGTAAGTTTATGTGGTGATTTTTATTTTTCATATTTAAGTGCTGATTTTATATATGTTGCATTATTAGGACGATTCAAAATAGGGTGGTGGTTTTTTAGTTTTTTATTTGAGAGTACGATTTATCGCGAAATAGCTGTAAATGGTGCTGACATTTCTTACAAAAACTTGCAAAGGTTTCTGTAAGTTGGTGGTGTTATAGGGTGGTTTTTATTTTTCATATATAAGTGCTGATTTTATGTATGTGGTATTATTAAGGCGATGACCACTTATTGCAAAATATGGTGGTGATTTTTTAGTTCTTTATTTTTGAGTAAGAACTGATTTTATCGCGAGATAACTGTAAATGGTGCTGACATTTCTTGCAAAAACTTGCAAGGTTTCTGTAAATTGATGGTGTTATAAGGTGGCGGTTTTTTTATTATATTTAAGTACCGGTACTGATTTTATCACATAAAGGCTATAAACGGCCTTGTCACTTCTTTTTGCGAACAAAAACATGCAAATCGCAAATATTTATGTGTGGTGTAATAAAACTCAGTAGTTGCACTTATTTTTTTCAACACAACCCATATACATAAGTAGTATAAAGAAACAGTAGTTGGAATTCTCTTTTTTCACGCATAACTCGTGTATTTATCAGGATGAAGGAAGCAGCACTCCTGAAGTGAACCGACATTCACTGGCACCCAGCGAGGGCTCCTTGCAGCGTCACAACTCGGATGCATCAGCGTTGTCGGCGCAACACGATACAGACTCCATCGGTTCAGGAGGCCCCTCTCCCTTCCATGACATTGAAGTCACCTCAGTGAAATCAATCGACAGCAAAGACTTAAAAGTAGGCACCGCTTCCAGTCCTATCTTGACAAAAGTGTCATCGGACATTCACGACTCAAACTTGAGCCATAAGTCTGAACCCAATGACAAACTAGACAATAACACTACAGTTGCTGCTAAAACCGCAGAACCCGACAATAACAAACCTTGTGTTCAGAGCGTAGAGAAACTCTCAGTCGATCGGACGTCCGAACGAAGCTCTGTCGGGGATAATGTCAGTGAAGAAGGCGACCGGTTATCCGACTTACCCCGCTCTACTACCCCGCATGTCAGTTTATCTAATCACCCCTCGGTTTTCTCAGTTACTAACCCTACTCACCCCGATCAATCAGTTCCCATTCTGATTACAACAGAAAGTAGCGAAAATACAGATACAGAAGTTAGTTGTCCACCTCCGTCTACAGAGACTAAGGTAGTGACCGGCACATCATTTCACTCGGTTAATAAAGTTCCACCAGAGCTTGCTGCTTTTAATAAAGCAGAAGCTGATTCTAAGAATAAAGTGGACGAAGCGTTAGCGCTAGATATGTTAGACGAGGTTCTTAGTTCTCCGCTTGCGGAAGAGGAGGCTAAAGGTGCGCTGCCTGACACGGAATCGTCTGATTCTGTTTTCAATGACGCCGTTGACGCATCTGTACCTTCTGAGCCGTCTGAGCCCTGTGAATCAAAAGCGACAGATGAAGCAGGCAAGCAGGTTGAACCCTCTATACC
This sequence comes from Ciona savignyi, assembly GCA_000149265.1. Taxonomy (NCBI): domain Eukaryota; kingdom Metazoa; phylum Chordata; class Ascidiacea; order Phlebobranchia; family Cionidae; genus Ciona; species Ciona savignyi. The sequence continues at coordinate 284,713 of CH003253.1, forward strand.
TATTGCGCAAGATGAACCATCTGAACCTCTTGTGCAAGACGAACCATCTGAACCAGTCGGCGCAGATGTGCAAGAGGTGCCATTCGAACCGAAAAGGTCCATTTCCAGTGAAGATACATCAACAAAAGGAAGCACATCGTCGGATAAAGCTACTAACGGTATTGTGCTACGAAAGCGCCAAAATGGAGAAGCGGTAAGTCATTTATATCTACCACACGCGTATCTATATACATATACCTCTCGTATTATTGCCAGTATGACTTTGTTTGACCCCTTGGAAAATGCCTTTTTTATAAGTACCGGTAATGTCCTGAATGTATCAACTGTTTCCTTATCCCCATCATACGCTAATTTTAATTAAAAAATCGTTTACTTTTCCTCCAACAATGTTAAGTAAACTTGTAAGATTTGAGGTAAAATTATTCTTGAAAGGAGCATTAATTATATTTTCTCACTTATATTATGAATGGATCTTGTTATGCATTATCTGGTGCTTTTCGGGGTGTGCATTCTCTTTATCTTTTAGAATGTTTGATTTTTTTCAAGCTTTGTTTAGTTTCTGCCGTTGAACAATTCTTTAAGAGGAAATGCGGAAAAAATGTACCTGTTTTAAATGTGGTATGGTAAGAGTATAATTGAACATGGTTTAACACCCTGTATTTTAAATATTTGAATGTGTTAAATAAGAAAAGTGTCACAAACAAACAAAATGATTTAAATTATATAAAAAGTAGTACAAAATAAGAAAAATGGTTTAAAAAAAGAAAAATAGGGTAAAATGACTTTTAAAATAATTTCATGGTTAAAATAATTAAAAAATAATTATTTGTCTGGTTGTATGACCTATGTTAAACCAACTACATTGAAATAAATTGCCAACCTTAAATATTCCTAAACCTGTAAAGTATAAGTAGAGAGAGTGTTATAAACAGACTGCGAAAAATTGTAAATTGGATAACAACTGAAAACCAGTTTTATACAACTTTACCAAAAAAATATAACAACCTGCTTTGAAACATACGATGCACTTATGTGCTACCAACTAAAAGAAATAAACATTTGGACATCAAATGCATATTAAGCTGTCTGTCCGGCCCGATGGTCTAGCGGTTAAGTGCGTCGCCTTTCAATCGAAAGGTTGCAGGTGCGAAACTGGTCGCTAGCTAGTCGGTTGTGTCCTTGGGCAAGGCACTTTACGGACATTGCCTAAACCCAGCGGATTAATGGGTTCTACCAAATTGAAGGAACGTGTCTATCATATACAACACACTGCAATAGCTCCGGTAACCCGACGATGGGCGCGAGGTGATCTGACGATTGCCCGTGTGATACCCCTGGGGTTTTCCCATTCACGGGGATAAACATGAATATCCTATCCCCTAACATATGTTGTGTGTTGCTCAAACCAAGTCTCAATTTCGTTTCCTTGTATTGTCTGTATGGGATGCTGTAGATCTGTTTAATACTTAGAGCTGCATCGGGAATTTTTAGCACATTGATTATCATTGTGGTAGGAATCGTAGTTAATTGGGATTTCTTGTTTAATTTGGTTAGCTGGACCCAACCATTTAATGCGATGGTTAACCATCATAACCAGTTCGGAGTGTACCAACTAAACTAGTTAACTCAATATTGGACACGACAATACAATTATAATAATAATCGACCAACCGAACCAGTTAACCAATACAACCAGTAATGCCATAGTTTACCAACCTAAACCAGATAACACTTTTGTTGACCAACGAACCAAACCATCTAAAATAAAGGTTGACAAATCCAAACGGAATAGTTTAGCAATTAAACCAGTTAACCAACTTAAAGAGTTACATGATAGTTAAACTAATTAACGAGTTGACACAATAATTGACCAACCTTACACAGTGAACCATGTAAAGCCTCAACCTGTAGAATGCATAAGTTTGTTGTAGCCCTAAGTATTAACTTCATCGGAAATGTATGGCTGTTTTTATATGTGAATTAAATATCTAAAAAAATCGAAGTATTCTGACTGAAAGGGGATCGTAAATTTTAAAATTGTCCGCTTCTGTTCTCTATGTTAAAAAACCAGAAGTTAATCAAATATCCAAAGAAAAGTTTTCCGTCTTAAAGGGGATCGTAAATTTTCAAATTGTCCGCTTCTGTTCTCTATGTTAAAAAAAACATAAGTTAATTCCCGCCATCTCGTATTAAGCTGCCCAACTCTTCTTCTCGGACAAGTCTTCTGTCCATCACATCATGTGAGAGCATTACATCGCAACGCCGAACCTTAACCGGGACTATTAAGGGCACTTTAAACCTACTGCTGGCATCGGTATACCTGCTACTGTGTTAATGCTTTACCTGTTCGTGGTTGTATGTCGTATGCATGGAATGAAGTATACCAATGCAAGGCTTTTATTTATGTACAGTTGTTGTATATAAACATACATAGCATACTAAAATATGTATGTGTACTCTAGTATTCTTTACTTCATGAAAAAAAAGTGAAGCATATTCACAGTATACTTAAATATGTATGTGTACTCTAGTATTCTTTTTCTTCATGAAAAAAAGTGAAGCATATAATAATGGAAAATTTGAATTCTCTTTCTTTTTTTATTGAGTTGCTCTCCAGTTGAATTAAGCTGTGTTGTGAAATATCTTAATTCAAAAAGTATCATTATCTTGTTCCTTGTTCCACAACCCTATATGCATTAGTGGAATGCACTGAAAATATTGCATTTTTATTGAAATTTTTGAGTGAGAATGCCTTCAATTGTGGCTGCTATGTTGTATGCATGAACGACGTTTTACTAGAAGTCTCTAATCGTGAAATACTGTATGTATCGGTGCTTTTTTCCCTACTCAGTTCCGCTATATGGTTATGTTAAGCTCCTAATTGGTGAAATCCACATTACTTAATATATATTCATTTTGTTTTCCACCTTACATATTTGTAGCTTTCTAATTCTTGTACTTTTATGGTGGCTTCAATGGCTGGTAAAAATAGAGACATAGCTTCAGCTATTTTAATCAGACAATATTCTTGGCGCAAAGAAGTAGTTTTTCAGTATAACTTTGAAGTCAATGAATATTTATATGTTGAATCAAACAACAAGGTATGTATAGAGCCAGTTATCCCAATAGTTCTACACATTACCAGGATAATTATATATGAATTAAATAGATTTCGTATTATTCATTAATTCTAAATTAAGGGTATTTATAGGAATACAGCTTAGAAAGACAGTTATAGCCATTCAAAGATATTAAGTAAGTTGTACAGAAAGACTCGTCAGGTCAAATTCATCTTTGTGTTGATAATGATTTCTCTTTATATTGACAGCATTTTGTTTGCTTACCCCTTGGTTTAAATCTTTCTGTTTTTTTCTTTACCTCGGTGTTGCATGGTTTTTGAAGCTTTGCTTTCTTTACTTTTGATTAACTTTTGACTTACATGTTTGCACATTCGATGCATATTAACCTATTTAATGTTTAAATTGATTTGATTTAACTTGCCATAGAGTAGTTTATGATTTAAGTGTAAAATTGGATATAAAACTTTTGTCCTTACTCTAGGTTTGTATAATTCATTTGAATTCCCTAGTTTATAGTAACATTTTGTAAATGTCCTGACTACCGGGCAAAATATTGCAGTTTAGTGTCTGGGATAGGTTCTGAACCGACAACCTATTTGGTGCATGGCCATTATTTTAGAGCTGCTATTTAATGTGTAGTGACTAAGGCTTGCCACAGCTGTGCATGGTTATTATAGATGAATAGTAGGTGATAAAACTCCCTTCATTGGGTCATATTGTACTTAACACATAAAAAAACTTAAAATACTATCTACACGGTCAAAATAACTTGTCTTTTGGTGTTAAAACTGTATTTATCAGTCCCAACACTCAAATATAACCGGCAACTTGAACATACAGCATGTGAAGAACACAGCATAAAACTATGAAGAAGACTCGCCGGTATATAATAGATGGCGTGGAGGTAACGTCAACCACAACCAAGATCATAGACGACTTGGATGTTGATAACCAGAAGGAAAAGAGAGTTCTAAGGTTAGTGCAGACTTGATGGCTTGTTCAGAGGCAATTTATCCCAGTTACTGGACAGATATTTGTTTATAGCTTGACGAAGTGGGATAATCCACATTAATAGAGGAATGAACTGTTATTGTAAATTATGGGGTTAATCTGTGTGTTGCAGGATTTATTACCGTTTTGTCAGAGAAAACCCCCATGTCCACATAAACCCCATGTCCACCGTCTGTTATATGTTGTGTATTTCATTTATTAGTATGGGCGGGTTCACGGTAGCCTCGGGACCAGGAATTTAGGCCATAGAAGGCCAATTACTGCCATATGTTGTGTATGATGGAAACGTCCACCAATTGCCTTATCCAACGACACAACTAACTAGCCAGAGCCAGCAGCTGGTTTTGATTGCCAACCTTTCGGCTATATCCGAGAGTATTAAAAACACTCCTTATAGATTATACTGTAGTCAAGTTGTAGGCTTTACAGTGTGTGGATGATTAGTTTCATATATATTTCTGCTTGTGAAAAGCTGGGATATGGAACTAAAGATAGTAAAACACCTTGCATAAAATCGAATTGTAAGTTTTATCACAGTATGGGTTGTGGTTAATTTATCACAACAGCCATACAACAAAGTGTTGCTTAATAAACACTCAACCTATGACATCACAAACCCGATTATCAGGCGACAAGAGCTGCAGGAGCTACGCAAGCTACAACGTGACGAGCAGCGACAACTAGCTGCGTTGAGCGCCAAACTGATGTCGCAAATGGAGCAGATGACAGTGAAGTTCGAGCAAGAAATGTCGCGTGAGTTTAGTATCCAACATGTTTTAGTTGTAGCTTTGTTTTGTTGGAGTAGAAACAACTTGGCTGATGTGGGGCCACACTAAAAGGAGGGAAGGAGGGAAGTAGGGGAAACTGCTCACTGAAATTACAGAAACTAATTTAAACCCTGCCATAAACACCAATCTTAATCCGAGAACTAACTCTAACTCTGTGTTTAAAACTAACTATAGTGCCCTAATATTTATTTTAGTGTGTGGTTTCCCTCCTTCCCGCTTTCCCTCCTTTTAGATTTCTCCACTGTTGTGCAAGCAAAGCTGTTGTTTATTCAGGCAAAACTAAAATGGGGGACATAGGGAAAAGGGAAACTGCACACAAACAAACTAATTCAAACAATAGGGCATAACGCTCATGATCATGAAAATCTCCCGGGATCTGTTTAAAAGAATGCTCATAACCGTGAAGTTCAAATAACGCTCATGGCCGTGAAGTTCAAATAACGCTCATGGCCGTGAAGTTCAAATAACGCTCATGGCCGTAAAGTTCAAATAACGCTCATGGCCGTGAAGTTCAAATAACGCTCATGGCCGTGAAGTTCAAATAACGCTCATGGCCGTGAAGTTCAAATAACGCTCATGGCCGTGAAGTTCAAATAACACTCATGACTGTGAAGTTAGAAATAATGCTCATGATAATGAAGTTTAACATAACGCTCATGACCGTGAAGTTCAAATAACGCTCATGGCCGTGAAGTTCAAATAACACTCATGACTGTGAAGTTCAAATAACGCTCATGACCATGAAGTTAAAAATAACGCTCATGACCGTGAAGTTAAAAGAATGCACATGACCGTGAAGTTCAAAATAACACTGATAACCGTGAAGGTTAAATAACACTCATGATCATGAAGTTAGAAATAACGCTCATGACCGTGAAGTTAAAAATAACACTCATGACCGTGAAGTTAAAAATAACGCTCATGACCGTGAAGTTTAAAATAACACTCATGACGGGAAGTTCAAATTATGCTCATGACCGTGAAGTTTGAAATAACGCTCATGATCATGAAGTTTGAAATAACGCTCATGACCATGAAGTTCAAATTATATTCATGATCATGAAGTTTGAAATAACGCTCATGACCATGAAGTTCAAATTATGTTCATGATCATGAAATTAGAAATAACTGTGAAGTTCAAAAATGCTCATGATTATGAAAATCTCCCGGGATATAGAACGTGAAGGCGCAAATACGTGGTGGAGACGGACCAGATGGAGCGAGCACAGAAATCCCAGATCGAGAAGCTCGAACAGAACCAGGAGCACAGCAGGAAGGATTTGATCACTTCTCTGAAGAAGGAACAGGACAAAGAAAGGTTTGGTGTTTTCTTTGTGGTAGAAATACAGATATTGTTATTTGTGGTAGAAATACAGATATTGTTATGCATTAACTAAAGTACCAGAAAAAATGGAAAATTGTATCGGTTTTGGTTAATTACTAATGTTGTAATGTTGTAAATTTAATGTAAAAAATTACTTAAAATTATTGATGTTGTAAAACAAAACATGTTTTGAGGCTAAAATTACTTGATACAGAATGGGCAAAAACAAGATTCTACATCTGGGTTATTTAGTTACGACAAAGCATAACACTTGTCTCACATATGGGCATATGTGAATATTCACAGGATGGCTTTTACCATCCCTGTATAAAACTGAAAGGTGACATTATACAAATGAGGATGTATAACAATGCTAGCGAAATTGCCTTACACGATTCCGCTGTTTGATTTGGTGGTAGCTGGCTGGTAACACTTCAAGAAATGTCTTTAAGGATTATTTGACTCTTTTTTCCACAGGAAACTCTTCTTTGAAAAAAAACTTTTTTAGGGGAAAAATTTTGGTGGAAAATTCTTTGATTAAAAACTCGTTCACAGAAAAGTCTTCTTCGAATCGTTGAAGATGAAACAAAAGGAGTTGAAGGCGGAGTTGGATCGGATGCCAAAGCAACAGAGGAAGGAGATGACAAGAAGAAGGAAGGAAGAACTGGAGCTTCATCAGAGGAATCAGGTGAGATTGATATTTTGAATGGTGAGATTGATATTTTGGTGAGATTGACAGAGGAGCCAGGTGAGATTGATATTTTATGAGTAAAGATGGAACTTTAGTTTATTAATTAAATGAATAAAAATGGAAATCAGGTAGAACATTACAAGAAACAGGTGAGATGATCAACAGTTGATGATGGGAATTTAGATAGGATATTCATGTTTATCCCCGTGAATCGGAAACCAAACGGTTAACACACGGGCAATCGTAAGATCACCTCGCGCCCATCGTCGGGTTACTGGAGCTATTGCAGTGTGTTGTATATGATACACATGTTCCTTCAATTTGGCAGAACCCATTAATCCGCTGGGTTCATGCAATGCCCGTAAAGTGCCTTGCCCAAGGACATAACCGACTAGCTAGCGACCAGTTTCGCACCTGCAACCTTTCAGCTGAAAGGCGACGCACCAAACCACCAGATTAACCGGGCAGACAATACACACCCTGCTTTTTACTTTAAAATTCCATATTTGCGGTAATTGACACCAACACATTAAATGCATTGAGGAAATATTTCCATATTTATACCCAAACTTTAAAGTAAAAAAATATTGTGTATCGCAGGAGAAAGCGTTCTTCGAGAGACAATCGGAGAAGCTGAGAATGAACGTGCGTGAGATGACGGACAACCACAAACGAGATATCGCAGCCACAGAGAAGCACTGCCTTCTTCAAAAACAAGATCTTCTCAGATGTAAGTAATTTTGCATGGAATGGTAGTTCAGGGCACTAAACATTCTTCTTGTTTATATTTAATTATTGAACTTACCCTAATATCATCATTTAAGTGCTTATAAATAGACAGATACATTGGTTGTATTCGTCACAAAATACTCGACACTCGAAAAGTACTTATCCAGAAGTACTTGTGTTAAATACAAATTGTTTATTATAGTTGCTTATAAATATTCGATTAATAATTGGGAATGGTTATTTTGCTCTTATTGATGGATGTGACTAATAAAAAGTCTCCAAAAATGAAACTGATTAAAGAAATAATTCTTTAAACCCTCACTCATAAAAACCAAAACTTAGATTTGAATTGTTTTGTTTCCTTTTATAAATAAAACGTGATATTAAAAGTCCAAAGTCATTTTCATCGACCCAAAAAGCATCATTTGTTAAATTATACCCATCTTTCAACTTTCATTGTTTCCTAACCATCTGGGAATCTTGGAATCTAGGAATGTTCTGGGGTAAATGCAAATATTGCACGCTTGCTTTCGGGGGGGTTTTAGCATAACCCTACAAACACTCCAAAAACTGCCCTGCACACTCCATACCCCAACAAACATAGTTCTCGGCATAATTTACCAAACATACAGCACGTGAATGCGACATTTGGAAGATCGAAGAAGGCCACTTGCACGAGCGATACCAAACCACCAAGCAACAAATCAAAGATCAATTTCATCTTCAACGTCACCAGCTGGTGCTGCGTCATGATAAGGTAACAGTAGGCTTTATTGTGTAACAATGAGCTTTGTGTACATAGTATTTGTAAATTGGGGACAGGCAAGACGGAAACCATGAAGGACATGAGGAATGCTCACGGCAAATAGGTGGTAGTGTGTATTTGTCATTGTAGGGCAGTTTTGGTATGTTGGATTCTTGGTGAATTTGTTTGTTTTGTTATTTAATTCCCAGGGTTATGAAATAGGTGGGTGGGGCTCCCTTAGCACGTTCGGTTAAAAAAACGTGGTTCAGCTGAACCCCAAAACGTGTTTCCCTCAACACCCAGTTTGGGGTCGAGGGGCAAACTCTATCCCCTAACTTTGACCACAAACCCCCCTTGTCCCCTTTCGTTTTTCACCAAGTTCCCCCTTGATTTAAATTAGGGGTAATCTGACCCCCTGCTTTGCTATCCCATTAAAATTCGGGGCTCATAATACCCCATTAAAATTCGGGGCACATAATACCCCATTAAAATTTGGGGCACATAATACCCCATTAAAATTTGGGGCACATAATACCCCATTAAAATTTGGGGCACATAATACCCCATTAAAATTTGGGGCACATAATACCCCATTAAAATTCGGGGCATATAATACCCAATTAAAATTCGGGGCACATAATACCCAATTAAAATTCGGGGCACATAATACCCCATTAAAATTCGGGGCACATAATACCCCATTAAAATTCGGGGCACATAATACCCCCAAATTCGGGGCACATAATACCCAATTAAAATTCGGGGCACATAGTACCCCCAAATTCGGGGCACATAATACCCCATTAAAATTAGGGGCCAAAATACCCCCAAATTCGGGGCACATAATACCCCATTAAAATTCGGGACACATAATACCCCATTAAAATACGGGGCCAAAATACCCCCAAATTCGGGGCACATAATACCCCAACCCCCTCTAACCACCCCCACATCCACAGGAACAAGAGCAGATGCACAGACACAACAAACGAATGAAAGAGGAGCTGTTATCCCGACAACAGCAGGAGAGAGTTCGGCTCCCTAAGATCCAGCGAACAGAAGGGAAAGCGAGAATGTCAATGTTCAAACGAAGCATTCGTATCCAGAGCACTTATGAGGGACGGACACAGCAATCGGAGAAAGATAAAATCAAACAAGTTCGTTCGTTTCTTTGTTTTGCCCTTGGAAATTGTTAGTTTTTATTAAATATGTCAATTGTAATTGAATTTGTCATTTTCTATTGAAATTGTCAGTTTTTATTAAATATGTCAATTTTGATTGAATTTGTCATTTTCTATTGAAATTGTCACTTTTGATTAGATTTGTCAGTTTTAATTGAATTTGCCATTTTGAGGATTTTCTTTATTCGCCATTGTTCCATTTTTAGATGTTTTTATTTTTAATTTATGATATTTTCTAATTATCGATAAATCCTA
>CH003253.1:294616-343844 GCA_000149265.1 Ciona savignyi
TTCTAATCGTAACTAGTAACTTACACAATGGTAGCAGTAAGAATCTGACTTCTAATTAACTTATTGTGGGGTAAAGACTTAACCTCTTAGTACCTTAAATAATGGTAGGAGTTAAAACTCAAGACTCACATATTTTTAGGGGTTAATAACTGACCGACTCTTAAAAGAGGTAATATTAACTCTATGTACTCACACAATGATAGGGGTTAATAGTTAACCCATATTTATTAAATAATGGTAGGGGGTAAACTCATATTATTATTGTGGTTAATCCTAACATAATGGTAGCTGGTTAAGACACCCCTCACCCCATGACACCTCCTAACAACTTATCATCACAGATCAAAGAAATGGACGCGAGGATCGAAGCGAATCTGAGGGAGTTGACGCAGCTGCAGAACGAGAAGCGGAGGATCGTGGTGGAGCACGAAGACCTCAAGATCAAGGACCTCGATGAGTCGTTTCAGGAGGAAGTCCGGATGTGGAAGGAGCAACTCAAACCCAGGAAGAAGGTGGGTCGAGTTGTGGGGGTCAACTGGTTGATGTTAATAGATGGGTAATGCGAATAGATGAATTAAACAAAAGAAATATATGTCGCAAAACTTCAAAATGCTGAAGGAAGGATTAACTTAAAACAGCAAATGTAACCAAATATAATTCTCAAAGGCAGAAAACAAAGAATTGATAAAAAATGGTATTTTGGAGTAAAGAAGTAATAAAACATGGTATTTTTGGGTAAAGAATAATAAATGCCTCACTGATTAACCTCACTGGGTAAAGATTAATAAAATGCCTCACTGACCTTAATGCAACAGCCGATGTACTGCATTCTCAACTACTAATTGACATCATTATCATAATGACATACGAATAGATTGGTGAAGTAAACAAAAGAAATATAGGTCACAATAAATACATATGACACTTAGAACAAATGCAGGAATTTTGGGTGATGTTCTCAGCTGTATGATAGATGGGTCTTGTATATGATTATGTGTGAATAGTTGGAAGGTGGAGAAAATAAAAAATAGCTTAAAAATGCGGCCCATCTCACTGTTATTTGGTAGTGGTGGTAGTTTTCCTGAAATAAAAAATGTTGTTGTCCATTATTAATAGGGAATTTGAGCAAACTTCAAAATGCTGAAGGAAGGATTATTATATTTGACCGCGAGTGCAAACTCAAAACAGCAAGTCTAACCATGTGAACGCAACTAACGTGAATTTCATAATGATCATAAACTGCTTCAAAATATAATTATGAAAGGCAAAAAACGAAGAATTGATAAAAAATGGTATTTTGGGGGTAAAGAATTAATAAAAATAGTATTTTGGGGTAAAGAATTGATAAAAACTGGTATTTTTTGGTAAAGAGTTAGTAAAAATTTATATTTTTTATGGGCCGTTTTAATAAAATGCCTCACTGACCTTAATGCAACAGCCGATGTATTGCATTCTCAACTAATTGACATCATTATCATAATGACATACGAAAATTGAAATACAGTGGTTTTTGCGGCAAACTGGTACAGCTCTTACAGCACACGAGCATGCACTGGCACATTGGTTAAGAAACCATGCAATAGAATATTACTTGTTGTTTAAATCTCAAAAACACATTTAGTTATTCTTAAAAACATCTAGCTTAGCACAGTATTCTGTATGCGTTTTCCCCCAGGTCTCGTATATTTATTATTTAAGTAAAAATCGCTTAAAATTCGCTTTAAATTAACCATTCCTGTCTAAGATCTCAGTTACGGTAACGGACATTCTATGGCCTACATTCCTGGTCCCATCGCAACAATGGACCCACCCATACTAATGTAACATATTATGGCCTACATTCCTGGTCCCAGTGCTACCATGGACCCGCCCATACTATTATAACAGGGTTTGTAATATGGAAAATTGTCCTAAAAATCCCTCGGAATTTCGTGGGATCCCGTTCATGTTGATTATTTCCACCGAAAGCTGCTTGAGGATGCGTTGGAAGTAGAGATGGCCAACTACACCTCCCCTGGGGTGATGAGACTTGTGCAGAAATATGAGAGCAATGTGGATGATATGGACGGTTTGATCACCCCACCCCCCTCACTTAAGATGCCCCGCGCTTTAAGCTTGCAGTCGATCGAGAGCGTTTTCTCAAAGCCTTCCATTGTCCACAAGCGCCAGACGTCGGAGCCGGTGTCTGTTCTGTCCGAGGTTCATTGTTAGCTGCTGTGACATCACAATGATTCTTCACCGAGAAAAAAAATCGAAAAATTTCTTGAAAAATTAGAAATCGTTGTCAACAATTCCTCTGCACGATAACCAATGAGTTTAATTTGATTTCAGTTCAATTAATTAATTCCAATCACATACTTGCAATTAATCAATGTATCTCAGTGCAATACCATCATCGTTATTTGAACATCACTTTTTTTGTCGGGCACTTTAATTATGTCGGATCATAATTTGAAGTGTTATAATCTTGTGTAAATGTGCAATTCCTAATTCTTTGTCAAACAATATCTATAACAACTCAACTGTACACATAGGAATGTCTCTAGTTAAAGCCGGACTTTTTAACCATAAGTATATATACCTAAAGAAATCTTATGCACAGTATAAAAGCTAAGGTATCTAAGCTGCATGTAAATACAGGTTATCAATACAACAACACAATACAATAGCTTCAGCGACATGACTGGGGAAATATGTTGTCTTATACACCCATGAATACAGCTTTTTTACTATCACAATATAGGTATCTTTGCAAGCTTCTGAGGTAAACCTCAAATAGATTGGTAAATTAGTCATTTTTCGGCCGACTGGTCGCTAGCTAGTCAGCTGTATCCTTGGGTAAAACAATTCGCGGACATTGCCTGAACCAAGTGGATTAGTGAGTTCTTTAAATTTGAAAGAACCTTCAATCGTACACAACACTCTGCAGTTGCCCCAGTACCGACGATGGACGCGAGGAAATATTGCGACTGTGTGTGTGATAACGTCCCTTACTAATATCCTATCTTATACATCTTATTATTGTAGAGATTGGAAGACACCTTCGTCGAGCAGCTTGAGGAACAGAAGAAGTTCTTCAACGCCGGCGAGCCTGCTCCCCAACCCCCCGCCCCCCAACCTGCCCCTGATCAAAACGACCAAAAACAAGTCACGACCTTATATAAATTATAGCCTGGTGCCATTAACCAATTTAATTATCCCCTCTTACCAGTAGCTTGGCAATTGAGGTGCAAATTGTCTTCATTCTTGCTGCTTTTTTATCGCAATGAACGTTTTAACAATTCGCAGTTGTCGTTTTTTTTTCTGTAACACCGAACAACTCTATATATTATGTTTACTTACAGCTTGGTCTCTCTCTTAATATTTTCCTCTTTATCGTGTGCTTATTAATTCAGATGCATCGTAGCAAGAATAAATTTTATTGATTCGTTCCAATTTTTTGTCAAGAAATGTGGTTTGAATAGGAAATTCATGTAGAAAAGTGGAAGAGTGTGTATATGGGCAAGTACCTCGCGAATACGCAAAGATGTGTTGTGTCACACGGATAATTATAAGATAACCTCTTATCCATCGTTGGGTTACTGGTGCTATTGCAGTGTGTTGTACGTTATTAAGGTTGTCCTTAGTTTTCATTAGAACCCATTATTACTCTGATTTAGGCGATGTCCTTTAGTGAATTAACCAAGACCAAAATCGTTAAGCCAGCTGCTAAAGTAAATTGTCCCTGCATCATTGCCGGTTTCGGTACCAGAACCTTACGGTTGGAAACCAATGCTTAAACCGACTATGGTATTAGGCCTGACATAAAACCATCCCGTGACTATATATAACAGCGGCTTTTATTAATATTCATTTAATTTCTTGTATATTAATTTTCACCGGATTTAACCAATGTCCCACACAGCGACACTCTATACCAGGCATGTCTAACCTTTTATTGTATTGGGCCGCATTGTCACTTGAAATAATTCAATGGGCCACAGAACCTATTAAATTTTAAGAAAAATGGGTACATAAAGAAACAATTGAAAACCATTATAGCTATATATAATTCTGTATTCCTGTTGCCACCATACTATAGCCTACTATTACTGCGCCCCTAAAAGCAGACTGATACATTTTAATAAGGCTAAGATTAAAAGTTCAAAATACTACTTGGAGTGAAAATGACTACCGGGCCGCACGAAAATCTCAGGCGGTCCGCATGTTGGACATCCTTGCTCTATACCATAAAGCCGGAGTAACGGCACAACATAAATCAAGCACCTAATAACAAGCCGGCTATTTTGAAAACAATTTTGTTTTTCGAAGAAACTACGATGTACTAACATGCAGGAACATACATTATGAACGTGCAGTCACACACGCAACATAGCCGGCGTACTGTTGGTTTGTTTCTTTTAAGCCGGGTCGCGAGTGTTTTTTAACCGGTTTAAAATTATAGGCTCGTTGCTGTTTAAATTGGGCGCTGACTAGTTTAAACTTTTAACTGTTCGCGAGCTAGTCGGTTGTGTCCTTGGAAAGGTACTTAATGGACATTGCCTGAACACATCGAATTATTAGGTTCTTCTAAATTGAAGGAACGTACGAATCATACACAACACTAGAATAGGTCCGGTAACCCGACGGTGAGCGCGAGGTGATCTGACGATTGCCCGTGTGTTAATCCCCTTGGTTTTCCCATTCACGGGATAAACATGAATATCCTATCCTATGCTTTAATCGGTATATGTATCGGGCGCGTTAATTTAGCCACTCTACCGCAATGACTAGCAATTGTTTGACCGTTTTAGTTTTGACTTGAAGTTTTTTAATATAACGCTACATATGAATCGAACGTGCCAATCATTCAGCCACTGAACCGTACTTGCCAGCGAGTGTATGCTTGCCATTATAAAACAACACCTGTGCGCCACCTAGCGAGCGTGCGTATGTAGACTCCAACAAAACAATCCGATAAAGATGTTGGAATTCTGCAAAATAGACAATAGTGCCCAACAATAAAGCGACCCCAAAGAAACGGCATATGTGCCTATACAGTAATCGTGAAGAAAGGCATCAGATTCTAAAGTCAAAACTGTAACATTCCATCTCCTAGTCAGTCGATGACAAAGGAAAGGGTTTTCCTGTTTATCCAGTAAGAAACGATACCAGCTGGTGCGCGTGCTTTCATCGGATGCAGTAATTACATCACGTATACAGATAACTGTAATTTAAAACACCAAAGAAATCACTTTAGTGGCCGGTACTTACACACTTAAAAAAGAAATTTAATCATGTGTATTTCTAGTATTCCCTTATCTATTATCATTAGATTGCATTTGTAGAACTGAAACATCTTTTTTATTCAAATAGTATAATAAGCTTGTATCTTCGTTGTAAAACAATATATTTTTAAATTTTGTAAGGTTAAACGACAGCCTAAAACTCAAATTTACTTTCACAACAATAACATTTCACCGTTAAACTGCAGTATGTGCAGTTTCGTTTCTTTTTTTAAGTTTAAATATTCACGTTTGTAGTTTTTTTGATTCGTCTGCTTTTCATTGAAAACAAACAAGTCATCATTATAGCAGGTTGTGTAGTTTGGCGTGAGCATATGATGATGGGTACTGGACGAGGGATAAAGCTTAGTTTCAAAGGACCAAATTACTATCATCCCTTCGTGAAGAACGTATGTTTCCGTCCCAGCCAAATTAAGCTGCCTGCCAGGAGCATGTACTGCTTGTCGGGATGGATGGCCTGTCCACAACTTTGCTGTATATTGCGCCAATTGCGGGGAAAGTTTTCACAAACTGCAACGCACGCTATAATGCTTCCTTTTTCATATACGGTAAATTAAATTATCAACAGGATAGTAAAACTTGATTAAAATTGACCTTGAAACAAAACACTTTGGTATGACGACTTTTTATTGCCACATTGTCGATGAATCACAAACGGGCAACAATAACCATTGGATAAAACCTGTGGTGCAAATGAGAAAGAAACGATACTGTACGTGCCAGTTTATGGCGTATTTAGTTTAGCAGTATTTTGCTTCTGTGAAAATACGATATTCAAATGAATACATTAAGGTTTTCAAATAACGCGCTTTTTTAATAAAAAGGTTACAAAATATAAACAACATATCACACAACAGACGCGAGAGTTACACATATTCTTGTCATGGGCATATAAGCACTAAGAACTGCTCAAGCAATTCAGAAACGCATAATATACCGGGCTGTCAGAGAATCAAGATTTCAGAGAAATCGTCTTGTACTGGTGCACTGTGCAGACTAATAGTCAAAGAAGCGAAAATCGGCAATCAATGTACTGTCGTGTTGCCGAATGGTTAAGGCGACCAATACATAATATGCCTATTTCTGTACAAAACGGTCTTGGGGATGAGCCTATCATGAGTTCGTAACTTACGCCGATAAAAAAAAACAACAACAAAAACGGTCAAAGAATCGAAAATCGACTGCTTACTGCGCAGATTTCGACTATTGGTGATGAAGCAACTTTCGGAACGAAATGGTTCGATCATATGTGTTTTCGAGCTTATGATTGAACATGCATTAAATAGACATAACTTTCATCGAAAGGGCCTCCAATCGGTATTTTGTTTTATCATTTCGACCGGATTTTTTTTAATCGTGGAGCAAATCAAATTTAATCCAAGGTGAAAATCGCTCTCTATGGTACCCGGATCAATCCTGACGTCTGACTCGACATGCAGCGCTCTAATCCGCGTTCAAGGCCTTGCTTTCTTATAAATGATCGTGACAGTTCCCTTTATGGTATTACTAGTCAATTGCAGCTTGTAGTAACGACCTATCGGTGTAAATAGTACCGAGTGTTTATATTTCGTTATACTCACGGTTCTGGCATAAAACGCGTCTAATTTGACAGTTTTACGCGTGGCATTTATTTATTACATGTTCGTTTTTGCCAACCGGGTCTGAGCGTGTTGTGACTTAGTAAACGCGTGATATAGTGTGTACGTTTATTCATACAGTGACGAGACAACCATCAATAAGGGCTAGCTTCAATACGTGTGAATACGCAAGCGGCATCGCCTTCTTCACACCATTTCCGTTTCAATCGCGTGTAGCTCATCTCCTGGCAATGCTTAGATAACTACACGGCACATTTATTCAGATTTTGCAGAGGGAAGAGTAAAGGCAATTTATAGCAGTGTGTTTTGTGTTTTGGTCAAGAGTTGTGAAGATCAAAAGATATTCAGAAGATATATTTGTTAACCGGAGTTTGTACAAAATGACCTCTACAGTCGCAATTCCTCAGTTCTTCGCGAATTACCCAGGAATGATTCCAGGACCTGTCCCAGGGGGAATTCCCTGCCCCATGCCGGGCCCCCCAACCAGCATGCCAGCCGCAACCGCCGCCAACGGGGTCAGTTACCCGAATCTACCGATCCCAGTTCCAGTTCAAGTCCCAGTGGTGCCAGTGGGCGGAGGATGCTACAATGAGTAAGTACAGCATGTTCCTACAAATGATATTGTACGACTGTCGGGCGTAAACGTTCAGTACAACTAACTGGTATCTAATATACCTTGTTTAAAATTCGACCTTTCGCCCAAAAGGTTTAAAACACGGTTCGGGTAAATAAAAATTATAATTGAATTGTCAGTTACTTTTGCTTTCACTTTAAATGCTTTGTAAAAACAGCGGTCCACGCTTAACATTTCATTTCACTTTAAATGTAAGTAGGTAAAGTGTACTTTTACAGGAAGATCGCTTGACAGTTCTTTAAAAATAGTTCAACTGATTATCTTGTAAAAGGCTAATGTTACTTAAGCGTGTAGTTTTACATATTCATGCGATCGTTTAATATAAGTTTAGCATGTTATGCCCGGTGTCAATGCATCACATAGGCCTCTAGCAGTTTAGTTTACAGTTCCTGTGCAGTGTTGCCACTACATAAATCGGATGCGCGCGCGGCGTTGCGGCAGGCCGCCTGTTTCGCAGATTAGAGTTTACGGCAGCACTGCGTTATAGCTGGCTGCTGGTCCGGGAAACAATAGTTGAGCAGGAAGCTGCCTGATCAAGCTTCCTCTCCATTTTACCAGACAGCACTCACCGTATGCTGATATGCTCTTATCTTAGGTGCACTGCGTGTATATCGAAAACAATTCGTAACATAATGCGTAATACGCACCCGACAAACGTCCAGCGACACCGACTGAAGACGCCATTTTGAGTAATAATTAATTTTACAAAAACGCACCCGAGTCACTACGCCCCCGCTAACGTAATAATGGCATTTATGCTAGATTCGAATTCGTTCATAATTGATGACGATAGCAAGGTCACCACAAGGTCAAGGTGTTATTTCGTAACAAATCGTATTTCGACTGAAACTCTACACCAAATATTGCGACATAATCTATATTTAACTCGTTTTCGTTTTACATTCAATGGCAGAAAGGTTAATGCGCAAATTAAGCACAGAAATACATACAAATGACAGAACATTTCAAAATGTAACGTTACTTGAATATTAAATAAGAGTCACGCTGCCAAAACATCCACACATACTCTTCACTATACGCAAAATTTAATGTGTTTAAGCTAATACAATAAGGTTAAGAATAATGAAAATTCTTTGATTAGTCAGTTGTCTGACTTTAAACAGTACTATAGTGCATTTATTAAATATATCTACATATTAAGCACTGTGCAATACAACTTTGTTTGTTTTAACTTAACAACAATAGGAACTATTGATTGTTTTAGGTCCTATCTATAAAACGGTTAGATCAAGTTATAAACAGTTGATAGGCTATCCGATTACATGTCCGCTACGTAGGCAAGATGTGGGCTTATATTGCTCGAAGTTATTTGAGAGCCAAAGTATTAAAACTAAATATTAGTATATGGATGATGGAGGGAGTATAGATTACTAACAGAAATCTACGTAATAAAAACAAAT
Organism: Ciona savignyi; assembly: GCA_000149265.1. Classification (NCBI taxonomy): domain Eukaryota; kingdom Metazoa; phylum Chordata; class Ascidiacea; order Phlebobranchia; family Cionidae; genus Ciona; species Ciona savignyi. The sequence goes on from CH003253.1 coordinate 303,555, forward strand.
TTAAGTTGTATCTTTTATATTAGATAGTTTTGTTATGTAGCACAATTTAATCATTGTCGGTACTTGTTTTTATGATGTAACAACTGACATGAGTTAGCTGAAGTATAACCGTGGATAAACCTTTAAAATTATTTCTACACACACACAAGAATAGTTATGACACATCCATCTACTAAGGTCAGATGACCTAGATCTTGTTTCAGGCGAAACTAACCATTGTACTCCGCAGTGGAATGGAGGTAGTGTGGCACGGAGAGTTTAGTCGATTGTTCAGCAATTTCTATCCTCCCCACGTTTGGTATCTCACAATCACAAACCAAGCACCGCAACAGAAATGGAAGTTCCACCGGGACAGCGCTAAAGTTCGCTTTTGTTGCCAGGTAATATGTTGCTAACATGACAAATATTATATACAAGCACGATGTGAACAGTACACTGTAATAGCATAACTGAATCTTGGGAATTATATGACTACACAAATAATAACTTTTCAATACATGGATTTCTCCATGAGTTTTTAAAAGATAGTTGTCCCCAAAGCCTTTAACGTGGATTTTCCCAATAACCAGGATACAAATAACGCATCCATCACGAGTTTCCAAACGTTAATTCCACATTTACTAACATGGATAACTGGGGTTGATGCTGTGCATTTGAAACTGTACTGTACAGTTGCGCGTTTTTTTATGCTGAATAATCCTTGACTGTTTTGCGGTTTTTATATGCTGAACTGTGCGGAAGGGTTTGGGGCATTTTAGATGTTTACATATACTGAATAGTTTTGGTCTTTTAAGCTAAACTATGAAACAGTTTTGCCCGTTAAGTTCTTTTGCAATTATTCTAATGTTTAAAATTTATTATCCAGGACTGCGGAAACGGTTGGACATCTATGAAAGGCAGAGTTACGTTCTGGTTCTATTTAAACTACCTGACAAACGAGGGATTCGTGCAATTCAAGCTTTACGGCCAGCAGTGCAAGAAATGCAACAGCGGCAAGTTCGAATACGTCATGTGGTACCCGGAGGAAGTGTCAAAGGTATAAGATGTTTATGTCACTTATTTTTTTATGCTAATGAGCAATTGGATCTTATTAGAAAAACACCTTATATGCCAATGTAAGCTGTCAGTCAAATAGTGTGGAATTGAAACCTAATTAAAGTAATATTTTCATCATATTTTAACACATTGTAATAACATTTGGCTCTATGACTGTGGATAAGTGGCCATCTTGTTTTAATATCCCTTTATACCTGTCTCGTCCACGCGAATAAAGATGAGTAGCCTAAACTATTCTTTGCTCCCAACTCCGAAGCCGAATTCATGGATCGGTTTCGATGGTAGTCGGGTTACCAATAAATCAATGTGTAGGTGGTTCATTTAATTATAATATCGTAGGTTGTGGGTGTTTGCTTTATCCATGGGTATCGTAAGGCACCCTGTTTGTACACCCGAGTCACTAAAGTTATAACATGGTCAAGTGGTCAAATAGTTAACGGGACTTATACATATGCAGAATATTTACAAAAAAAAACAGTTTTGTATCAACGAGCTCAGCACAGGTTCGAAATTGAGCCAGGTTAAAAAAAATCATTGTGTAGATTCTTGATTCTTTTAGTACCTACACATCTAGTAGTAGATATAAAACTAGGATTGCCATGTGTATAAGGTGTTACGCTCTACACGCGTGACAAGTATTGGGACATTGCGTGGTAATAATACGTGATAATATGATACCACTTCGATCACTAGACACATGTTTTTTTTGTTTTTTTTGTATGTGATTTGACATATGTATCGGTCACGTTAACAATTCGACCACACGACAGTACAACTAGACACATGTTTTTTTGTTTTTTTTATCGGGCTTACTTTCAAACCTATTGTGGGTTCGTTGCTAAGACCGTTTTTTGTATGTAAGTCGGTATATGTAAACCATTCGGCCACATGACCGTACAACGAGACACATGTTTTCGTCGAAAGATGTTTAGTGTGTGAATGCTCCACTAAAGCGGTCCGAGAGGAAATCTTCTCCATTATTTCTGCAAACGCTTGCTGGACTTTGTTTTAAGGCCTTGTTCGATTCCCATTGTTATACCGCGCTTCCACAAAATGAGGAACATAAACTGATTATTATGCAGTTTCCTGCCAATCATTCCCATTTTGTCTAAAACGCGTATGAATACTACACATTAGACGTTATATGAGTCATGTTTATAAGTCAAATTGTGTAAGCAAATTTCCAGTGGTTGCTTCAACATTTTATTCACGAATGTGTTTAAAAGTTTTGCAAGGCACTCAACTTTAAAAGTTAAAATAAAACACTCGTATCAGTGATGGTAATGGGAACATAATAGGGGAAAAGTGGGTAAAATGGGCCACGTGGGTAAAATGGGCCCCCTCCAATTTTCAATATATTTTGAAGAATAAAATTTGCTGCGAGAACCAGTGTCAGTATATCAAATTATGGAATCTCCAAACCGAAGTTTGAGCGTGAAATCACCAAACTCAATGTTTTCTGTAGTTATTTCGGTTTGAGAAGGTCTGAATCTAAATTTGCAATTTTTGTTTTCTCCTAATATATAATAGAAAAGATCAAATACTAAAATAACTTTTACTGTAGTTAAATAGAACTATATAGCCTAGACCTACTTTTACTGGTAGTAATAAAACTTCTTTTTTAAATAATTTTTTATACAGATTTTAAGTCGTATGTTGGCACCTGTCTAATATGGGCCCCCTGTGTTCATTTGGTAACTAACGAGGCTAGACTTAGCATTAACAGTACTATAGGGCTAGACTTAGCACTAACAGTCATATTATGTGTTTCACAATAAACTAAAAGGGTTTTCTAAATGCTATTAATAACATGAATTGATAGTTATGCTTCCACTAAAGTAGCAAGGTGTTATTGCATTAGTATACTAGTAACTGGGTATTAAATAAAAAGTAATTGCTGTAATCCAAAGTGTTAAATTAAAAAAAAAATACATCATAAAAGGAAAAGTAATAACATTGTTTATATGGGAAGCGAATATTGATACTGTTATCTAGCGAAATGTTAATATCGAAAACGGGCCGGGGCCCATTTTAGACTACACCCTTGTCTAAAATGGGCCACTAACGAAATATTTTTCTTTGTTGATAAAATATATTTAACAAAAAATATTAGAAAGTTACCATGTTATGTGTGAAGACTTTGGTATTAGGTGACACCACATAAAAAACTTAAGTCCAGCGGGCTTTATATCAGTAAAAAATCCGATTTGCAACTAAAGGGCCCATTTTACCCACTCTTCCCCTACACGTTTTAAAAAATCACCGACCTCTGTCGTAGCTTTACTTTAGTGCAGCTCAAAGTCTGGGATATTTATCTTTATTCCGGGGATGGAATTTTTAAGTTAGCTCTTGTTCACTCTAGCTTACCGAAACTGTTAAAGTATGGTATACGATAGTGACATTCGTTGATTTTGATCATACCACGTCTCAGCACGACGACATTACTTATAAGCTAATCGGACTGGAATTATAATTAATGCTAAAAGTCAATCCAAACTTCTAATCCTTTTTACCGAGCTAAGTTTCACCAAGTTTATATACAATTCGGTATATGTGTCGGACGCGTAATCCATTTGGTCACACAACTGTACTCCAAACCACCAATACCTAATTGAACCGACCATAATAACACCCCATCCTTCACAGGTGATGTGCAATGTTTACAACAAGGTGGGCCAGACTTACTACGGCTTCCTGCAACCGCCGATTCGCATTGACCGACGCCCGGGTCGACCAAGGAACCAGCATAACGCCGAGCTATGCCAGGCTTGTAGAGATGGAGAGTGCGATCAGGTATGGCACAGTTTGGTTGTACACATATGGTACAGTTTGGTTGCGAAATTCACCCCCGGGTACTGGCACAACCAAACCGTAATGGTACAGTTTGGTTGGTGGCTTAGTTAAGGCTATTTATGTCCAAGTATTACTGAACAAATATCGTAAACACATTTAAAAACATAGAGATGACTATCCTATCTAAGTGAGATAGACCGCCTAGTTTGGACTTCGTATATCCTTATAATCCGATTGGTGTTTAGTAGTTTATTTGAGTCAGTTTTTCGATAGTACTGAAGACAATATCGTGAATAAATTTAAAAAATGTAGAAAAGAGACTCTTTTCATAGTAGAATAGGCTTTCTAGTTGGCACTTTAAATGTCGTTATACCAACTGGTAAGTATTAAATGATCTTATTCCTATAGTCGGGTCACCAAAACTCTATCAGTTTGTTCAAAAGTCTTTTAAACAATGCAGTGAAATCGGCTTAATCAGTTTAATGTCCACCATGGTTATGCTGCTTGATTGTTGTTTTATAAAACAAAACTTATCTAAACTTCGATTCATTTATGTTTTACAGGCCCGTCCTATTAAGACGATATTCAACGGGATACTTCCAAGCCCTCTGCCAAATCCGCCACTGAACGGCGCTGTGGCTCCATCCAGCACACCACCAGAGGCGCTACAGAACACACCGCCTCCGAATGTGATCCCGTACTCGACGCCATCTAGTGACAGCAACGCGTCATGCAGCAACAATACACCTACTATGACGTCGCTGGTTACTCTAAGTCCAGGCCTCCAGCAACCTATTCTCACATACTCAGTGGTAACATGCCCGCCGAAACAGCTATCGGCGAATTCGAACCACTTCATCCCGCAAAACGGTATCTCTCCACCGGTCAACTTCGTCTACTCGCACCCGGGGCAGTTTACGTTGATCAACGGCGGGCCTCCGCCACCTATGCTGCCGCCAAAGCAGTACCATCAACCAATGATGAAACCACCAGCGGATGTGCAACCCGTTAGCCCTACAGAGGTCGAGCCAGCTGCGAACACCTTATCCACCGAGACTGCGATAATAGAACTGGAGCAAAGCTTTAAAGAGAAGGTCGAAATCTGCGATGAGAACGAAGTCAAACCAGCACAGGTGACCGAGCAGGACACGCAAGCGAATTGAGCTATACCCGCACCCGCTTCAAAACTGCTTGCTGTACACAACACAGGCTGAAAACATTTACTTTTTTATCTTTTTTATTGAAGTGCTCCTAGGTCTACGCGCGATAACCACTGCACAGCAGAAAACGCTTTTTGTGCAACCCGATGCCATTGTTTATACAAGGTGCTATATTATTACTATCAGCCCATTGAAATCGAAGACTAGAAATTGGATGCATTCTACCAAACCGATGATACTTCTACCCAGGGTGTTAAAATATTGCGTCAAAGCATACGCCGGAAATAACTTGTCTTTGCATTGCTTCCTTCCTTACCAAGGGTTATTGGCTTGGCCGTATGCTCATGCCTGTTTACGCCTTGCACGATGTATGGGCTTATAAACTACTCCCCGATTAGTGCCTAATCTTCTGAAAATTTTGCGACAGAACTGTAAATCCCACCGCGCTTTGGCGCCAGCGAGCGGTACAAAAAACTGGTCGGTTAGCGTTGCTGGATTGAACACCACCGTTTCGAGTATTTCGCTTCTTAACGCAGCCATGTTAGTCCACGTAGCGCTGCGATTGCTGTGACCGTACCAATCTCAACTAGGTCAATATTTCTGTGCAATGCGTTTGCCTTAAACGCCCCCATGTTGTACATACCTATTTTGTAAATAATAGTAATATATCGTGTTGCATTCACCATTATGCCTTGGTTTGACGTCACAATTCTATGTGTGATGTACCATTCCACAGCCTTACCATTTGTTCCCTATGTAAATATTGCGTGGTGTGGTTTTCCAATAATTTGTACATAATTTATTTTGTTCGCACATCCCCCCCCCTTATGTGCAATTTGCAAAGTTTAAAAAATCTTTCTCATTAAAAATTTTAACCTTTTAAGCACGTTTGTTTAGATATTTTGTACAATTTACCCACTGGCACATTTTTTAAATACCTTATATTAAAACGTATTTTTACACTTACTTATAATATCTAACCGTCAAATTTCAGCGGTTATCCCACACAAAACAGTCTTGTTTTGGCAGCATTTTAACTAACCAATGACAATTAGAAAAATGCTTTGCCAAAATCACTATTTTTCTAACAGTCCCCTGTTTGTTTTGGTGTTTTAATGTTGTGTCTGTGTTCGATATGCCGGTTCTCGTCAAGTTCCCCAAAGTACCGGTTGTTTTTACACAACCGGATACTATTGTACATAATATTTGTAAATATGGTGTGCTCTTTGATTTCGTTATTAAAAAAAAAACAAATTTAACTCTTTCAATTGCAAATGTAGGTGATTTCACCCTAAATTCATAAAATAGCACAACCTATAATGAACATGATAAATCTTGTTAATGTGCGTACTAGTACATGTAGTTTGGTGTTTTAATACAAAAAATAACTTGTGCATATTTTGATATTTTTAGTAGGCAAAATACAGACTTTATCAAACAGTGCCTATAACCACAGTCTAGTTACTAAGGTCAAAGTATGGGATATTAGAGTCATTTATGCCCGGTTGAAGGTTTGCTATTTGGCTTAAAAATTAATTTTACTGAAACAGAAACGAGAGATGCATGTAGGGCAGAAACTGTAAGGGAAGTTCAAGTGGGATTAAAATCCTACTTTGCATATACTATGAGGTCTGTACTTTAATCAGAAATCGTTATAACTTACCTTCCATTTTGTGTATATCTGATTTGCGTGTATTTCAGGCTTACTGGGTTAACATGTAGGCTACATGGGCACCAATAAATTTGGTGATAAATTGAATTTCTACATGGCTACATACCTCCGGTAATATGACCTTAAATGCGTTTTTTCTACCGGTCTAAGTTTCGAATTCATGATGCGCTCGTCTGGGACCGTATTTTTATGGGAGTCTTTATAATTATATGTATCGGCCGCGTTAACCATTCGACCACACGACCGTACAACTGTTTCCCCGAAGCCTTGTGTTGTAAAAATTAGGTGTTTTGCGCCATCTTCCGGTGTTTTCACCTTCATCGGCAAATATTATCCTTTCGTACACTGTGTTTACAAGTCGCAAATGTGAAGTTAACGTATTTTAACCGCTGCTCTCAATAAAGTAGGCTGCTAAATGTTAAACATATTTTTGTCCAGATTAAAAGTGAGTAAAGTCACTCCATCATTTCCACTGTATTATGATTTTCCATTTTAAATACTACTCTTAGTTTCAAAGGTTTCTGAACTGAGTTTAATCCAGTAGCAGTGTTTAGGGTGACACTCCACAAACCCGGAATACGCAGGGTTCAATAACCACACGCCCGCATTTTACTGCAAGGTAGCCTAACAAGGCAAAACGCGTTATTTCTCTGTGTGCATTCTAAACATGCAACCGTTACGGCTATCAGAATCGGCCCTATTTGCTCCGCACACCAAAGTGTTGTGCAATAAACTGGGGCCATAGATACGCACCGAAGTGTATTGAAGATTTGGTGTACGTTGTGTGTTGGTTGCTTGATTCTTTTTCTGACGCGAAGTGTCAACTGAGTTTAACCAGTTTCGCGTTGTCATTGTGAACGCTCACGTTCAGCAGTTTTAAGAACTTGTCGTGGCATGTATGAACGATTGTCGCAAAAACCTAGGTTATTTTGGTTTATAATTTTTGGCCTATAAAACCGCTTTTATTTAAATTAAAAAGGTAAGAACTAGCACAAGATTGGATGTGATTCTTAATTTCTTTGACATTTTGGCGGTTTGGGATATAGATTTACTAAAGTTTTGTTGGGACGTTAAATGTAATTCACGGAAAGGCGAAAACCCGCGCTTCCACAGTGTTTTACAGTGCGTATGTTTTTTTATAATATTTTCTAGTATATTATGACCATGATGCTTCGATAGTGCTTTTTAAAATACCAAAACGGTTCGGTGGAGAATCGATGCGTCGCCGAAGCCCTTTCACCATTAAATACCCCCCATATACAAACCAGGAGGTTTACGTTATTTGTGTTTAGTGTTTGTCAGATAAGTATCGTGTGGTTATACATTGCTAAGGCAATTTAGTCAGTTATTGCCGGTTATCTAAACGTATTTTAAACGAATTATCGACATAGGCACTGTTCCAAATTCCGTTTTTTTTTGCATTGTCAACTTTTCACCTCGCACAGGAATTTATACTTTAATTATCGTGTCAAATACCACGGGGTTAATATTAACGATATCTAATCAGGTACCACAATGTTTGTCCTGCAATTGTGAACGTGAGATTAGATTTCCACTGTATAAAGTTGCAGCAATTTCGTGTTTGCTCCTCGTCACCTACGACTGTAAATGAAACCGACGACAAATTAGTCCGAACACCGAAGATTTATGCTCTTTTCCGGGAAGCCTGTGCAAAGTGTTTTATTCCGTAATAGGGATGTAAGTAATGAAGGTACATAGTCATCCGGTATTCTGACACGTCACAAAATGCCCACCGGTAGTAGGAAGTGTCCAAAAATGACCGCTAGAAGTAGGAGGAGTATGGAAATTCCAACCAGTTGTGTGAAAAGTCAGTAATAAGAGATGTTCGAAAATTCTAACCAATAGTAACATGTCCGGAATAAGGGCGCAGGGTTAGTTTTTCATTTTCTGAAAATACCACAATCTTGTGCCCGTTGCCGAGTTGCAATACTTAAGTATACCAATATTATTATTTACGTTTTTACTGCAGTTAAGGATCTAACATTATATAAGAATATTGTACCATGGTGGTAAATGCGTTGGCACGAGCGGCATGCGCTGCTCTTGGTTCGTTAAGTTTTCTTGGCATTTTCTCGACTTGCGTTCTGCCGTACTGGAAGATGAGTAGTTGGCAGGTAAGACGTTAATTTATCAGTGGGGTGTGGGGTCATGTGGATATTGGTCTGAACGTATTCTGTTTATCTGATTAGTTTGCAGTATGCTAATAGGTAGATTACTCATTTTATTCCGAAGGATAGTAAAAGATGTGGGCATTGTAACACGTAAAATCGTTAGAAATCCTTTACTTCTCGACATTCGGTTCTAGCGGGCTAGCTCATCCGTAGCGCGTCGGATAGCCAGCCCGAAAGGTTACAGATTCAATACCAGCCGCTAGTTAGCCCGCTGTGTAATTTGTCGATTCATTTAACGTGTTTTAACCAAATAACGTGGACAAAATAAATTAACGCATCTATTACATTTAACAAACTACAATAGCTCCGGTAACCTGCCTGTTGGTATGAGGTAATCTGACGATTGCCCGAGTAAAACGCCTCTTTTTTCATCCTCTGGGATAAAGAGTATTCTGTAGTATTATTGTTCTACTTTAACTCCTTTAATCTAGCAATAGTAAGTTGTTTAATGACCAATTTATAAATGACCCCACCATACCAAATCTTCCCACAATATAGGATAGGATATTTATGTTTGTCTCAGTAAATACAAAACCGTTAACACATCTGCAATCGTCATATTACTTCGAGCCCATCGTCGGGTTATCGGAGCTATTGCAGTGTGCTGTGTTGATTCACACGCTCCTTCAATTTAGCAGAACTCATTAATCCGCCGGGTTCAGTCAATGCCCGTTAAGTACACAACCTCCTGGCTAGCGATAAGTTTTGTACCTGCATCCGGCTGATAGGTGACGCACTAACCCACCAGACTAGTCTGTCGAAAGGACAAACCTATCCAGGTACGGTCGTGTGGCCGAATGATTAGCGCGACCGATACATATATCGTCTTCTATACACAAACGGTCATTGTGCCTTATAGGCCATTATGGGTTCGAAACTTGACTCGGTAAAATAAAACCATCTATTTTTTTTGGCTTTGACTGTAGAGTCACCAGACCACCGCATGCTCAGTATCTTCTATTTTCTATACCCTCACGTATAAACCAGTTAGGTTAACCGACCCATTCCGTCCAGACATCCAGTGCACTGTATGGGAGAATGCCAACGTACGACGGTGTATGGTGGCAATGCATGACATTGAAAGCGGGTGGCTTCACGTGCAGCAACTACGGAAAACCAAGCATCTTCCTATCAGGTATGAAGACTCCTTTGTTCCATTAATGAAAATCTTATAATAGATTCCTGAACTGGCTAAAACAACACGGTCAGCATTGCTTAGTTTGTATATACTATATGGTTCCATGACAACTGAACCCTGAGCCCCTACAACTGAACCCCTTTACAACTGAACCCCTTTTAACCGAACGCTTTTAACTGAAAAGGGGGTTCAGTTGTAAAAAGGTTCAATTAAAATGGGTTCAGTTGTAAAGGGGTTCAGTTTAAATGGGTTCAGTTAAAAGGAGTTCAGTTGTAAGGGGCTTAATTGTAGGGGTTCAGTTGTAAAGGGTTCAGTTGTAAGGGTTCAGTTGTAAGGGGTTCAGTTGTAAGGGGTTCAGTTGACTGGTCACCATACTATATCTCATATAATTCTATATCGATTTTTCCGGTGCATACTTCTTGCCGAGACTAAACCAAACTACCTTCTGTTTCATATTATGAATAATATCGGCGATTACTCTGATGAAATTATGAATTTGTTTGCAAAAAACTAACTAACTTAAACAACTTAGTCATTGGATATTTAAAATTTATCTACAAGTATGGGGAAAAAAACTAAAGCTAATAATCAGTTAACATCGTGTCCTGGCCAGGTTATCGGAGTTTTTACCGTTTGTTTTGTATAATCAAGACGTCCCTTCAGTTTTGGTAACCCATAAATTAAATGGGTTTAAATGATGTCCACTTATTTCAGTGACCACAAACATAACGCGCTAGCAAGCGGCTGGTATCGATTGCACAACCCATTTGGTGCAAATATGACCCCGACAGTCTTACCGAATGAGCTAACCGACCAAATAAACTTATTTATTGTCTGTATCAATAACATGTTTGGGGGAAACAAAAAGGAGGGAAAGCGGGAAGGTGGGTAACTGCACCATAAAATGAAGATTATGACATTGAAGTCAGTTTTAAACATGGGGTTAAAGTTGGGGTTTGTTCTGGGGTTGAGATTAGTGTTTGGGGAAGGGTTTAAATTAGTTTCCTTAATTTTACTGTGTAGTTTCCCTCTTTCCCGCTTTCCCTTGTTTTAGTGTTTCCCACAGGTTTGCATAATCATATAGATTAACAATTTAAAACTTAATGTTGTATTACAGAATACACAGTTATGATGTGCCTCTTTCATTTATGTCGCATGTGGTTTTCTCGCCTTTGCGCAGTCGGTGTTCCGTTTTGCTCATAATTCTCATAGTCGAATATAGCATGTTTAGCACCGTCGTTTGGCCGAATGGTTAAAACGACCGATACATTGCCAACTACGGTTAGCAATTATATGAACGGATTGTTAGCGCAAAGTCATTAAAACAAACCTATCGTGGTTGAAATAAGCTCCGAAAAAACAAACAAACAAAAACAGAATCAATACGGAATTCTTGCATTTAACCACGTTTGTCGCGTTTATCAATTGGATTATACGGTTAAGATTTAACCCTAAACTATAGAGTCGGCTCTGCACCTAATGCGCTTGTGCCTTGATCTTTAAGGATACAATAAACATTCACATTTACAACAAAAGGTAATGTTTATTACTGTATATACTCAAAGATATTATCCAGATCACAAAACACCACAGTTACGCTGACACCACCCGTTTTGGAGGCAGCTGACATCAGTCGCTCTAAAAACTGTCGTGTAGTTTTAATGGTTAGCGTGGCGATTTATATATACAGTTTTAGTTCGAGTCCACACACGAACTTGCAAATCGTCGGACTGTTAGTTTGTTTCTGATAAGCGTAAGATTAGTATAAAGAAACACCTGCCGCCATCTCCCTAGCTTTAATGTGAACCAGTACCTACAATTTAAACGGACTTGGTAATAGGCTTCGAAACCTATCGTGCTTGTAAACAATAGAAAAAAACGATCGGTTAAAAATAGGATGGTATAAACAAGAAAAATTAGATTCGGTAAAAAAAATTAAGGTAAAAAAATAGAAAAAATACAGTCGGTAAAAAAAGTTATGGTAAAAAATAGAAAAAAATACAGTCGGTCAAAACATTACACGATGTTTACAAGGTCAATTATACCATGTGACGCAGGCGTACAAGCAAAGGACACTGCAAACGTAACAACCACCACAAAACCACGAACAGGGTATTAGGTAAAAAACACTTGACACACAGTTACATAGGGTTGCGCGATCCACTTGTACATTTTTGCTGTGTCATTGCGTTTATTTTAACGCATTTTAGGATAGTTTGGTCATATTACAAGCAATTCAAGCATAAAAAAGCACCCATATGTTTAGACGACGGTTAGTTATTAAGATCAACTTAAATGGGTTGTTTAAAACGCTATGATATAAGTACACATAAGCAAGAACATATAATCCTACAGGTTATCAGAAAGATTGCCTATGTGGCCACGTACATTTGAAAATAAAATGGTTCTACCCATTGCGCCATTTGTATCCATTGCGCCATCTGTAACTGAGATAATCTTGTGGGCATCTATTGTTACCCAGCAACCTAGTCTACCTTGTTGCTACATATGCCCTGCTGCTAATTCCATGGTTTGTGTTCAAATGTGCTGAAAGCTAATGGCTACCTAGCTTTGAAAGAGTTAAAGCGATAAGATTGATTTTGTATTGCTAAAACTAGGTATTGGATTTTTCATAGAATTTGGTTCAAAAGATGAGCTATGTGAACTTCATTTGATCATAATTTATTAAAAAAATCTAGTGTAATAAGTCCCTACAATTTGGTTAATGAGTGGAAGGTAGGCTATTGGTTAATTTAGTGTAAAAGACATTAATTCGTTTAGCAGTTCCTTCCACAATATTTATCATAAAACTATATTAACATTGTTCTGCATCGTTTGTTTCTTAATTTTCCTAATTTTAGCGTTTTAAATATTTTTTGTAATATATAAATAATTAGTTATAGGTAGCAAGTTAAAACTTATGGTATGAAATTCATTTGTAAACATAACAAGCAGACAGTTTTTTAGCTTGAAATGATGATCTAAATCGAATAGAAAATGTTTTGTAATTGTTTTGTGCTTCTACCACATCAAAATAGTGAAGGAAAATTGGTTTATTTACTTTTTAATGATGTTTTCTTATCAGTAAATGAACTATTGGTTTTAAAAACAAATCTTAATCGCCTAATTAAAATGTTGTGATTGTTCTTATAGTGTTGTGGATTTGTTTTTAGCACAAAATTTGAACCTAAAACTGTACTTGAAAATGGCATGTGCAAATATTGAGAAGAAAAACACCCATGGATTAAAGAGTTCAGCAGTATGCTCCTTGTGTTTTATGTGGATGGTGTTCTATCTTAAACTGTACGTGCTTATCTTTCCCGACTGGTGCCATAGTGTTTGGCAATTGGAGGAAAACCTTATGGGTCGTGTCAAACGCTTTAATGGAGTTTTTCTACGATGTATCAGCCCAAAACAGGGGGCGTTTAAATGCGACAACTACGGGAAGCCGTTGCTAAGTCAAACCGGTAGGTTAGCCCAAGTTAATTTATTTGCATTTTTCGTCACGGTTAGGATAACAATAGGTATTAATTATAAAAGAAATAATGAATACACGACTAAACTGCAGTCGATAAACACATCACTGAAAAATCACCAGGTGATAAAAACAAATTTTGGCTCAATCTTATGAATTAGTTAGAGCAATATAAATTGCAAGTTAAATAATATACCAAGATTGATAATAATACAGCAATAGATAAAAGTGTGGACTAAAGCGCGGTTTAAACATAAAAACGAAATATTTACTGTAGAAATATATCATTCAGTACGCTGTATACCTTCGATAACTAGACTATGGGCACGTTTACCTGTTTAATAAAGCTCCTTGCATAATTTACAGCAGTGGTTCTCGATCTTTTTGGCCTCGTGGCGCACCCGAGACCAATTAAGAAACGAACGGGCGCACTTTGCACGTAGAGTCAAAACCATATGCTAAAAACTTAACATTTTAGGAAAATGTGGATAATTAAAAGTAAAATTAAACTAATTTCATCACCGAACTTTCATATACCGAAATTACTTAATGTAGAACTTACGTTACAATGGAAAAGAACGAACTAGACACTAACCATTTAATAGTTTATGATCTATCCACACTCTGTCGTAAATTTACGAATTGCAAGTGTGGCGCACCTAGCAAAACCATGTGGCGCACCAGTGCGCCGCGGCGCACCATTTGAGAAGCACTGATTTACAGTGTTTATTTAATGCAGGATTAAAAGCACTTAATACCGTTTAACAATGTTTGCCTGTCAATAATTAAAATAAAAAGCAATTTCAAACACTTAGATTTATATAGGCCTACCGTTGGTTTTTGTGGGCGGGAAATATAAATTGTAAGATTAACAAACAGACTGTGGTAACACAGTCAACTAGCAGGAGCCGTTGGCTTTACAAACACGTTTTTTCATAACTTAATGCCAATGCAGGGAGAAAAGTACACGAAGTCTAATTGGTTGACGTAGGCAATGCGGATTTTGGACTTGACATAAGATACCATGTGTCAACAGTCGAGTTACTAGACGAGCTATTGCTTTTGGTGATTCTTTTAATGCAATTTGTTTGTGCAAACCCGGAATTTCTCGCGTAGTATTACCTCGTACTCGCAGTCGAGTAGCCTGAAACGCGTGGTGTTATGGTGCTTGATACATTCAGGCTCTATGCACAAAGTTCGGGCTAGATTTCATCCAATGATATCATAAACAAAATATGTTCGTAGTACAGTTACCGGGATCGTTGCAATGTTTATTGCTTTTTTCATTTTATTAATATTCTCCTGAGTAGAAAGCTAACACTTTCATCAACGGAACGTAATACACCTCGTGCACTCAGTCGAGGAGTGAGATTTATTTAAAGTAACTCGGCATCCTATTATTTGTATAATTATATCTCATTTATATCGTTCTGAGAAGAAAGCTAAAACGTTTATTAACAGAGCGTAATACACCTTGTGCACTCAGTCAAGGCGTAAGATCTAACATTAGTAACCAGACATCTTTATATTTGTATGCGAAAAGTCGAGTTAAGAGATTCACGCATAAATGTGTTGTTTGCAAATAATTTGATGTCGTAAACCTCGATGTGGGCAACGCAATATTGGATTTCTTCTTCTCCGGGAAACCAAGGTGTCGTCCCGTTGTTAAGCTCGGGCTTCATGTAACTTGCTATATGTGTTCTCAGTTGATTTGAACGTTTTACCAGTCAAGTTGTTCGCTCAAAATTTGTAATCTTTATTTTGAATTTGAATTTCAAGTTTTGGGATTCGTTTTTTTTTCTCAGAAGATCTGGTTTCGAACCCAGATTCCTTAGATTAGCTGCAGAATCTGCTCGAAAGTTGTAAATGCTAATTAGGATTTCTGTTTCAAATGTTGGATTCGTTTTATTTTTCCGAGGTTTTGGTTTCGAACCCAAAATCGTTAGATCAGCTGCTGTATCTTAGTTTAGTATGCAAGGTTCCAAACTCACGACCTCCTTAGCTCAAAATGTATATACTGATTATAGTTTAGAATCCACGCACACAAGAAAGTACAAATTTGTTAGTATTGCCAATTGTTATACGGACTTGTTTTTTTGACAATTGATTATAATATCCTATTTTTGTTTTAGTCGAGCATGTCTAAATAGTTTTGTCAAGATGTATGCAGTCCGTTACTTAAACAGCTGTTGTTTCTGTCTGCAAGCTATGGTCCATCTTGTACTTATCTTGATCACGGCGATCCCCGATTGGAAACACAGTGCTTGGCAAGCGTCAGACCCATTGATCGGTCGTTTGGCTAACTTTGCTGGTATATGGTGGCGATGCTTTAGTCCAAAGTGGGGAATCTTTTTATGCGACAACTATGGCAAAGTGGCAATTTACTCATCGTGTAAGTGTGTGAGTGTTGGGGTACGGTACCACAGTATGAGACGATTATCGTTTGGACAAGGATGCTTAGTTGGTTAGAGTGTCGTTCGTCAGCCGTCAGCCGTTAGCCGCTAGCCGTCAGTCGACAGGCGTCAGCCATGTGGATTCTAAACTATGAGCTAAAAGGTTCAAAATTAGTCGCCGTTAATCGTTTCCTTTTGTTTGGGCTTGACAGCGTCCAATGCATGTACAACACGGCATACTGGATCTTTCCGTGCTAGCTCCCACCCCTGTATTAGCGCTTTATTGGCAGTAAAAACCACCCACAAGTTACCGGACCTTTTAGTTTTAGAACAGGGAACTTTATATAGTTTAACCACCAGGATTAAATGTCACGACTTAAACACATGGTCATATATCTTACAACTTCGCAATCAATTTATGCGAGCCGATAATCACGTTATAAAACGCTCTTAAATCGGTCTCATGCCGGTTGACTTAAACGACGTTGTCTTCGCTACGATTCGAACCCAATACCACTAGACCATTGCGCATTCGGGTTAATCATCCTTAAAAAGTAACCTACGTAACTTTTCGAATTCAGATTATACGCTTTGCGATGGCGGTCTGTTTCTTATAAAATTCGTCACGATTCTCGCCGATATTTAACCCGAGAAACGAGAAATCAAATTCGTCACGATTCGCGCAGATTAACCCGAGAGGCGAGAAAACCACATGCGCTTAAGGTCCTGACAACAATTCTAATCACCACAATATATAGCGGACATCCAGGCCATGCGAGCAATGATGTGTATCGCGTCCATCGCTTCGTTCTTTGCTATGCTCTGCTCGTTCCTATCCCTCGACTGCTCCAGCCTGCTGGAAACCAACAGCAAGCCTAAGAACGTAGTCGCCTTTGTAGCTGGCGTGTTATATGCGATAGCTGGTTAGTTATTATATTACCTAGGTTTCTAGCAGGGTCAGAAAGTACTGATTTTTTCGTCATAACAGAAAGACGCATAATTCACTACGAATGTAGAGATTTTGCGTCACTTTGTTAACCGTAACGATTCATGAAAAATTGCACTTTCCGGCCCTACTCCAGATCTGGTTTTATCTTTATAGTAATTAGATCTACATAGCAGATTATTTGGGCATTTCATGTCAAATCTGATATGTATATATGCATTGTCTTATTGTATATCCAATTATCCCTGTATTAACACATCTTACAGCGACTTTGCAAGCCCAGAGAGCTCTCATGATCGTAGCCGTGCTTACCTCTCTATTTGGCACTGTTATTGGCATGATTAGTTTACGATGTACAACTGCGGTTAAGAATGACGTTAAAGCCAAGTCGTATATTGGAGTGGCCTCTGCTGTTTTGTTTATACTGTCCGGTCAGCAGTGTGACATCACAAATGCATGTCCAATCTCCACATTTGATAAGGCATGGCAGTGTTGGTTTAATATGTCGCTGGGTTTGTTTATTATTGGTGGTAAGCCAGTTTGTATTGACGGATAGCAAGGCATCACGTACCCACAGTCAGGCCGACGTAGATATTACAGGGTGTACATGGTTATTACTTGTGTTGGGCTGCCGGACTGTATGGTTATTTTATATGGTGCCCACATTTGTGTTGCCAAATATATTACAGTGTGTACAACACCTTAAATTAGTATCATGAGTGCTCACAAGACACTATGCATGACCTAGTGACTGTATTAAACCTCGAACCCATAACCATAGGATAACAATTCCAATAAGAACACGGTGCTATTTTTAAAACTAATACTGCCATGACCCTTACGCACACCGAAATTTGGTTTTATGAGTTCGTTTTGAGTTATTGTAATTCCAAGTTTTGCATGCGTTCCTTATATGCATGCTGCAGGAGTGATGTGTGGGGCTGCAGTGTCGTGGTATGCATGGAGGGTCACTTACGAGTACTTCAGTCCGTTCTACCAGGAGAAAGAGTTTAAATACGAGTTCGGCTCATGCCTCTACATGGGCTGGGTGTCGACGGCCTTGGGTAAGTAACGGGAGATGGGGAGTGAGATGGTAGGCCCATTCGAATGGGCTCGGATGTATTTTCGCAGCATAAAGACACAATATGCATACGGCGGCAGGAAATGCTGCGATAATAGTTCAGGACCAAACGATGCTAAAACTTTTAGAAATGTATTTTAATACAATTCACTACAAGTAATAAAATTTACCTGAAAAAATAGCAAAAACATTTCGAAAGCGTATTTAAAAACATTAAACTTAAAGTTATAAAACGTAAATAAAAACACTTCAAATAAACGGCAAATATTTCGATTTAAAAACCTATGGATTCTATTTACCCTCACTTTCTTTCATAATCACCCGTTTTCCAATGGGCTGTGTGCTCTACAGCGACACCTTGCGCATGGGTGTGGTTTGCTAATCGAATGATGTCATAATTTCACACCTTCCCATGTCTGCATCACAATTGCGCACGAGTTCAATCATTTTCCGCATTCTAACACGCAGAACAACATTAACATATGTTCCAGGCACCTGTACACTAGTAAGCACCATATGGTTCGCAGTCAACGTACAGCAGCAATTCTATGACCCTATGTATAAAAATTCAAACTTCAAATATGAGTTCGGTTCTTGCCTTTATATCGGATGGGTGTGCGGAGCTATTAGTGAGTCGACTGTACATATTATCGTGGCCGTAAAAATCCGATAATTACCAACTGCCGTCTTGTACTCTTAGCACCAGACTACATAAAACAAACATTACCTTAGTACTGGTAAATCAATCGTGTTGTAAATATATGTAGCAATAAAAGAGATCTAATTCTAAAATAAATTAAAAATCGCAACAAAGTTGGCAAAAGTATTGTAGCCGAAAGGTATGCTAAATATAAGTCTCTTTCTTCAAACATATTGTTTATATTGCTTTTTAATCAAAAATAGATCTAGGTGAAGTAATTGCAACGGTTCAGCCAAAATCTTGAAAAAGTACGCTCATCTTATGAACAACGTCATATGCTTTAATTGTTCTTTTCACAGCTTTGATATCCGGATTGATATTAATATGCGGGTCGTGTAAACGAGATAAGGACGACGAAGACAAAATCTCGTATCCATACTCTTACCAGCCAAGGTGGGAAAATGCTTCTACCATAGATGGATACAAAAGTCCATAATACGTACTATGATTATACATAGGATATAGGGTAGGATAGGATATTCATCTTTATCCCCGTGAATGGGAAAACCAAGGGGGTTAACACACGGGTAATCGTCGTGTTTTTAAAAGTGTTTTAAAAGTTGTTAACACTAGTTTAATTGTGTTAAAAGTGTGTTAAAAAAGTTTTAACACTAGTTTAATTGTGGTAAAAAAGCGTTAAAAGAGTTTTTAACACTAGTTTAATTGTGTTAAAAAAGCGTTAAAAGAGTTTTTAACACTAGTTTAATTGTGTTAAAAGTGCGTTATAAAAGTGTTTAACGCTAGTTTAATGACAATTGTTTTTCTTTACAGCAAAGTAATTAAAGAAACGAAAACAGAATATGTTTGACTTCAAGCAATTTGGTTTTGGATGAACTTTAGAAAAAGACTCCTTTTACTTCGCAGAACTAATTTTTGCAAAGTTATTGACAAAACGGTTGCAATTCGTGTAGAGCTCATACGGCCTTATTTAATTATTTTGTAAAAAATAACTGAATCTATAGAATTTTAAAAATAAGTGTATTTAAATGCGCATCGTGGAATAATACAACAAAGCGAAAAAGTAATAACAGTATCTGCTATGCAAAAAAAAAGAATAATGTATGGGACCATAGACGTAAAATCATTTTTGGACATTTAACCTTTTCTGATTTGTAAATAATTTAAATTTACTTGCGCAAAATTTATTCTTAACAACACACTTTGCTTTAAAATAAAAATATGATTTTGTACAGAAAGTAGACTAACACCATTTCATATACTTGTATATCGTTATCTTAACAAACTTTTTTGTCACATTCTTTAATAAAATCTGTCAGAAAAAATATTGTGGTTCGAATAGATAACACAGGTTTTTTTTATAATTATATCCCTGATTGAGAAAAGGAAGGTTGGCGTTATTAGACGAGTAATTGCCCGATTACCTCGCGCCCACTGTATATAGGGTTACAAGCGCTATTAGGATAAGTTAGGATATTCATGTTTATCCCCGTGAAAGGGAAGACCAAGGGGGTTAACACACGGGCAATCTTCAGATCACCTCGCACCCGCTGTCGGGTTAACGGAGCAATTGCAATGTGTTGTGTATGATTGAGACTTTCCTTCAATTCAGTAGAACCCATTAATCCGCTGCGTTATTGTGATGCGTTGCTTATGATTGCAAAGTTCCTTATTTTTGGGCGACGCAGTAACCCGCTAAGCTCACTAAGTTCAGTTCTCTATGTATTAACAAAGTCAGGTTTCAAGAGATAGACACACTGATGATTGGGGTATTTTGTTTCTGTACTTTAATTTCGCCGCGGCCCACAAGTTTGGCATTAAATTAGATATGCACTACGTCTAAAGTTTTAACTGATTCGGTATTTATGTTAAGCAATATGAATTTTAATAGAACATTTTAACTGGAACACTGAAATTTAACATATCCACCGTTGAAGGACTTCTGACGATTGCGTGTCTGATAAAGGGCTTATGTCCACAGTAGATTTACCAATGCACAATTTTATTGATAGATAGACAAATTCTGTTATAAAAATAAGCACCAATGTTAAAGTTATCCAATTGACTATAAAAAAAATAAATTAAATCATGCTTCTTAATTAGGCTATTTTTTTTGGCGCAAGCAGTAAGGTATCTATGAAAGCAATGAAGCGTTTAAGCGGTGGAAATTTGTACATTTTGCCGCGAAATGATTATTTGTGCGTTTAGATCCGCTGGTTGCATTCCTGATCAGTTTCTTTGACCTCTTCTGTCTACGTGGAACTTTTGATTGTTCACGTGTTTGGTTGTAAATTGTGTGACCCATTTCGTGCGTGAAACTTAACCGTTTTGTTCAAGTTTATGTTGTAGGATTTTCAGTTTAGTAATACTTCCCGTTTTAAACAAAGAACCAAAATGGTAGTCGACCCAGCAAAAGCTGAAAAAGAAAACACTGAAACAACCCCAAGGTTAGTTTTCTTTGGTCCAAAGTTTTGCTGGTGTGTTGTGAAATTATATTTTGCAAGTTTAGGCTGCATTATAACCTTAGTGTGACATTTATTTCAAAAAGCAGGACCATAACATCTTGTTAGTTTGTAAAAGTGAAAGTTTCTTCTTGTATGTGTGTTTAATTTTATTACGGGCAACACTAAAAGGAGGGAAGCAGGGAAACCGCTCACTAAAACTATGAAAACTAATTCTAACCCTGCGCTAAACACGAATCTCAACCCAGGAACTAACCTTAACTTTAACCTATGTTTAAAACTAACTCTAATGCCCTAATATTTATTTTGAAGTGCAGTTTCCCACCTTCCCACTTTTCCTCCTTTCAGTTTTCCCCCTTATTAACTGCATTTTACGCACCATAAGGCTCACAATAAATCATTTTTTTTAAATTATCATGCACTTAATGTATGGATCAGGTAGTACCTTATGCTTTATTGCCTTTTTAAACTAATACTATGGTTTTATAAACAAATCACTCAATAAACACTGATAAAAGCAACTATCAAATGCAAAATTAACTGGACTCTTTTGCTTAGTTACTATTGTGACTTGCATACATTTATTACATAACAAGTAAATTTTTATCTCTCTTGCTTCTCATAATTGTTTAATGCGAATATTGGTTGTATCACAGATAAAACTAAATGGAGGGAAAGAGAAAAGGAGGGAAGGAGTAAAACTGCTCACTAATATTAAGAAAACTAATTTAAACCCTGCATTAAACACTAATCTCAATCCCAGAACTAGCCTTCCAACCCCATGTTTAAAACTAACTCTAATGCCCCGATCTTCCATTTTAGTTTGCAATGTTCTTCTTCCCTCCTTGCGCTTTACCTTTTAGTTTTCCCTTGTACCACCAAATTTGTTTGGTACCTGCTGTCATCAATATGCCCCTTCAAGAGACATGCATACATATCGGAAACCAATGCAAAGCAATTTATTGACAGTAGCGCGCGCCTCATGGCCCTAAAATACTATACTACCTTGGATGTTGTATTTTCCTTTAAATAAACTGAATTTAAAGACAAATTGAAATAAAACTGAAATGAGTCTGCACACACCAATAACGGCAGTGCTGAAAGAGACTAACCGGGAGAAAACAAAAAAGGGGGAAACTGCACACTAAAATGAAGATTAGGGAATTAGAGTTAGTTTTAAACAAAAGTTGGAGTTACGGTTAGTTCTGGGGTTTAGATTAGTGTTCAGGGTAGGGTTTAAATTAGTTTCCGTAGTTTTAGTGAGCAGTTTCCCTTCTTTCCCTCTTTCCCTCTTAGTGTTGCCCGACTAAAGGTCAAATAAGGACAGAAACAGTTTTAAAAAATATTAAAAATTAACATGCTCCACAACACAAGCTTAACTATAAAAGCTCTTCAATTCTTTACAACATCCCCAGTGACCAGGAATTGGAGTCAGAATATTCAATCAATCTCGCCAATGGCAAGAAGAATCTCTTATGTGGGGATTTCCCTGAAGCAGTCGCCTGTTTCCAAGCCACATCTGCATTACAGTGAGTCTGCAATATTTTACCGCATAGTCTAGTTGTGTTGCAGTAGCCTACTGGTGTAAGATAAATGTGTAAAATGGAACTTTCATTATTAAATTACTTCAATATTTGTTAGTTTTTAATTTAATGTAACTCAAGTGAAATAATTAATGAGAATAATAGAGTGTAATGTGTATCATATTTTAAAATACGGAAGGCTTTTAAAGTAACCACAATGTTAGTCTGCTTCAGTAATCACTTATCAGCAAGTCCTGCTGCACTTATATTTTGTTTCATCTTTCCAATATATAAATCTGGTTTTGCCAATACATGAAAATATAAAATTATTTAAATCCATCCGTAAAACCCAAAGTTTTCTTCCAGGTCGGAGCGATTTGGGGAAATGTCACACGAATGTGCTGAGTCATACTATTACTATGGAAAAGCATTACTGGAGTTGGCACGGGTGGAGAATGGGGTTCTGGGTAACGCTTTGAAAGGAGGTAAGGAAAATAATAAATTGTTTGCCATAAAATAAAATGCAAGACAATGTTTTATTCTATTAATAGCCGATAAATATCCTAATATTAGCCGATAAACAAGTTTTGAGATATTTTATTATTTTATTGGATAGAAAACTTCAGGGCCTCGCATCAATACCATTCAATATTTAGCTCTTTAGTTCTTCGAACATAGTTAATGTGGACTACTTATATTTTGGCTGTGTGATTTCTTGTCTGTAGTATAGTATCTCCTTGTAAGACATGGCCAAAAAAAAGGCCAATTAAAACTCTCTCAAACTAATCACTGAGCTACCAAGGATCAAGCCAGTCGCTTTGACAAGCACCTTTAAAATTGCGTTAAGAATGCATTGTATGCCTATTGGCTTAGATAATATCACTGATGGTATATTGGTAATTGATATTTTAAGTCGTGCAACATAAATTCAGTTCCCCAAGTTGAAGAGGCGTCTTCAGAATCGGAAGGGGAAGGACAGCAATTTGAGAAAACCAAGAATTTGCCGGAAGAAGTTCGTAACGAGCTTCGAAACGAAGTAGAAGCCGCCATGGCAACAGAGGATGAAGATACGCAGGATGAGAGTGAGAAAAAAGAGGGAGAGGAGGAGAAAGAGAAAAATGAAAAGAGCGGCGAGGAGAAAGAGGAAAAAAGTGAGGAGAAAGAGAAGATTGGGGAGGAAGAGAAGAGTGACAAGGGTGGGGAGAAAGAGAAGAGTGAAAAAAGTGAGGAGCAGGAAGAGCAGATGGAATGCTCCGAATCGAAACCAGGTATCTTCATTGCTCAGATTTTATTTCCACAAAGCGTATTGTTGTTTGATGATCAGTTAAGGTGCTAGTTGATATTACATAATTATTATTTTACCACAAAATACTTCATTACTTGATTTATTTATAATTTGGCATCCATTACTCTTATTCAGCTGAAACTGAAAAAGAAACGAAAGAAAATTCTGAAGTAAAAAAGGATGAGACCAAAGTTGAACAAAAAGGTGAAACTTCAATTAAGGGTTTGATTGTGTGGGTGGACATCTTGTTAATGTTAGTAAGCCATGGTACACAACATTAAGGCTAGAACGACTTTATATCTCAGTGACTACAAATGTTAATTTAAAATGCTGAGTAACAAAAAAATGCCAGGAGGGTCATTCCATTATAAATGAGCAAAAAAAAGTTGAAAAGTACATCGTACCTCTCAGATTTTGTTAAGATTTTCAGACAATGTACCTACACCTAGAAAAATGATTAGGACAAAATTTGAGGTCGCAACTCCTAGCGGTTCAAAAGTTACGGCAGGATGAAAAATCGGCCACACGAGGGCTTATTGTTGGTGAGCACACCTACTTACAAGTTTTAATTGTCGATATCTCAAAAAGTAAACTATTTAGAAAGCTGAAAATTTGTATTAAGGTATTTAAAGGTATGAGGAAGCTAAATTTCACATCCAATTTATCTTTAGGGCATTATAAAATAGTTAAAATCAGGTTTTAAAATTATTTCGACCACCCCGACGCTAGAGGGGGTAGCTCCTGTATGCAAGAACGTTTTGAGATGCAACTTTTTTTAAAAGTTAGAAGAAGCTTAAATGTTTAATCAGTTCAAAAATTAGCTTTGCCAACTTTGAAATGCGTTTTTGAGACCAAATTTCCAAAGTGCACATTTTTCGCCCCCCCAAAAAAATGTTTTTTGATAAATAAATTATGGTTTTGTACAGTCTAAAGTATCAGAGCAGCCTAATACCATTTTATTTACTTCCTATATGTACAAAACTTGAAATTTTAATTTTAAAACAACTTGTTGGGACCACACTGTTTCCCAATTTATTCAATTTTATACAAAACTGAGGCAAACCTGATGAACATTTTACAGAAAGTATTTAATTTTGTAAACATCGCACACAACACCGGACTGTTTTTAACTATCACAAAAAGTAAATTATGTGTGACAATGTTGGTGCAATTTAACACTACATATACCAGTACTAAAAGCAATGGTACAGTCATCATGGTTTAAAGCTGTTTTATGTAGCTTCCGATTTTAAAACTTTTCTGCAATGATTTGTATTTCTTCTTAAGAACCTTTATAGTTTCTGCCAGTTGTAGTTGATGGTGGTGTTATAATGCTAAGAATTTGTTGTTTGGGTACCCAGCAAATGTCATCCTTTTGTGGCCAATAAAAAGTGTTAGAAGGTCCATGTGGATGCAAAACTTAATGTTAACATCTTCATTGCCTTTGTCCAACTCTTGTACAAGACCAATCCACCAGCAGTTGTCATAGCGGCATGCTATATAATCCATCACTTTGACTTCTGGAACAGCTTCATTGTCAAAAAATGAGTAGGTTCCAGTTAATTCTTTATCTTCACTAACTTGTTTGTAACCCACACGGTTAAGAGCCATTGAAACAAAATAGTGAAAATCAACTTTAAAATCGGAAGAGTGGAAACAAAGATTTAAAATGTGGTTGGAGTTTTTATATTGTCGTGCACATCCATCAGAGAAGTACTTAATTTTCTGGATATTTGTGTATTTGATTTGGATCAGGGAGACCAGTTGCTTTTGCAGCTCATACACAAAACCAGTATCATGATTAAGGTCGTCTGATATAAAACAAAATGAGTAAGAGTGGAGATGTTGACCCTCCTTGTAATATACAACAACTGGGTGTATTGTACATTGGCTGGTGTTCCAATGAAAACTTTGAATTTCATCCTGTACTGTGAATTTATAATTTTCTGCAAAATCAGTAAAGACAATTAAATGGTTTTCAGGTAAATTTTCTTTTCTTTGTTTTGTTTACTTTTCCTGGCACTTAGCAATGTAAAAGTGCACTGTCAACCCGTCAATAGAATTGGCGAGAAGATTTATAAAATCATGAACGTTAGCAGAATGGTCCACTAGTATTGACCATTCTTTTGAGTTCCACTGTTAGTAAGTAATCAAGTCCTCTTCTTCGTAATCCTCGTACAAATCATAAAGATATTGACATAAAACTTCAAAGCCCGGGCCGTTTGGACACCGATGGATCATGAACATTCTTGATTCCACAGTGCACACAATCATGGCCATGTACTCCTTGTAAGATTTGTCATCAATGCATGCAGTGCATGCACTTGAACCTACTCATTTTTTGACAATGAAGCTGTTCCAGAAGTCGAAGTGATGGGTTATATAGCATGCCGCTATGACAACTGCTGGTGGATTGGTCTTGTACAAGAGTTGGACAAAGGCAATAAAGATGTTAACATTAAGTTTTGTATCCACATGGACCTTCTAACACTTTTTATTGGCCACAAAAGGATGACATTTGCTGGGTACCCAAACAACAAATTCTTAGCATTATAACACCACCATCAACTACAACTGGCAGAAACTATAAAGTTTCTGAAGAAGAAATACAAATCATTGCAGAAAAGTTTTAAAATCGGAAGCTACATAAAACAGCTTTAAACCATGATGACTGTACCATTGCTTTTAGTACTGGTATATGTAGTGTTAAATTGCACCAACATTGTCACACATAATTTACTTTTTGTAATAGTTAAAGACAGTCCGGTGTTGTGTGTGTTGTTTACAAAATAAAATACTTTCTTTAAAATGTTCATCAGGTTTGCCTCAGTTTTGTATAGAAATTGAATAAATTGGGAAACAGTGTGGTCCCAACAAGTTGTTGTAAAATTAAAATTTCAAGTTTTGTACATATAGGAAGTAAATAAAGGGGTATTAGGCTGCTCTGATACTTTAGACTGTACAAAACCATAATTTATTTATCAAAACACATTTTTGGGGGGGCGAAAAATGTGCACTTTGAAAATTTGGTCTCAAAAACGCATTTCAAAGTTGGCAAAGCTAATTTTTGAACTGATTAAAGATTTAAGCTTCTTCTAACTTTTAAAAAAGGTTGCATCTCAAAACGGTCTTGCATACAGGAGCTACCCCCTCTAGCGTCGGGGTGGTCGAAATAATTTTAAAACCTGATTTTGACTATTTTATAATGCCCTAAAGATAAATTGGATGTGAAATTCAGCTTCCTCATACCTTTAAATACCTTAATACAAATTTTCAGCTTTCCACATAGTATACTTTTTGAGATATCGACAATTAAAAGTTGTAAGTAGGCGTGCTCACCAACAAAAAGCCCTCGTGTGGCCGATTTTTCATCTTGCCGTAACTTTTGAACCGCTAGGAGTTGCGACCTCAAATTTTGTCCTAATCATTTTTCTAGTTGTAGGTACATTGTCTGAAAATCTTAACAAAATCTGAGAGGTACGATGTACGGGCTGTTAAAAATATAATGGAATGACCCAGAAGTCTTCATTAAACACATATCAATTTTTTAAACAATTTGACACTAAAAAAAGGGAAATTAAAACCCTAACTGGGTTTGGTTGTTGTGAGTAAAAAACCAGACTGAGATGCAAAATATCAGTTTATACTTCCGAATGAAGACTGATATTTTATTACTCGATACCTTGGATAATTATGATATATGATACGCAATTTTATATTGAACCGTAAAAGTCCCTACACATTAATATTAATAGAGAAGTATTAATTAGCAACATTATGAAGGAAAAAAATTGAGGTTAATAATGGTCAAAAAATAGATTTTTATTTTTACTTGTGAAATATTAGGTTGCATATTTTTATAGAAGTATTAATACCATGAACTAAGTTACTTCCTGTGTATTTTGTTATTAATTCTTGCTGAATAAGTATAGCGACGAAAATTATGCTACATTATTGGCTGTTTTAACATAATGTTTGGCATTGTCGACTTGCAATCATGAAATAGAAATAGAGCCCCAACATCCAACAACTCAACACCAATTTTAAGTATGACATCATAATGTGTTCTGCCCTTCCACAGACACATCGACCTCCGACCCCAACGAAGCCAGCACGAGCAGCGGGGTGAAAGAGGGTGAAACCACCGAAGACATAGAAGATCCCGACGACGTACCCAACATGCAGCTTGCTTGGGAGATGTTGGAACTTGCCAAAGTTCTTTACAAGAAGTTTGTACCAGGATAGGGGGCTTGTTTTTATCGATTGGAAACTAAGGGATAGGATATTCATGTTTATCCCCATGAATGGGAAAACCAAGGGGGTTAACACACGGGCAATCGTCAGATCACCTCGCGCCCATCGTCGGGTTACCGGAGCTATTGCAGTGTGTTGTATATGATTCCAACATTGCTTCAATTTAGTAGAACCCATTAATCCGCTGGTTTCAGGCAATGTTCGTTAAGTGCCTTGTCAAAGGACAGAACCAACTAGCTGGAGACCAGTTTCGCACCTGCAACCTTTGATTATAAGGTGACACACTTACCTGCCAGACTGGCGATAGCTGAGCAGTGTGTTGATCATGGATTCCTTATTGTTTACCCCATTAGTTTACACTGCGACCTTTTTTGTGATTTAAATGAGTGAAATGACAGCCAGCAAAACTGGGCAGTGGGCCTGTACCTGACTTTATCATAATAGAAACTGATATAAAATGTTTGTTTTTGCATGTAAAAATCTAGAATGAAATGCTTTTATTTTACTGACGCAAAAGCAATGCCCCCAAAATGTATTGGATACTGGAAAGATCACCTCCTATGTACATAACACTCGTTGTTCGTAGGAAACCGAAATCTGAGGAGAATTCGATGTTAATTGCGCAATGTCATTCCAAACTTGGTGAACTTGGATTGGAAATCGAGAATTATTCCCAATCCATCGGGGATTTCCTCGAGTGCCTTGTGGTTCAGAAGGTAAGATTTGGAAGGGATTGACTTTGTGTGATTTTTCTGGAATCTAAAATAGAATTTTGGAAACAGTACATACATGATACAAAACCAGTTTATAAACCCGGTATTGTGTTTGTTGTCATGTATTCCACACAAAGGTTGTGTACTGCCTGAAAAATCTAGTTTAGTTAGTTAGAACAATTATTTCAAGTTAAGGAGACCGGATAAAACGCTAAAAATACAGTTAACTTGCCGCAAGTGTGATCAAACCACCACCACACCACATTTGTGGTATAAACTCACACAAAATAGATCTCAAAAAAGGTGGACAGAGTGGTTCAGTCAGTAGTTTAATAACTTTACAGTTATTAAGTGACAAAATTCAACACTGTCCAGTGTCCATTCCATACAAAAACACAAACTTTTTTTTGTCCCTGGTTGTTAACCAAACCCTGAATAACAGGAGCTACTTGAGAAATCCGATCGCAGACTTGCAGAGACCCACTATAACCTGGGGCTTGCATACACATTTGACAAGCGGTACGACAATGCACTCGAACATTACACTGCTTCCCTCAATGTATTGGATGCTAGAATGGGTGAGTCTTGAAAAGTGTTGTTGTTTTGTGAAATAATTAAAAAACAAGTGGCTTTAATGCTTGGGATGCTAGGGTGGGTGAGTCTACGGCCATGTTTATTATTTTCATATTCTGTTTTGTGGAATACTTAAAATATACAAAGTGCAGTTAAAACTCGGTTGGTTAAATTTTTTTATTTTTTTTTGTTAATTCGTTTTTGGGATGGGAGTTTCTTGTATGTTTAATATATTGGTTGTGAATACCCCTATTTCGCCTGATACGTGAACATTTTTTAGACACAATAAATTGCCTGATATTATTATACAAAGAGTCTATATTCTAAGTATACATTACCTGTTGGCATGATACCTGTTAGGTCCTGATAGCAGTGCAGACCTCGGCTCAGTACCTATCAGCCCGATATCTTGTCACCCATAGATAGCAGTGTGCTGACTGCTGAGCATGGTTACTGTATGTACGGCCTAAATTCCTGGTCCCGGTAGCTTCTATGGACCCGCCCATATTAATGTAATGTAATGGTTACTGTATTGTTTGTTAAACCCATTATGTTTATGCCTTGTATCACGACCTTTACCAGAATTCCTGAATGAGCAAATCGACGATAAAGATCGGAAATCGGAAAAGCAGAGCGAAACGATGACAGAATGCGCAGAGATCGGTGAAATTAAAGATTTATTGCCAGATATCAACTCCAAGGTCAGTTTCCTTGCTTTCACACCGATTCAAGCTAGTTAAATCCTAATTTTCACCGTTTCAAGCTAGAACACAATAGGACTTTTGTTACAATAAGCCTAACCATTTCACCATATCGAAGATGTCACTGATCGAAGCTAGTCAAACTACATTTTCATGGTTCCAAGCCATATAAACACAACGCCACTTGTCTGTAATCTGTAAATAACCCCACCTCACACCACCAGATCGAAGATGTCATAATGATGAAGAGGCAGGAGGGTAGATTGGGGGGTTCCCCATTTACTCAGGGTGGAAGCAAGCGTGTCGCAGTGAGTCTTACCCGAAGTTATTTGATTTGTGGTCTATCAATGCTTACAACTATCAGTTATCTGTTGTTTTACTTCCATTTTAAATTATTTTTCATTGCAGTAAGTCTTACCCGATTTTTTAATTTTTTTTTAATTATTCCGAAGTTATTTGATTTGTAATCTTTTGATGCTTTCAACTATCAGTTAGCTGTTCTTTCACTTTTAAAATGACATTTTAAATTATTTTTCATTGTTCTCTATGTGCTTCACTTGACTTCAATCAGCCCAGCTT
Source organism: Ciona savignyi (assembly GCA_000149265.1). Lineage (NCBI taxonomy): Eukaryota > Metazoa > Chordata > Ascidiacea > Phlebobranchia > Cionidae > Ciona > Ciona savignyi. The sequence continues at coordinate 334,209 of CH003253.1, forward strand.
CAGTGTTATGTTGGGTTTATTTTAACTTTCGCTTCATATCCTGCACTCGCATTTCGAAATTCTACACCAAACTTAGCCTTCCCGCCCGCACATTGTTACCTTGTACGACAATAGCCATTGTTTGCTCACAGGAAGCCACAACAATTGAAGTGAAGAAGCCAGTGGCAACTAACCTCGCCACAAACGACATTTCACATCTGGTTAGAAGGAAGGTAAGTGGATGGGATGGACATGGGAAAACGAATGGGAAAACGCAAGGCCATTATCACAGAGAGTAATTCTGTGATTACCTACCATATAAGTAAGGGAGTGTTCTAACACTTGCAACTGTCACTTCTGACATGCGTAACTGTCACATTACCCTGCAATTACACAATGGTTATACAGGCAATCGCCAAGATCACATGCTCAACGTCGGGTGACTGTAGATTTAGCAGTGCGTAGTGTAAAAGATTGTAGCTAACTGTTTTAGTTGACCCCATTCATCCACTGGGTTCCGGCGATGTCTGGTTAGTAATGACTTCCCCACACAGAGATCATCACCAGAGGATGAGAGCAACGGAGCACCGGCGGATAATGGGAAGAAGATGAAACAGGAGGTGGAGGCCACCATCCACTCGAACGGGAATCATGTGGCTCCTGTGACAGCCAATGGTGCAGAAGCGAAGGTAGAAATCTTATCTTCTATACACATGGCATAGTCTGGGTGGAATTTCTTGTGTGTATATATACATAGCATGGACTGGTAATCTTAGGATAATATATTCAGGTTTATATCCGTAATGGGAAAACCAAGGGGGTTAGCACCTGGGCAATCGTCAGATCACCCCGCGCCCACCTTCAGGTTACCGGAGCTATTGCAGTGTGTTGTATAAATAGACACGTTCCTTCAATTTGGAAGAACACATTAATCCGCTGGGTTCAGGCAATGTTTGTTGCCCAAGAACACAACCGACTAGCTAGCCACCAGTTTCGCACCTGCAACCTTTCGATTAAAAGGCGACGCACTTAATCGCCAGACTAACCGGACGGCCAAAATTGTAAGATTATATACATACACATGGCATAGTCTGGTGGGATTTTTTGAATGTATATAATATATAAATAGCATGGTCTGGTGGGCGACTTTAGAAATTGGGAAGTCAATTATCAGCCACTGCTAAAACTATATTCTATACTACTTAAAGAGTCATTCCATTTTAATTGAGCAAAAAAGTTGTAAAGTACATCGTACCTCTCAGATTTTTTCACTTGCGAGAATAAAGCATGAATATCCTATTCTGTCCTTTAACTAAATTCTTTATTCTTTCCGCAGTGAATTTTCAGCCGAAGCATTGAAGCGTTTTTCATTGAAAGTTCCGTTAGAATCACTGCCCTGTTCTTTATTTTGTTCGTAATAAATTTGTCTGTCTGCACAGTAGTCGTGGGTATTTATTGCAGGGTTGTATAGCTGCAAATTGTTAAAAAAAATCAATGTAAATTGGCATTAAGTAAATTGGCTTTTAGGTAAATTAGCATTAAAAAGAAAAGTGGGGTGACCTTCACCGATCACCAATGTTTTATATAGAAAACGAGATAGTTCTTTGAAATGGTGGATAGGTAATTGCTTCAAGGAAATGAGGGAAACTGCTTACTAAAACTATGGAAACTATTTTTAACCAAGCTGACAGTAATCTCAACCCCACAACTAATTCCAACCAATGTTTAAAATTAACTCCCCTAATCTTCATTTTAGTGTGTGATTTCCTGCTTTCCCTTTTAGTTTTCCTCTTGCTTTAATATTAATGTTAATTTGACATTGCAGCCATTAAAGTGTGCAGGGTGGTTAATGAAATACTTACAACACAACTAAGACTGTCCGCTGACACATTGCCTTTGGGTGGAATTAAACCCAACACTGGCCAGGAATTAATTTAAAAGTGTGTAAGACCAAAACAACACAAATTGACAGTGACATTGTATTATTATTATATGCGGTCACAAATCAGGTTTACAGAATAAGACACTTTATAAACAGAATTAGCGGTATCTTAAATAGAAGTAAAGACAATAATCAACCAAATTTAACAGTGATTTAGAACAATTATACATATAATGAAGATCTGTGCAATTTGGACACAGTTAATTCGTCCTTCATGTACACTTACACAATGTTAGAACGTATTCTCTGCCTTTATAGTTATTACGTAAAGATTCAAGTCTATTATTAAGTCAATATATTGTTTACAATTTAGAATGTTGGGCTATTTTAGTACAGAACACAACTATAGATGGTCCAGTATATGTTGTATACATAATGGTATTATTTGGAAAATGTATTATATTCTCGGAAGGTTTGGCATTGTCATACATTCTGATAAGGGTTCACTGATCACGAAAAATCAGTTAGGTGGTTAACAATTTCTATGCAATCCCTCTGTCATTTCGAAATTATGGTCAACTGAAATCTCATAGTATAAGGTCTTAGGTTTTTCAAAGCAACGAGTTCTTTTTAGTCTAAAAGGTTCTCAGTAGGTTTTAATAGTAATTGCTTGTTTTTTTGCTTGGTATAAACACTGTTGTTTGTGGAAATTGGCTATAAATGAGGTAACCAGTTAACCATTAACTAATGTACAGCCTTAATTCTATCTATAGAACGTGGAGCGCTTTTAAACATAACACAATTATTTAAAGGCCAAGAATACACCCCAGAATCGCAGTCAGTTCAAATAGAGATACAGATATATAAAAATCCACGAAATCAACAAGAAAATCGAATTTTCTCTAGATAGGCGGCGATTGCTAACGACTATTAGCTGATTTGCAGATATAAAAGCTACACGTTAAGTACACAATTCGATAGTTCCACCACAGTGAGAAATTTAAATGCACCAGTATTAATGCTTCGTTGATTTTTATGTGGATTATGGCACGTGGGCTATGCATGTATATGAATCAGGATGATAATAATGACAAATTGCACAATTGCCGATGGAAAGCGAGAATTCTAAAAACAAACGAAAATCGATTTAAAAAATTTAAAAATTCGACCGCATGTCAAGTACGACCCCCCAAACATCGAAAATAAATTCCTGCGGAAACCCAAACTCTCCGAGCTGGTTGTTCAACGCTGTGATGAACTCGTCTGGGTTGGGTTTGCTCTTCCCACATTCCCATATTGTGGTAGCTGCGAGTTGGTAGGGTCAAATTAGGGTGATGTCAATGTGACAGACGTTATGTTCTACTGAATAGTGTAGTAGAATAGTGCGACGCCTTTCAGCCGAATGTTTTCTATATAGTCGATTGTGTCCTTAGCACTGCCTGAACTGAGTGGATTACTGGGTTGAACTAAAATCGAAACAATCCCCAATCATATGGAACATAGTGCAATAGCACTGACAACCCGGCAGTCAGTGTGAAATAATCTGAAGTTTCCACAATAATAAGGGCCCTTACGTTTTTCCATTTACAAAAATAAAAGAAATATTCGAGATAATGGGTGGACACAGCCAAGAAAAGTATGAGGAGGTGGATGGGATCTGGATTAAGTCCGGCCGGTTATTCTGGCAGTTTAGTGCGAAGGTTGCAGATGCGAAACTGGTCGCTAGCTAGTTGGTTGTGTCCTTGGGCAAGCATTTAACAAACATTGCCTAAACCCAGCGGATTAATGTGTTCTACCAAATTAAAGGAACGTGTCTATCACATACAACACACTGCAATAGCTCCGGTAACCCGACGGTGGGCGCGAGGTGATCTGACGATTACCCGTGTGTTAACCTCATTGGTTTTCCTATTTAAGGGTATAAACATAAATATCCTATCCTATCCTAACTTTAATGCCAGATGAAAAATAAATGTCTTTCAAGGCTTGATCTGTCGCATTTTCTATTACGGTGTGTTTTATACAGTATAAACAATATTCTTATTTTAACTCATATTATTCCTCTAGTTTTTATTCCCACAAGTTAGCAGTAACATCAAACATTTTACAACAACATTCATGGGCGTTAAGCGCTATTGCTATTGGAATTACTACAGTATGTACTACATCAACTAATAGCATTTAATTAAAAATTATTAATTACAACTTATGGGTCATTCCATTATAATTGAGCAAAAAAAAGTTGAAAAGTACATCGCACCTCTCAGATTTCGTACCCTCTCAGAAGATTTTCAGACAATGTACCTACACCTAGAAAAATGATTAGGACAAAATTTGAGGTCGCAACTCCTAGCGGTTCAAAAGTTACGGCAGGATGAAAAATCGGCCACACGAGGGCTTATTGTTGGTGAGCACACCTACTTACAAATTTTAATTGTCGATATCTCAAAAAGTAAACTATTTAGAAAGCTGAAAATTTGTATTAAGGTATTTAAAGGTATGAGGAAGCTAAATTTCACATCCAATTTATCTTTAGGGCATTATAAAATAGTTAAAATCAGGTTTTAAAATTATTTCGACCACCCCGACGCTAGAGGGGGTAGCTCCTGTATGCAAGAACGTTTTGAGATGCAACCTTTTTTAAAAGTTAGAAGAAGCTTAAATGTTTAATCAGTTCAAAAATTAGCTTTGCCAACTTTGAAATGCGTTTTTGAGACCAAATTTCCCAAGTGCACATTTTTCGCCCCCCCAAAAAATGTGTTTTGATAAATAAATTATGGTTTTGTACAGTCTAAAGTATCAGAGCAGCCTAATACCCTTTTATTTACTTCCTATATGTACAAAACTTGAAATTTTAATTTTAAAACAACCTGTTGGGACCACACTGTTTCCCAATTTATTCAATTTCTATACAAAACTGAGGCAAACCTGATGAACATTTTACAGAAAGTATTTTATTTTGTAAACAACACACACAACACCGGACTGTTTTTAACTATCACAAAAAGTAAATTATGTGTGACAATGTTGGTGCAATTTAACACTACATATACCAGTACTAAAAGCAATGGTACAGTCATCATGGTTTAAAGCTGTTTTATGTAGCTTCCGATTTTAAAAGTTTTCTGCAATGATTTGTATTTGTTCTTGAGAACCTTTATAGTTTCTGCCAGTTGTAGTTGATGGTGGTGTTATAATGCTAAGAATTTGTTGTTTGGGTACCCAGAAAATTTCATCCTTTTGTGGCCAATAAAGAGTGTTAGAAGGTCCATGTGGATGCAAAAACTTGATGTTAACATCTTCATTGCCTTTGTCCAACTCTTGTACAAGACCAATCCACCAGCAGTTGTCATAGCGGCATGCTATATAATCCATCACTTTGACTTCTGGAACAGCTTCATTGTCAAAAAATGAGTAGGTTCCAGTTAATTCTTTATCTTCACTAACTTGTTTGTAACCCACACGGTTAAGAGCCATTGGAACAAAATAGTGAAAATCAACTTTAAAATCGGAAGAGTGGAAACAAAGATTTAAAATGTGGTTGGAGTTTTTATATTGTCTTGCACATCCATCAGAGAAGTACTCAATTTTCTGGATATTTGTGTATTTGATTTGGATCAGGGAGACCAGTTGCTTTTGCAGCTCATACACAAAACCAGTATCATGATTAAGGTCGTCTGATATAAAACAAAATGAGTGAGAGTGGATGATGTTCACCCTCCTTGTAATATACAACAACTGGGTGTATTGTACATTGGCCGGTGTTTCAATGAAAACTTTGAATTTCATCCTGTACTGTGAATTTATAATTTTCTGCAAAATCAGTAAGGACAATTAAATGGTTTTCAGGTAATTTTTTTTTCTTTGTTTTAAATACTTTTCCTGGCACTTAGCAATGTAAAAGTGCACTGTCAACCCGTCAATAGAATTGGCGAGAAGATTTATAAAATCATGAACGTTAGCAGAATGGTCCACTAGTATTGACCATTCTTTTGAGTTCCACTGTTAGTAAGTAATCAAGTCCTCTTCTTCGCAATCCTCGTACAAATCATAAAGATATTGACATAAAACTTCAAAGCCCGGGCAGTTTGGACACCGATGGATCATGCACATTCTTGATTCCACAGTGCACACAATCATGGCCATGTACTCCTTGTAAGATTTGTCATCAATGCATGCAGTGCATGCCATTGAACCTACTCATTTTTTGACAATGAAGCTGTTCCAGAAGTCAAAGTGATGGATTATATAGCATGCCGCTATGACAACTGCTGGTGGATTGGTCTTGTACAAGAGTTGGACAAAGGCAATGAAGATGTTAACATCAAGTTTTTGCATCCACATGGACCTTCTAACACTTTTTATTGGCCACAAAAGGATGAAATTTGCTGGGTACCCAAACAACAAATTCTTAGCATTATAACACCACCATCAACTACAACTGGCAGAAACTATAAAGTTTCTGAAGAAGAAATACAAATCATTGCAGAAAAGTTTTAAAATCGGAAGCTACATAAAACAGCTTTAAACCATGATGACTGTACCATTGCTTTTAGTACTGGTATATGTAGTGTTAAATTGCACCAACATTGTCACACATAATTTACTTTTTGTAATAGTTAAAAACAGTCCGGTGTTGTGTGTGTTGTTTACAAAATAAAATACTTTCTGTAAAATGTTCATCAGGTTTGCCTCAGTTTTGTATAGAAATTGAATAAATTGGGAAACAGTGTGGTCCCAACAAGTTGTTTTAAAATTAAAATTTCAAGTTTTGTACATATAGGAAGTAAATAAAAGGGTATTAAGCTGCTCTGATACTTTAGACTGTACAAAACCATAATTTATTTATCAAAACACATTTTTGGGGGGGGCGAAAAATGTGCACTTGGGAAATTTGGTCTCAAAAACGCATTTCAAAGTTGACAAAGCTAATTTTTGAACTGATTAAACATTTAAGCTTCTTCTAACTTTTAAAAAAGGTTGCATCTCAAAACGGTCTTGCATACAGGAGCTACCCCCTCTAGCGTCGGGGTGGTCGAAATAATTTTAAAACCTGATTTTGACTATTTTATAATGCCCTAAAGATAAATTGGATGTGAAATTCAGCTTCCTCATACCTTTAAATACCTTAATACAAATTTTCAGCTTTCCACATAGTTTACTTTTTGAGATATCGACAATTAAAAGTTGTAAGTAGGCGTGCTCACCAACAAAAAGCCCTCGTGTGGACGGTTTTTCATCTTGCCGTAACTTTTGAACCGCTAGGAGTTGCGACCTCAAATTTTGTCCTAATCATTTTTCTAGGTGTAGGTACATTGTCTGAAAATCTTAACAAAATCTGAGAGGTACGATGTACGGGCTTTTAAAAATATAATGGAATGACCCTTATACATATCTAATCTTGATATTATTTATATTTAATGCTAACTAATCGTATATAAGAATAAATAATGTGATCTTAATAATGATTAAATTAGTAAGTGCAAATAAAAATATGTAATTAGTAAGCCATCTGGTATTATAAATTGAAACTACAAATGTTTAAATTAATAGGATAAAGAACAGTATTGGGTTGTGCTTGCACACTTTCATTAAGGTTTAAATTTCATTAATTTAAATTAAATACAAATTTGCTGCCTCAATTTGTTTTGCCTAATTTTAGGTTAAGGATAGGACGATAGGATAGGATATTCATGTTTATCCCCGTAAATGGGAAAACCAAGGGGGTTAACACACAGGCAATCCTCAGGTCGGAGCTATTTCAGTGTGTTGTATATGATAGACACATTTGAGCGACCGGTTTCGTACCTCCAATCTTTCGGTTGAAAAGTATTGCACTAAACCACCAGATTAACTGGTTAAACAGACATTTTCTATTTTCTGTTATACCGTGTGTATTTATTAAGGTGCTTCAACTACTGTAGTTTTGCCATGTCATCTTAATTCCACTTTTAAATGACTGTGAATTTTTTTAATGTAATTAAGAAGCAACTAAAACACAAAAACTTACACAAATCTGCATCTCTTATCCCCATGAAGTTTTCCAGCAAATCTTCAATCTTTCCAACCGCTTTATCGTCAGCTGCTGTTGGCTGCGTTTTCAATATTATGTTGGTTGGGTTAAAATGTCTCTAAGTATCTTGTGGGCGACACTCAATATAGAAAAATAGGGTGTAGGGAAGGAGAAAACTACTCACTAAAATTATGAAACTAACCTTCCTTCTATTTCACTAATGCCCAACCCACCCCCACTACGTAAAGTTAAAAATACAAGAACGCGGCCTATATATTAATCAATGAATAGCCAAACAGTTTTGGGGTTTGAGAATATAAATTTAAGCTGTAAGTATTTAATTTAAATATCCACCTTGGACTATTAATGAAATTAATTATGGCAGTTAACCTTTTGTTATTTTTTTAGTTACATTCCAGCTTAATTACAACACCAAGCAACTCTTGTTCTTAAAACACTAAATAAACCCGACAAGGACCACTTCTTACATGACTTAACGTCAAGTAGTATTGAATAAAATAAGTAATAAACCACTTTGGGTTTCGCTTGAATAAAGCTTTATTAAAATAAATTTTTATTTAAACAATATCTTTACAAATGAACCGCAAGGAGCAGTTTTCTTGGTTTTTAATTCTTCTGCCAATGTGCTAATGATCATCGTAATCAATATTTAAAAACCAATATAAAAAAGCAAATCCTAATCTAATATATCTAATATAATATAAACAATTAAGCAAGTGAAACTCAGTACCAATATCTGGATAATCATTGCTTCAATATTTCATTAAACTGTGTTTTGTTTTATATCTGTCACAGTATTAGAATAAGGTGCAGACATTTACAAAAAATGAATAATTTCTTTTAATTTTGTATTTCCGTAAAATTACCGAAATTTGTCACTTAAAACAAAAACCTTGTGATAACACAGCTATGTCAAGGTCAATGGACAAAAAAATCATTTGTGGGACTTATTTTTTTTATTTTAATAAATTTAAAAACAAATTTTTTAAATAAATTTAGACAGAATGACATTGCTATGATGAATGATGACACTTTTTTGTTCATGCACGCATCTTCTTTTTTTGTCCCCATTCACGCTCAACAATTTTTATTCACTTTGGCGGGTGGAAATAAAAAAACAAATCCCCATCCACTATAGATATACACAACATACCGCTGCTTCTATTGTAGCTGGACCATTGGACCGAAGTCGAACTGTTGACTTTCCTGTTCCGATGTTGTTGGAGGCTGGTGCCGTCTTTCCTGCTCCACGCTGCGCTATTTGGTCTGTTGGGGGGTTATTTGGGGTTATATGGTCTGTTGGGGGTTATTTGGGGTTATATGCGTTATCTGGTCTGTTGGGGGGTTATTTGGGGTTATATGCGCTATCTGGTCTGTTGGGGTGTTATTTGGGGTTATATGCGCTATCTGGTCTGTTGGGTGGTTAGTTGGGGTTATATGCGCTATCTGGTCTGTTGGGAGGTTATTTGGGGTTATATGCGCTATCTGGTCTGTTGGGGGGTTATTTGGGGTTATATGCGCTATCTAGTCTGTTGGGGTGTTATTTGGGGTTATATGCGCTATCTAGTCTGTTGGGGTGTTATTTGGGGTTATATGCGCTATCTGGTCTGTTGGGGGGTTATTTGGGGTTATATGCGCTATCTGGTCTGTTGGGGGATTATTTGGGGTTATATGCGCTATCTGGTCTGTTGGGGTGTTCTTTGGGGTTACTATGCGCTTCTGATACGTTGGGGGGTTATTG
>CH003253.1:345010-427915 GCA_000149265.1 Ciona savignyi
ATTTGGGGTTATATGCACTATCTGGTTTGTTGGTGGGTTATTATGGGGTTATATGCGCTATCTTGTCTGTTGGTGGGTTATTTGGGGTTGTATGCGCTATCTTGTCTGTTGGTGGGTTATTTGGGGTTGTATGCGCTATCTTGTCTGTTGGTGGGTTATTTGGGGTTATCTGGTCTGTTGGTGGGTTATTTGGGGTTATTGGTCTGTTGGGAGGTTATTTGGGGTTGTTGGTCTGCTGGTGGGTGATTATATGGGGTCATATATGTCTATATGGGGTTATTTCGGTTATCGGGTCTGTTGGGTGTTTATATGGGGATATTCATATAAGCAAGAAATGGCTGTAAAATGGGAATTCCTTCCAAGATCATGTGTATTATGTCCTTTGTGGGGGTTATGGAGTGATTATTTGTGGGGGGTTTATGGAGGTGACATGTATTATGTCCTGTGTGGAGGTTATGTGGTTGGTTATTTGTGTGGCGGTTTATGGGGGTGTTAGTGTTAGAACAAAGTATTTACTGTGTTGATAATAACTCCTATGTATCACTGTATTATTGATTAATAACAGGTATGTGTCACAGTGCGGTTATCGTGGTTTTGTTTTTAATCCGCAACCTGGCCAATATTCTCTTTGTAACTGTCCTTGTTCTTCATGTTCGTTGTTAATTCAGTGCTTTCATGGATATCATACAATGAACACACTACAACAGCGACGGTAAACTGACAATGGCCAGAAGGTAATCTGACATCGACATAGACATGGCTATGACAATTGCCAGGAGTAACCAACCTTTTATTCTGGTCCAGGCGCTACTGTGAACCAATACTGCTGTTGTATGGCAACTGTCATTTTTATCTGATTAGAACTAACCACATTAGACATTATTTCTTTCCCATTATATTTACAGCAGTGGAATTTTGTGGTAAATTAGTCACAAGTGAACGCATTATATTAAGTTCAAAATTACCAAATCCTTTCTGGGAGTTGACCAAAGAGATCTTGAAGATTGTATTGAGCGGAATCTCCTTGAGAAGTTTTGCAACCTGGAAGTGTCGGTTCCCCACCATTGTTACATCATCAATGGACTCTATGTGGTCGCCGACGTTTATCCCACCGATCTTATCAACAACAGAATCTGTCTGTAGAAGACGGGGAATTTGCGGTTGACATTTTGCGGGGCTGGCGAAAAACAGTAGTCCGCGAGCAGTGTATCACAGACACTTACAGTCAAATGCAAACACTTATTTAAAAAATTAAAAAATGTGAGGCGTCAGACGAGTCTAATATTGTATTTGAAAAACAGCTACCCTTTGCAAACAAGTCAAAAGCAGTCCACAATTTGTTTTTTTTAATACTTAAAACATGATAATTATGACAGCTTTATTTATTGACCATATGGTCAAAAAATCCAAGTATTATCATCTAAACAATGTTAGTGACAATAGTTTAACTGTTTGTCAGAACATTACATTATCAAAGGTAACAATATACCTGTCACTCACAAATTCAGTTACTACAGCATAGCTTATCTTAAAAAACATATTTGCCTGATTTTTGTCAAAAAGGCTACTAAACGTCAGGTTTTTGATAAAAAAATATAATTAATTTCATCTTTTCACTGCTACCATGAGTATAAAAAGTTACATTTTTTTAATATTTAATTTTGATGTCATTTGTGTTTGCTTTTAAAATATTTTAAAACTATTTGCAATTGATGTTATGCACCCACCCCATTTTTGTTTATAAAGCGAAATCGACGCCTACATTCCGGGGTTGGGATAAGTTAAAATAACAATGGCTTCAAAACAGCCTATTATTAAAATGAAAGATGTTATTTCAGTAAACAAGAGAAATGCTTAAGACCACACAATAAAAGGTGATTTAGAATGGCATAAGATACTACAAATTTAAAAAAACACACATAACTAATACGCTACTGCAAAAAAAAACTTTTGGGAGTGATTATATGAGGTTATTTGGTCTGCCGGGCTGTTTTTATAGAGATATGTTGGCTATTATATTTGTTAAGCACTTTGGGTGTTTACATGGGTTTACTATTAATATACAAAGCAAGATACTGCAAAAATAAAAACAGACAAATATATAATATATATATTTTATCGAAAATATGAGGATATAACTTTACAAACCACATACCCTGATTCGCTTTACAAAAGCATAACCAGCGCCGTTGTCAGTGATAGTGAGTCCAAGAGCAGCTTCAGACTTTTCCACCGTCACCACTTTCTTTTCACCTGAGTGTGGATGTATTTAGGTGGTTTGGTAATGTGGTTGTTAAAATGTATGTGTGAAGAATAATATGTTTCTTCTTTTGGTATTTTATGGGACAAACAACAAAAAAGTCGTTTTATTTGACAAAAAAACAACATAGAAAACAATAATAGTGAAATCAAGAAGTAAAAATTTCTCTGCTGGTGACAAGCTTATAATTGCTTGAAATTTTAAGCATTCTTAGTTCCTTATTTAAAAGGTTCTACAAGCATTCTTAGTTTTTAAAAAATAGGTTTTTATAGGCATTCTTAGTTATTACTGATTAGCTTCTTTCCTTCTTATACCAACACAGAATTAGTAAGGTTATATGTAATAATAATCCTAACAGTAATGCTTACTATTTACATATATAATGAGCATCAAATATGACATGGTGTCATGCCATCTAGTTTCACTTTTATTGCACAGATATATTGCACGAAATAGACTCACATTATGATTATGATTATTTTCCACTTGTGTACGGTTATTTTTTTTATTCTCTGAAATAGCTCTACAATTAATCAGGCTGTGCTATCGGTATCATTTACTACAGATTAATAAAGCAGTTTTACATTTAATGGTTTTGTCTTTGGACTTTACTTATGTTTAAGAATTTAATTTTTGGAATAAATATGCATTAACAAGGGTCAATTTGTGTCAAAAACATTTTTTTGCTTGTTTCTTAACTAAAATTACAAAATTTTATATTCATACTAATTTATAGAAACAAATACTAGACGAAAACTTAACAATACAATCATGTACACAAAAAGTTTTCCAGTGTTGGCAAAAACCATACATTGCTTGTATACAGCTTGACCTCATACATAACAATTTAATATGAAGTTACAATTACTGTATTTGATTTACAATATTTAGACATTAGATTGAGAGAACAAGTTTAAACTTCTGAACTAAACCACTTTACATTTTGAGATGTTTTAGAATCTAAAAAGAAGTAATAAGAAAATCAATTTTTAAGGTTACATTATTTATATTTTTAATTTACATACTACATATAACCAATTAATATGTAATATATTGTAAATATTGCCAAATTCATGTTAATTTTAAAGAGTTAAGGTTATCAGGGTAATTTTTTTAAAAACAAAATTAGGATAAAACTATAACAAAATTATTGCTAATTTTTTCTGCACTCCTTTTTTGTAAAAGGCATTGTTTTTGGGTTGAAGCTTGATAGGGATAGCAGAAGTGGGGTGGTAATGTAGCCAATAGAGCCAAGCTTGAAAATCCTTGAATTACTTATTTCAAATTATAGTTTAAACACAGATAACCCTGTCATTACACTTTCATTTTGCCATGCTGTGATTTCAAAGGTACACCATATGGTTAGGACTAACACTAAATTATTAGTAAGTAAATGCAAAATATTTACCCCCTTATTACAGGAACCCAGTATTTTAAAGGAACACAGCTAATGGCTAGGACCTACAACACACTCAAGTAAACTCAAATTATTAATCTTTTTAACAACAACCAGGGATTTTAAAGGAACACAGGCCACAGCTAATGGCCAGGACCTGCACTACACCCATAATAAGTAAACACAGTTATTAATCCTTTTTAACAAGAACCAGGGATTTTAAAGCAAAACACAGCTTATGGCTTGGATCTAAACTACCGGTACACCCATAGCCAGTAAACACAGATTATTAATCCTTTATAACAAGACCATGATACACTATCAGTGTTGCAATGACAAAAGTAAACAAACCTTTAATGTGAACGAATATGAAGTCATCAAGGCCAATCTGTCCACCAAGTAATCGGTCCATGTCGCATTTGTGGGTATTTAGTGTGCAGAAAATGATCTGAATGTAAGGAATGTTAATTTTGTTTATTTTGTCTATTTCATTATGACTGTTAACAAACTGTTAATTGTATTCAAAGGGTGTTGGGTATTACTAATCCTGAGTATGCAATGTATTATGGGATAAAGTAATTTAGATTAAAATTTTAAGAAGCTATCTTAGTTCCTTATTTAAACGGTTCTACAAGTTCATTCCATTAACAGTTAACACTGTTAACATACTGTTAATTTTTTTATAAAGGGATATTGGGTGTTACTTAATCACGCGTATACACTGTCTTATAGGATAATAATAAGGTTCTTATAATAAATAATTAACAGGGATTACCAAATCATATGGCAGAAAATGTAAACTAAGTTATTCAAACTTAAATAATGTATTTGGCGGGGGATAAAAATGGTTAATGTAACATAAATTTTTTTTAGTTTTATGTAAGGAATTTTTAAAGAGTTTATATAGCCAACTTTTAAGAACCTATGGTCACTCTACTTATGGGTAGGGATATAAGGAATTAATATCAAAGCTTTTGGTTCAATATGTGAAATTATAATCACAACTAAGCTGATTGCACTAAGCAAGCAACAATTAAGTTGTAACTAAGTGTTTCCACAGCATTATTAATAATTGTGATTTTAGTGCTATACACACAATATACACTTATTACATAGGCACACTGCATACACGGCGCATAAGATAATGTGTGCCTACTTCATGACTTTCTGATGTACAGGTTTCATTCTGTACATGCCAGAACAGTTGTACTCATAATTTTTAAGCATAATTATAATATATCAACTATAAACACATATGTCAAAATGGAACTTAATTTTTATACAACATGAATAAAAAGATTTGAAAATACAAATAAACAAACATGACTTTTAGGCCATACATTTTCCTTACTTTTTATGTAATACTTTGGACCCAATCCTACTAATGTAATATATCATAGCAGATAGCATACATTCCTGGTCCTGGTGTAATACCCTGGACCCACCCTTACTAATGTAATAAATTATAACCTAGACATTAATGGTTTCAGTGTGACACTGTTGATGCGCTAAGACTTGTATCATATACGGCCATGTAATGTAAACATGATTATCGAAAAACAAATACAAAAATCATTATCATTATTTAAATAAAAAATAATGCGTACAAGCCACTTCATGGGTGCACCTTTACACAAGTAGAGTATTTTAAAGCCTTAGTTTTTATTACAGAGGCACTAACATTGTAGACTAGGAATGACCATTTGAGCATTAATGTTTGAATTCGATCCAATGAACACACCCACACATGTAAAATTAAAAAGAATATAGCAAATTAATTTTCTTCTTTATTCTAAAAAATAATTCTAGAATTCAAATTGACTCTGCCGAATTCTTGAATTTCTACTTCAAACCAACACAATCTAAGCTGTGCTCTAAAATCCCATTCCATTGCAAAACATGGGAAGGTAATATTTACCTGTGTCACAGAGATTTGGAATGCATCCGCAAGTTTCGAATAGAGTTCCCTCACATTAGAGAAACCCTCGATTTTAACTGTAGGGCTGCCATGGGCCAGCTGGATAAACAAGTAGAGATTAAATTCATGTTAAAAGTTGATTCAAAATTATTGATGAATTTATTTTTAAGTGGCATACAAAGACACTGTAAATTTAAAAGCTTTTATACCAGTACCAGTATCTATCAGCCCAAGGAAAACACTTTTACAAACAAATCTAATGTGACACACAACAAAACTATTAAGTGAATGCATCAAACAATACGGTGATTTGGAATTATTAGTTGATTGTTGTTTCTATTAGAATTTTATAATATAAAATGATGAAATTTAACCTCACAGGTATTAAAGAACATGACCCTGTCAACCCTTCTGGCCTGATTAACTCATTGAAGTTTCGAACCTTTATTTTACCTGGACAATTTTCAACCTACACATGTTTTAACCCATTACAGTTTAGTTTTTTTTTTAGTTTATTCAATTTTTCCCCCAGAATTACATAATGGCAAATCGAGCGAATCACAAAACAGGAAAGACGGTAAAATGAACAATGATTAAAACATGTCATTTAAAAGAAAATTAATATAGCAGACTTAGCTGTCAAACCTAGACGAAAACAATACTGCTAAACCAAAAATTAATAAACACGATATAAAGCCCTTAAAAAAAGTGTGCTGTAAAGCAAAACCAGTACTGAGTGGGAGACGCCTTTAGGAAAAGGTGTGGCTTGACAGAATTGACTAAAGAAAATACCCCTAAAATGAAATTTAGCTAATGTCAAAACACACTCTTAGTTTCAAATCAGTTACCAGGGAATCAGTTTTTAATCTACACTTAACTCAGACAGGTTTTTACTTTTAATCCCAGTTAGGTGTAAACCTACCAACTTTTACCCCACACGAGTTTCAACCCACATGATTTTTAACCTACACGAGTTTCAACCCACACATGATCCAACCAGCATAAGGTTCAACCAGTGATGTTTTTTTACAGATAATGGAACACAGTAAAAACAAATTTATACTTTAGAAACAGATCTAACTGTACTTCTATCATGGTAAATATTAAGGAAACCAGTACTGTTGATAAGCTACTGGTATCAATTGAATAATTTTACTAAAAGCCTAACATTTTATTAATAAATAAAGTAATTACCTGCGCGTGAAACACAAGTTTTGGTTTCGACGTTTCAGGCGAACTTGATATTAGAGATTTTTGATCATTTTGTGGTAAATTTTCATATAAATTTGGCTGGGCTGTTTTTGACTTCTTTTTACGGAAAATGTTGCTAAACGGCATTTTACATTGGCGACCTGGTGTAATTACATAAAAACTTTTAATATAGCCACTACTGGCTGCGTGCTCTGTGGAATAAAAACAAATAAAATTTAAAAATCAAGACACTAAAGAGATTAAGTAACATTCAAGCTCTCCAAGCAATATTTAGAGGTACAGCCTGACAATTGATTACTAGTACTTTGTGCCAATAGTCGGGTTAGTTAAGTTATTGTAGTGCCACTTAGATGCAACTAACTATGTAACAAATACACAAATTAAAATTGCATAATTGATTAACAAATCATTCTATATTAGTTTGGCTGGTTGGTTATTAAGCGGAAAGGAGGGAAACTGCTTAACAAAACTATGAAAATTAATTTTTATCCCTTTTCTAAACACTAATCTCAACCCCACAACTAACTCTGACTCTGACCCCATGTTTAAAACTAACCCTAATGTCTTTATATTCATTTTAGAGTACAGTTTCCCTCCTTTTAGTTTTTCTTTAGGATAGGATAGGAAAGGATATTCATGTTTATCCCCGTGAATGGGAAAACCTAGGGGGTTATCACACGGGCAATCGTCAGATCACCTCGCGCCCATCGTCGGGTTACCGGAGCTATTGTATTGCAGTGTGTTGTATATGATAGACACGTTCCTTCAATTTGGTAGAACCCATTATTCCGCTGGGTTCAGGCAATGTCCGTAAAGTGCCTTGCCCAAGGACACAACCGACTAGCTAGCGACCAGTTTCGCACCTGCAACCTTTCGATTGAAAGGCGACGCACTTAACCGCTAGAGGCTAGACAATCGGGCCTTTACGACGTTGGCCAAATGTTATCTAGCCATAGTCTGTGCAATAACTTTACGTCGTATTCCCATTAATGGCTATCAAACATGAGTACTAAATTGTGTAGCCTTGCCATTACCAAAAACCATAAACCAACATATTACACGAAATACCACATCTTTAATAACACTTTAACCCGAGTTTCAGAAGAAGGTTTGGTAAAAACTTATTGCGTAACCCAAGTTGTTTAATTTATTTAGTTAATAATGATAAAGTGTTTTAGGGATAGGATATGTGTTGATGTATTATCCCCGTAAAAAGTTATCACACGGGCAATCTTCGGTGTCACCTTCCATTGCGTAAGTGAGCTCATAACCGCTAATTTACAGGTTACCGTGCAATCATTTACGCCGGTTAGTCTGGTGGTTTAGTGCGGCGATTTTCAGTCGGAAGGTTGCAGAAACGAAACTAATCGCTAGCTAGTCGGTTATGTCCTTGGGCAAAGCACTTAATGGACATTGCCGAAACACAGCAAATTAATGGGTTCTACCAAATTGAAGGAATGTCTCAATAATAGCACTACAATAGCTCCGGCAACCCGGCGGTGGGCGTGAGGTGATCTGACGAATGCCCGTGTGTTAACCCCCTCAGTTTTCCCATTCACAAGGATAAACATGAATATCCTATCCTATGCTATCATTACAACCGTCGAGTTACCGAAGATATTGCAGTGTGTTTATAAGTTGTAACGTGCCATATACTGTTTTATGTCAACCCATTCATCCACCTAAACCCGTCATCAGGTTTAGGCGATGCCTTTAAAGTGCCTTGCCTATTTACACAACCTTGTCAATTAACTGTCAATTTCGATCCTACCACCCTACGTTTAAAAGGGGTTAAAAGGCGACACTCGGGAAATACGAACTCTTAAAGACGACGATTTAATCACTAAACCAACTATTTGGCAAAAATTTTCATTTTATAAATATGCTTTAGTTAAAATATACATATAAATCACCTAAGACAAAAAAGGTATCTAGGGGAATAAACATACCATAATATTGTTCAAAATTCAGGCTTTCATTCAATTATGGTATTTTTTGCTTTAACAACGGTCTCAGCCAATCGACCGAACCGGTATCAATATTGAGCTTTTTGTCCTGTGGTCGTAGGCTCAAGGCGATAAAATCTACTAGCAAAACATTCACCTGTGGTTACACCGCAACCGTAAAATTCAAACGCAAAACAAAACAAAGTAGGAACTATTCACAAGACAAACAAACCATTTTGCAAATCATGGTGACTTTAATTGCGCATACAGCCTAACTGCGGATACGAATAGTACAACCAGTTGTAGTTGAAGTGTCGCAATGGGGTTTCGGTGGAACAGTTTTATCGTAGGTTTAGCTGTTGTGATGCTTCCATTTTACCTGCCCAGTCCACACGTGATCGAGGATATAAACGAGCTCCCAGTCGAGCTGCAGACTTGGTACAAACTTGGCAAAGTGACGCCCATTTATGGAAACAAGGTTTTCTATATCTACAAAAAGTGTACCGATCAGAAAATCAAAAACCCGCCTACCTTCGTGATCATCCATGGTTTTCCATCGTCCAGTTTCGATTACAACAAGGTAGGTTTGGATATAATTTACAGTAAAACGTGATTGCTTGTAAAAATGGCGTTTACCGCAAGTGTTAAAAACGATTTTTTTTATATTAATGTCGATCGTTTTTAAAATGCCATTTCTGCAAAGTCTGAATTGTTTGAGTTTATTTTTTATATGTTTTTTTGTTGTTGTTTCAATTTAAATCCACTGACTCACAGAATAACTTTCTAAGTGTGTGGCACTGGGCAATAAACTATCTTGTGTGACGGTTGTGTAGGCTACCTGTTTGGTTAACGCGACCGTTTCATATACTCATTTCAATAAAACAATTGGCCTTGTTGACAAGGAGTCTTGGTTGCTCCAAAACTTAGCCAGCAAAAATAAATAAATAAAAGATCGCAAGACCGAATACCAAGAGAACCCACATATATAAAACGCTATTACAGACTTAGAAAGTGCACATCTCAGCTTTAAATCTTGCCCCGAAAAAAATACAAAAACACGTCGTACTGACATTGCATAAAGAACACATTTATATATGTTATATTCCGTACATTAGATTACTAAGTAAAGGCAGTGTCGGCAAACGCTTTAAGTCTTTTCTTTAGGTGCTGGACGGGTTGTTAGCGAAAGGTGACGTGTTTATCCACGACCACGTGGGCTTCGGGTTCTCCGATAAGCCAAGAACCAATTTCACTTATTCGCTGACGGAGGCAGCTGACAATTGCTTGGCCGTATGGAGAAAGGTGGGGATAAAGAGGGCTCATGTTGTGGCCCATGACATGGGAGATTCGGTACTCACTGAAATCCTGGCTCGCAGGCACAAAGGTAAGTTACGAATAGAATGTAATTAAGAATAACAAGATACTTATGTTTGCTTGTTTTAGTACGTGAAAAATGCATAACATGAATGTTCGCCTTAATACCACACGCTTACAGTGGGCAATGCTAAAGGGAGGGAAAGCGGGAAGAAGGGAATCTACTTACCAAAACTATGGCATTTAATTTTAACCCTTTCCTAAACACTAATCTTAACCCCAGAACTAACCTTAACTCTAACCTGATGTTTAAAACGGACTTTAATGGCATAATATTGATTTTAGTGTGTAGTTTCCATTTCTCCCGCTTTCCCTTCTTTTAGTTTTACCCCTTATAGTCGGGTTGTTTATTGTTCTTTATCAGTGTAGAATCATTGCGTGTTTGGCCGATGTGATCTGCCTATTAATTTACTGGTTTGAAATAACGCGAGTTAGAGACTTTCCTGATAGTTCTAATATCAAGATGCTGCCTTGTTGCAGAGAAGTCTAAAATGGCTTGACTTTTTTAATGACTTGGGCTAATTTAAATTAATCTATTTTGTCAAAAATGCCACGAATGTTATGTCAACTGATTTTACTACTAGGCCCCTAGTTATTGTAGTCCCACAGTTCAGAGAGTGTTTGCCTAATGTTGCTTTATTTAAATTTTCAATGTAATAAACTGCAAAAATGGATCAATTGTTTAAATTTAAGACCTCCGACTAGCAATTGCCATTTTAACGACTTGGATTGAAATTGACTCTGCTTTAATTTTACGTCAATTTAAGTTATACCTTTATGTACTTTGACTTAACTTGTTGACTTGTTTACAACATTTTCTTTAACAATGAAACAAGCGATCAGTTCGCGAATGGTTTCGATATTTCACCCTTCGACTGGTTATTCATTCGCTATCTTCAGCTATTAATTCATTATTTGTCTCAACAGATCTTTTGCCTGATTATTTCAAGAATTTCTTTCAAAGCGTTACATTCACAAACGGCGGCATGAAATACTCGTTGATTGACTTTCGAATCTCGCAAACAATAATGAGCAGTCGATTTGGTGCCTTCGCGTCCATGTTGAACACGAAACTTCGTCTTTCAAAACTATTTTCCTCTCAATTGGGTTCGCTGTGGGCTCCAAATAGCGATGAAAACGAAAGGGAAAAGGACATCGCGCTGATGTTGGCCGCAAACGGGTATAAAGGCGGCTGCCAAATCATGCACAAACTCATATACTATTTGTGGGATCGACAACACTTTGAATTCCGATGGTTTGCGGCGCTCGCAGAAATAGACATACCGGTTCGATTCGTATGGGCCGAGTCGGATGCTGTTAGCCCACTTAAGATCCCGGAGTTCTTTCAATCTTTCGTACCAAGAGCTCGGTTTGAAATTGTGAAAACTGCCGGTCATTTTTTTATGCTGGAGACTCCGGATCAGTGGTTAGATAAAATTGTCGACTTGCGATTCAGTGAATAAGCTATGCGGATCTGGATTATCAACTATTCTCAGCATATATTTAAACCATAACAGTATAGAATATTAAAGTCTTAAAACTATAGACTCCTTAAACAAAAAGATTGTCAGAGTGTTAACCCTCCTTCTTTAAGGAGTCTATGGTTGAAACACTTTCGGCCAGCAGTGTTTTAATTAAGACACATTCGACGAATAGGATAGGATTTTCATGTTTATCTCCGTGAATGGGAAAACCAAGGGGGTTAACACACATGCAATCTTCAGGTCACCTCGCGCCCACCTTCGGGTTACCGTATAGTTAATGCAGTGTGTTTTATATGATAGACACGTTCCTTTAAGTTGGTAGAACCTATGATCCGCTGGGTACAGGCAATGTCCGTAAAGTACCTTGTCTAAGGACACAACCGATTAGCTAGCGACCAGTTTCACATCTGCAACCTTTTGATTGAAAGGCGACGCAGTTAACCGTCAGACTAACCGGCCATTTACCCAAGACTTGACCAGACTTTAGCAAGAACATCGTAATGACGTCACCTGGATCGTGCTTTAGAAAATGTCTAGGTTCAATTAGACTTAATCTATATTTGGACAAGATAATATAAACATGGGAACTGATTTGATTAGAAATTATTGTAGACTTATACTTTGTGTTGTTATTTGAGCGACGTTACTGTAATTGTAATTATTAAACTCCACAAACTTCAAATAACTAATAAAGATCTTGATTCTAATTAAAGTTCAGGAAATATGACTTGTCTCGGACTAAAATAAAAAAAAATTGAATAGGATAATTATGTTTTAACCCCGTGAATTGGAATCGCAAGGGGTTTAACAAACGGTCAATTGTCAGATCACCTCGCGCCCATCGTCGGGTTACCAGAGCTATTGCAGTGTGCTGTGTATGATTGACACGTTCCCTTAATTTGATAGAACCTATCAATCCAATGGGATTAAACAATGTCCGTTAAGTGCTCTACTTAAGGACAAATCCGACTATAGCTAATGACCAGTTTCGAACCTGCAACACTTCGGTTGGAAGACAACGTACTTATCCACTAGACAAATCAGTCCAACTTAGCTTACTTGACACAAGAAAAAAATTGAAATGACTTGACTTAGACTTTCGTATAGATTGACATGACTTAGCCCAATTAATTCCATTACAACACCGCTGTCCAATAGCAACATTGCTTTGCAGCATAAATCGCTTTTAAATTTCGGTCATTTTAATTAGGACCTAAGTAATATATTAGAAATAAAAAAAACTATGCAGATCATAGTACTGTGTAGTATATTTTAACTTTTTTCGCTAGAAACAAAACTAAAGAATGTCTAAGATAATATAATGTATTGGCATTTTATACATTGTACAAGGTAAAATTGAACACCTTGTATGAAAGAAAAAAATTCACAGAATAAAATAACATGAAATTTTGTCCTCGACGTATATTCACTCGGCTTAAATCCCAAGCTTTGTCAGCTTATGATCTTAGTGCAATGATCGTAAAGTTTTGCAAATGTCTGCTTAGTGATTGTACCAGGACCACAAACGCAAACACATACACACGCAAATGATGAGGTGTTGGAGGCGATGATTACACCCAGGATGACCAATCCGTTTTACTGTCCCTACGTTGACGCACATTACTTTTAAAACCAATATAAAATATGCGCTTTAACCATTTTAATTGCAAGCAGCGGTATTATGAGCGGGGACAAAATAAATATTTTAAAGTTTTCCGTAAATATCCCTTCGCATCCGCTCGGAACTCTTTGTACCTCATGCTGTAAATAAACACGTTCCAGAAGCTGTTACTGACACACAGAATATTGGACCAGGCTACCGCTGTGTCATGCCAGCTTGATCCCAATTCATACCTTAAAGATACAATTGTCGTGATCAGCATCGGGAGAAAAGCGACCGTAAAACCTCCGACTATGAGAAATATAGTGACCGCAAGATGGCGATGTCGAGACGCAGCACTTGAACTCTCGGATTCTCTGTTTTCTGGTTCATCTTTATTACTTACGTCACCGACTGCGTCAGCACTTACGTCAACACCATCCACAGCCACTGTTAGTTGTTCATCTTCGGTGTGGTTAACCATTCTTAACTCCAAGCCGCCATTAACGCTTGTTGCAGGTTTCCTTCGAATTATTATAAAAGTGGCAATATTAACTAGCCACAAGAGGAGCAAAGGAGTCACAATCATAGCCACCCCCAGGTATAACGCGTCATATGACGCGGATGAAAACACGACCACCATCCACCCCCCGTATTCCAATCCTGATGCAAGAGAAATACCAAATCCAATTCCCAAACCTGCCACCCACGTCACGGCTACCACGATTTTCGACGTAAATCGCGATCCGCAGCCTTTTTCGCTGACGTAGGACATCGGCTTCGTTACAGCGACCAATCTATCCACGCTCGCGGCGACCAAGGTAGCTATGGAAACCGTCCATGACGTCATGGCCGTGATTCCGGCGAATTCGTAGAGCAAACGTAAACTTTGCGGCCGATAATAAGAACCCCATACCTCAGATTGCGAGATCAATCCTTCATTTGCCATTCGTGTCCATGTATACTCACCAAGGAAGTTGAAACAAAAAAGTGAGACGTAGCAAGGGCATACCACGCAGCCCATCAGCATATCCGCAGAAGCCAGCGACAACTTGTAGTAAAGCTGAGCTCTGCTTAAAACGTCTCGCTTCTTCAGCCTTTTCACGTAAACCAGGATCACTACAATGTTTCCGATAGAAATCAAAAATATCAGCAAGACACATAGAGACACCATAAAACCGTATCCGACTTTGCATGGTGTGGGAAGGCAGTTCCAAATTATTTCGTCAAATTTGCAGCGAAATTTGTCGCAAAGCGGGACGTAGCGAAAGGTAAATTCCGTGTTCTCTGGATCAAACATATTTTGCGTCTTAACAAAGCTATGAACTTAAGTCGCCTAAATACAAGATGTAACGTTTTAACAATGTATTCATTGCAACTGATAAAATCGATTTACAACACTGGTTTGACGTCACAGATCGATGACGTAGTTCGTGACGTTGTGTAATTAGTGCCTTGCAGGGACAACAGCCTTCTATTGATTGCATTGTGATATTAAAACTGGAGAGTCTGACAACTTACATTCTGACGAACAGCAGCTGCAAAACTGTAGAAGAGCCATACAATATGTTATCAAAATTACAGAGTCTGACTTCTCACATTCTGTATCTACTCTTATCCTGCATTTACATTATAATTGGTGATAAATACGAACTGCAAAAATGCAAGTAGCAGAGCCATGCAATGTGTTATAAAATTTCACAGTTTGATATCGCACATTCTATATCTGCACAGCTGTTGCATTTTCATTTGCACTGGATGATAAATACCATACCATACTCCCGTTGTATGCTACACAAGCTACAACTGCCAAAACTGCAGGTAGCAGGGCCGTTGGCAGTGGTGTATTATTACCTACTTCATCGCATTTTAATATTTAATAACGCTGCATCTGTTATACTGCATCTAAGGTTTTAGTTTCTGCTGGCGTTACTGCACCAAAGACGTATTCAATGCCCTCAATTGTTGTTCTTTCACTGCTTGAAATCCGTCTCACCGCTTGATTGCATTTTGACAATGCTTTGCTGTGGTGCAACAGCTATGGACATAAAAAAAGGCGACTGCATTGTAATGTGACGAACGAAAGTAATCCACCACTGATGCGTGAATTGCACAAGAGAGCAATCGCGCCGTTCGTTTAACCTCGAGGTGGCGGTGCGGAGAAGTAATTTTAAATTTGCCATATTAGCACCAAATAGTTAACGCGACCGATACATATACCGACTTTTATACCAAAAACCTTCCTTGTTACGTGCCTATTATGGTTTAGATACTTGGCTCGGCCAAAAAATTATATATTTATAACGAAACTAATAATGTCGAAATCTTGAGGTGGCCGAAAGGTTAGCGCAACCGATTTACATACCTGATTCTATTCAAAAGTAGTGTTAGTGCCGAGCCCATTGTCGAACCAATACCTAGCTCGTTAAAAAGTAAACTAATAATTCTTTAGAAGAATTATTTTTTTATTTCCTGAGTAATACTTAAATAAAATAGGTAGTTAGGAATACTGCTTATTAAAATTGCCTAAGTAATACTGAGGCACATAGGTTATTATGGAAACTGAACATTAAAATACAGACAACAAATTCTGACGACCCAAATGATGATCTTTCAATCCCAAAGAAGCCAAACACTGACAGTAATAACTTAACTCCGGCGGCTTAACCATACCACCTTAAATTGTCTGTAAGTTTCCTTACTTTATTCCCGTGGATTATATCTCCTTAAACAGTTTATAACACCCGTAATTTTAACATTTTTGTATTATTAGGTAGAAAAAGAACATGGACCAGCCACGATTTATACAAAATAACAGTGATTGTGACGCAACAATAAAACTGACAACGCTATCTAGAACTTGACGTCGAAATAGTCCGTTTAGGAACAATGGCCGATTGTTTGAATTCTAGAATTCCGCGATTGTCCGGTTTCGCAGCTTCGCGTTGTTGATACGAAACTGTGTCACAATCGAACGAGCCGCTCTCTGTGACGCAATAAACGACCACTATCGAAGTAATTATCACGTAGAGGCACGTAATAATCAGTTCTTTGTTGCGAGGTGTAGAACACGCCCCATTGTTCATCCCATTGTCCCAATTCCACATATCCATGACGTCATATCCTGATGGTTTGCGACCTCCTGTGGAAGAATCATCAGGGGACCAACTAAAGCGGAATATCGAATCGAGATTGTTTCTCTCTGTGACGTCATAAGATGGGGTGGGGAGTCGATTTACGATTCGAATTTGCGATCTCGAGTCCGCTGTATCTTGGTAATACCGGAAGTACGCATCGTCCAAACCGCCCGATCTGCTGTGAGTCGTGTTTAGTTTTTTATAAAAAAGATGCGACACACAATGTATGTAATATACACCGGGTACCTCTAAATACTACAGGAGCGCTTGAACCGCTTGGATCGCTTGGATCACTTAAATTGTAATTACGAAGTATAGTAAGCGATCCAAGCGCTACAAGCGCTCCATTCGATCCAAGCGGTCCAAGCGGTACTATAGTATTTAGAGATACCGTATACTATACACCGAGTCATTATTTACCTTTTGCCCAAACGGCTCCAGAAATCTTGTTTTTTTCTTCCCTCGTTTGCGTTTTTCTTTTTTTTCTTCGATCGACGTCGGGAAGCACGTGACTTATGACGCCTGCCGGATTTGCGCCGCCTGTCAATCAAATAACAATTTATTTTGACATTTCAATATTATTTTCACTGCTTTAATTCCATTATTTAAAATAATAAGGCAACTTTTTTGTAGCGAAGAAAATCGGAATGTGGGCATTAAGTACTTTCCATGTGTTTACCCTATACCAGTGTACCAGTTTGTACGCCTATTTTAATATAATTCCACAAATCTTTCGTCAATTTTGGTTAAATTTATTTTAAACCTACCGTCCGCCTTGCCTTTTATGTTTTCTTTTGTTTTTTCCCCTTCCCCAAGAACCCTTTAAAGACGTTAAACCACTTTGGGTGTCAGACCTGTTAAAACGTAAAAAATAATTTAAAAGGAACGATTCACGCGAGGTTATATTTTTTCATCGCTAGGTGGAGTGTTGAGCATTGTGAGATTCTGGCATCTCTAGCGCAGAGAATGGAAATAACATGTTTCTCTTACACAAATAAATACAAGTTGTTTAAGTGAAAAATAATGAATAGAAATATAAATACATTACGCATTTAACAATATATTCATTTAGGTTACAATAATTGATTAAAAACAATTAAAAAAATTATTCGAACCTTGGATCGAATTCGCCGTCGACGCGTTCAATCTCGAACCCTGCCTTTGTGACGTAATCAATAACCGAACCATTGCCCAAGAAGTGACCTGTAGATTACGTCATTAGTTTTGAGTATAAAAAAATAGGATTCGAATTTGACAAGTAAAATCACCCTGGGCGTTTATAACCTAAAGCCGCAATCAGTTGCACTGCAATTTTAAGGCTCGAGTTGTACAATTACCGATTTTCCAATTAACTTATTGAAATATGATAATCCGGTGGCTTCGTCATTGGGCCACGGGCCAGTTTGCAATTGCAAGTTGTAAAAGGAGTGTGTAGCTCTAATTATTGTTTTCTTGACACGAAATCTCAAGTGCCATGTTCAAAGCGTAAAGGTACAACCCTGCAATTATAAGCTTAGAATCCATGCGAGGTAGGCTCAGCGCGTGGGACCACATGCTAAAATACTGTTGAATGACAAGCGAGAATTAACAGCTCCTATCCGGTCTTATAAGGCTTGCAACAGTTGCAATAGATAAGCCGCACAGGCATCGAAAACAATAATATTAAGGAAATTTGAGAACTCATTATAATACTTTACGAGATTACCTTCATAAAGCATTTGATTTTCTTTTAAGCATTAGAACGTTAAACCGTGAAATTCAATACGAAAGATAAACAAAAAAACGACGTTAATCCAATTTCTCATCACTTATTTTACCCAGCTGGTAGATTGGTCATTTAAAGCAGAACAAAATGAAGTTTAGTTTTTAGTTTAGTGTATTCATTTTTTGCCACAGTACGAAAAATGGCAAGCTAATCAAATCACAACAAAGGAACAGAAAAAGACTGCAAAACGGACAGTCGTAAAACACGTCATTTAAAAAAAGGACGCGGCCACCAAACCTAAGCGAAAAAAATAAAAGGTCGGATTTTCAACATATTTTTAAATGCTATTTTTTAAAGGAAATAACCTGGATAATTTATAGACACACACATAACGTGAGACACGAAAAAGTAGCCAAATACAACCGATTTATTGTTGAATTAAATGTAAGTTAATTTTTAAAACACTATTTAATAAAAAAAGACAAAATCTAAATTTAAATGCCCTAAAAAGGATTCCTAAACGGTCCAGAAAGATGCTTTCAAGCGCAAAAGGTGTCAATTACAACGCAAGGTGCCATTGCTGGTACGGTTACAGCATTCGAGCGATGTCCTAAGTGATTTCGAATGGTCAGTTTCTCCGCATTCCTAAAATACTCAGAAGCAGCCGGACGCGGAAAACGGGTTTTGCTTAAACGACAAAAACAATTAAGCACCACGAGCGAGCGTCGCGAAAATTACATGTTTGAGAACGGGCTTTCCAAACCCACAGTCATTTATGCTGTGCCTGGTGGAAAATCTAATTTTGGAAATATATATTTATTTTGGGCCTGAGTGTCTTCTACGATCATATACGAAATATGAGTTTGCACTTTCTAAAAATAACCCAAGGTCTAAATTTAGTTTAAGTTGAATAAGAGTTGTTAATAAATAAAATGTGGGACCGGTTTCAAGAACTCTCAAATAGTTAGAAGTGTGTTAGAGTGTGTGCTGAGTGTACCCTTACAACAAAAAGCGGCGGATCAAAGCGGCAGCTCTCTTGTTTGTTCCTGTCGGGGTTTGTTTAAATAAATTATAAACACGACAGTGGGGCTAATTGAAGGATGTGCCACCTGTGAGGGTGTAACATTATACGCTGCTAGGTTGACACTACGTTGCCACAGACATGTTAGCAGACTAAGCAAATAGAGATGCAGACAAATGATTACTGGGTTGTGTTTCGCTTCAAACTATTGTAACTTAAATAAACTAAGTCATAGCAACCACATGTTCCAGCTTTAAATATAACAAGAAAATGTGAAAACATCAAAGTGACACAAGAAAATTAACAATTCTCCCAAGTTTTTCGATTACTTAATTCAAAATATATTCTACTTAAATAAGCTAACAATATGGCTACATGAAAAATATGACTAAAATGTACAAATCTGTATTAAAAATGTCTTGTTGAAAATCGGAGCGAAGTGATTAAGTTCAGACAGTTTACCAGAGTACTCATGGTAGCTTACATTAGTCGAGAGGTTTACACACAATAGCAACCTTTGATCCTGCCGATTGGGGGCCACTTCAACACTTCTTATGCTCTCACAATTATCTCATTGTGACGTTGAGTGGATTTGATTATCACGGAACAAACCAGTTTCTTCAGATCAAAACAAATCGGTTTTCACTCGGACCCATGGGAAATCACTCAAAAACAATATTCAGGGGACGAATGGGTGTACGGATAAAAACTTTTCGAACTGTTAATACGCGTCATCGAGGTACGGGTGGGAAATTCTGACATTCTTTTTAACTTTTAAAAATCCAAATATTTGTAAATTTTGATTAACAAAGATTTTAAACACCAAAACCGCTTTTGTGATGGTGCATTAATAACCACTTAAAAAATCAGAAACACGTTTTTAAGTATTCTGTTTTTACGCATTATGCAAAAACAACAACAACAAATCACTACTAAAGTAGAAATGCATTTAAAAATTCCGTCAACCTAAAAAATCGTGACCAATTACCTCGATGTGAATTCCACCCATATAAGTAACTGCTTTAAGTGTCGGTTTTACCTTATTAATTTTTAAGTTTCGATCAATATTGTTTGTCCGGAATTTGGTCACAAAAATCGCTAAGTCCAATTGAAATGTTTCGCATTGTCGCTGAATAATTCGTTCGAGAATTCATAACAATTATTCCACAACGAGCAGATTGTAGAACTAACAACGACGGTTGCGGTTGATTGTTCAATTCTTTGTGACGTGTCGTACCACCCACAATCGCGACAGGTGGGAGTATTCAAGAACCGGTTTCACTATTACGTCATAATCGGACATTTATGAAGAAATCGGGAAAGAATCAAAGCGCATATAGATTATGACGACATATAATTCCGAAAATTCCGCTTTACTCGTTTAGCGCCACTTAACAATACCTGAGAAGTAATTGTACAATTAAGCGATAAAGATTATTTAAGCCCACGACCCAATTGGACGGATTTTACGGAAATGCTGGAATCGCTTTTTGACAACATGTGTGGTTAGATTCAAAAGATTTTTACTTCAGACTTATTCCATGGTATGTAGCGAGTTTTCTATATGCACAATTAAATGTTGTCCGAATACAACTGTTTTTCAGAATCATTTTGTCCCACGCGTACGAGCTCATGGCGAGTTTAAGTTAAAAGGCTAGCTCATGGCGCAAGGACTAGCTCATGGCGATTTTAAGCTGAAGACACGTTGTCCGTATAGGACAGAATCGTTGTGTCCCACGCAGCGCGGAATGACGATTTTAAGTTAAAGGGACTTGACACGCGAGGCAAGCGTCAGAGCTTATTCCATTCCCCACTTATGCACGTGAACCTCTGCAACGCGGTGTCTGGAACCTGATCCTCTGACGAACAACAGGCCTGACGTGGGTGAACGGTACTGTTTGCCGTCGCTGGGGGTTCCGTGACTCGTATATCAGTGTGCTAAGGTATCGTGTACGGGAACAACCACTTGTGGTTAAGTTGAATGGGGGTAGCAATGTTATGGGGGTCGGTTAACTTATATTGTTAATATGGGTTATAATTGTTAATATTCATTCATTCAGTATGTGCCGGTTCATGGTAGCACTGGGACCAGGTATGTAGGCCATGATACATTACGTTAGTATGGGTGGGTCCATGGTAGCACTGGCCACCCGGACCAGGAATTTAGGCAATAGAAAGCCCATTACTCCAGCGCTCCCGAGCTGTTAATATGCAGTCAAATAAAATTGATTTTATATATATTTTTTCTTAAATTCGAGATGTTTTTGGGTTAACACTAAAGTATTAAAGGGACGTAAAAACCCAATACCTTCGCGCTCGACCCAGAAATGCGAGTTTGGGACCACATTTCAATGAACCGTATGGATTTAAGTAGCTCAGAATTCAGCTCTTGAAATTTTAATTACATTTCGGCACAAATTTCACGGCGCACTTAAAATGCATCGTATGCAATAGTGACATCACGACACATTCGAAGCATCATCGCGTGTATACAATGAGGTTTCTGTGAGCAAACAATCAACCACCTGGCTCACCTCCCACAAATCCACCAACCGCCGTGGCTGTCACGTCACAATTAAACGCGCCGTTTAAACAAAGGCATCCGTTGATTGATCCAAGAAAAAATGCAAAGCAGCCCACATGTCATCCATTTTAATGTACAAATCGCTACACTGTCAGTTGATTTATTCGGAAAAGATTAAGTAATACGCAGAACTTCAAAGCTATCATCAATTTTAGGAATGTCCCGATAAGTGGTTAGTAAACTCTTAAGCGCACGATAGGAAAATGAAGACAACACACTTTCGAAAATATCTCATGAGTACGTAAATCCGACCCCCTCTGACCATCGATATGTACCGTTCAAATCAAACACATTTTTCTTCACATAATCCTTTAAAAAATGTCCTTAAAAAGCGATCGAAAACTTCAGAGTCATGCTTCGAAAGCAAAGAAACGGCTGTGTAAACTGCCAATGCCGCTGCATGTCACTTTACTGTAAACTCTCATAGCACACTTCACATTGCATCCCACATAAAGATGTGTACACAAGAATCGCTTACTGCCGGGCCGTGTAAACCGCCGATATTTAAATCCGACTCCATTCTACCCCCTGGTAGGATCGACGAGAGAGGGAAGGCGCCAAAACTTCAAAACTAATCCCAAGCAAGCTGACCTCCTAAGTAAACTAATATACTCCGTGCCAAGTAATACAAACGATGGCGGTTACTAGAGATGACGGTACAATCCAAAAACATCAATGTCAATAAACACGTTATATTGGGAGAAAATCGTAAAATTTGTAAACTGAAAACTAATACCAATACTAGAATGTAGGCTGGGCTTACACTTTCCATCCTTTGTAACCCATATCACTAATTAAGTTATATACATTATAGCATGGCACTTTAAATGTGAACGATTTTAGTTTCTATATTAAAATTTCTCCAATTACATCAACAATGACGCAACAAATAACGTTGTTTACGTCATTAGCACGCCTGTGTTTACTGATTAACGAAACGCTATGGATCGTCCGGTAATTCGAGATGATTATAAACAAATAATTAAACTTCTTACGTCATAATGCCACGACAGAGGGCCATTCTAACTTGCTACGTGGACAATCAAACGTCAACACTCTCGCGTCGTTTACAAATGAAGTTTACTTTTGATTTTTCGAAAGCGTTCCGCTTATATTAAAGCAATTATACTTCCGAAAACAGGATAATTGTTCAGCTGATTCTAGGAAAGGGTTTATTCGGAAGCTAATGGACCTAGTGAACTAAAGAGTTTTTTTGGATTTTAAATTTGATACCCTCCAAATACTACAAAATCTATAGGGTCGTGTTGCCGAAGGGTTAACCCCAATAATCGTAGACGCAGTTAAACTTGAACAATACAGGCTGCCTAATCACTTATACTCGTCCAAAGTTGCATCCATAATAACATTCGTTACGGTTTTTAGGGAATGAAGATGGTGTTTTGAGTGTAAGGAGGGAAATGCGGGTGAGATGGGGGCAAAACCGCCGCACGATCTTGGCGAACGGTGATCGTAGAGTGTTATTCCTAACACTATAAAGTTTTAAAATGTTTATCTTGTCTTCTGGAGCCCATGTTAAATACCATACTTCCATACTGTCTTACAAATAATATTGCGTAGAACCGTCCACACGTATATGACAAGCTGGCGCGACAAGACATTTCCGTCACAGAGGATTTACTGACACGCTGCTCTATAGAAAAGAACGACTGCGTCCATACATACATTCCTATGTACTGATTTTACTACGTACATACTATATGTAGGTGTTGAAAACAACAAAACGTGACCAAACAAACGATTTTCCCGCCTTTTCTATAAATAGAATTATGACTAAGTAATATTTGAATTACTTTAATCCAATTTATGGCGTCATTAAGCAAACAATTATATTCAACGTCATAAATCCAATTGTTAGCGAAAACTGATGTATTTATGGTTTGTTCCATTACAGAAAATGTGTTTTTATTTAATTTTTGATTTTGCGGCCGTGTTTGTGGTGATGTATTTTGAAAAGCTTTCTGTAAAAACGGGTTTGCGTGGGATCCCTGTAACTACAAGTGGTGTTAATTTCAAGGACTCTTCAACTTTTAACCTATAATATTTACATCCCAAGCGGATTCCAAAATCAGCCGGGGTCAAGCACATCCTAACCCCGTCAATGCCCCAGATTTATCCCGATGTCTGCAAAATTTTGGCACGTCGTATGCCACGCTCTCTTAAACAAGGTATAAGGTTACAGACTAAGTTATTGACGGAAACACTGTGAAGGAAAAAACATCTGGTACCACTGCTTAGCAAATAAACAGTCTTAAAGAGAGAGAGAGAGTAGCCTATTCTCAACGCTGTTTCCTCACATACAAACCAATTACTTTTTGTTGCCAAAATAGACAACGCAATTAGGCAGCGAGAAGAAATGCTAAAACGAATTATGGTTTACGCACCGCAAGGTACTAGGCAGGAATATGGATCCTAAAACTATTTGGCCAAGAGAGATGCACCTTCTGGAACACTCATAAACATGATTTTGATGGAATTATTGACATATCTACTAATTTTACAGCAAAATAACGATATGTGAAAGCTTATTTAACATAAACTGTTCATCACATTGAGTATAGTATTCTAACGCACATACGTGTAAAAGAAGGGTAGATACAACAACATTGGTAAATTTACATCCCTGACACCTCTGCTCAATGCTATGAAGTATACCGTGCTTAAAATTACTGGTGTAAATGTATCCTCATATTATACACACTTCTGCGGTCGGTATATTAACCCAAGCCACTCACACTTTGAGATGAAAAGGGAAACCGGCGGTAACTATTTTCAAACAGAGCTGTTGAATCTTTATGCCCCAATAAAATATATTCCTCTAGCTGAGTCTAGCACTACTACCGGATAAATTAACCCACGTTTCATCAACTCACCTGCTCCAAAGGCGAAGAAGAAGCTCTCGTCTTCATTCCTTCTGATCAAATCAACCACACGAGTCGCCATCCGCTCGTTTCTTCGAAAGATCAACTCTTCCTTCAAATACTCGTCGATTTCAGAAGCCATTGCTGTATCAGCTGTTGTGATTTCCACGCCACTGAGTTTATGACCAGTTTCGTTGTTTTCCACGTCGGAGTTTTTCAGATGAGGTATCTGACGAAAAATAAGTTGTTTTGGTCATTGTGCATTCTGTAAGTTGCCGAAATACTTAAAATTTACCGAATTAGCCAGATAACAAAACGGAAATAATGAGGTAATAGACGAAAAATAAGTTCTTTTGGTCAAATTTTGATAATTTCCGAAATATTTAGTTTATATAAATATACGTACAGGTATATTGTATATAATGGAGAACTGCTTTTTTACCGGGCCAGTTAGACAAATACATTTTAAAATAACTGTTTAAAAACGAAGTATCTAACCCATGTGTTAAATTTACCTGTGACGTGCCCTTTCCGAAAATGAGTGAATTCAAATCCCCGCAATTATATGTATTGATGAGATCATCTGTTGAATATGGCAACCGCATTTTCCCACGTCGTATCTTCTCTTGCAGAGTTAATGTGTGGTTGAGTGCAAAAAGGACCTGCAAATGTATTTAAAGTGTTAAAATAGATGATCGGTAGTTTATTTGGTCCTTATACCATTGTTGTCGCAAAATAATGTTCATTCGACCAAATAAATGGTATTTTTATATTTAAAACACTATTATAGAATAAAATCTACTGCTTGAATTCTAATTTAAGGATTTTAATTATTTACAAAGTATTTCTAAGGCGCAGTTATACGAACCTGAGACATGTTGAGCCCATTAAATGGTCTACATTGCTCTTCAACCTTTTCGATCGCCCCTGTGCGTTTTCCCATCAGCTCCGCTTGCCTGGCAAGGTAGACGTCGAGGACCGGAAGTCCCCGTGACCTAATATCCGGTTTGGTCAGTGCGTTGATCATTAACATGATCCAGATCGGTCGTTTTCGTTCCCATCCACCAACCAGCTCGTTGTACATGAGCCGCGCTGTGAGCCCTAAAACACGGTACAAAACAGCTCTTAATATTTCTCTATTACCAACTTTAATTATACGCCTAGATATATCGACTATATACATATAGTTCATTACAACTTCGGAATGAATGTTTGGGGCCACACTAGACCCCCTGGCTGGCACAACGGGTACCTTGTTGTACGCCGTGCTATAACTTACCCAACCATGTTCGTTGCCCAACACTATATACATGTTATACAACAAACTTCATAAGAGTACTACATACCGCGGACTCTTTGGTAGAATAGGCTGCTTCCACACAACATTCGAGATTACTAAACATGCAAAGTGAAAGGCGGTTCAACAAAAGAAAATTTAGCGAAATTCTTGAGAAATATTTTCTACCGGGTTTAAAAGATTTTTTGGCGAAAATAAAATAGTTTCTTTAATTTTACCTTGTTCTACTTGTTTTGACGTCACCCATGATGTCATAGCTCGCCTGACGTAATTGAGATGACGTCTCAACCGAAGATAGATGTCGGGGGGAAGTACCTCCTGAACCTCCTTCCCAAGAGGAAGTTCTTTACATCGCGAAAGCGCGATACCGGTTCTGACGTCAGACAGATCCAATTCGAAATAAACATTTTCGCTTTTTTCAAAAGCTTTCTGCAATTTGTAGAAAAATGATTATGAGGCAAGTGCATATAAAGTATTAAAACTTTTTCTCGAAGTATTGTTACTTTTCAAACAATAAAACTTACCCGTGTATTAGTTGGAATATAATTCCACACCCGTGTGTATGGGACGTGTATGGTACCGAAGAAATAAACCGGGGGTTCACGTTTCAACTTCCATAAGAACGAATTGCGATGTTTCTGAGGGAAATAACTGGGTTTTAAAAGAATTAAGATTTTAAGGTAAAACGCCCTGCTGGGAAGTGATTTGTATTTTGTGTGTATAGGAAAATGTTATAAAGGCCCAAAACAGAAAAAACAAAGTTAAAAATCCATAGTACATAAAGAAAAGTTTTATTCAAAGCAAAACCCTAAGGATGATTGGGGCATATGTTAATGCCGACGAAATTACGAAACTAACATTCCGCAATGCCCATGTCATGTAAAAGAAAGAAACACGGAGGCATAGGAAGTGGTGCGGTACAATCATCTGTGCACTTACATTTGTCAAACCAGCCAACCTTATGATAAATTAACCCACATTCCCTTAAACTAAGCCCAGAGTTCATTTTGGTAATCCTACACTCTTTCCGAAACCCTAAAACTATTTTTGAATGTAAGATAGATTGGATCTTTAAAGCAACAATAACAAACTTTTAATTTAAAATAAGTAACGTAAGCTACGCCGAAGAGTGATTATTCACTAAGCTCTAATTAGTGTCGGGCAAACTAATTATTTTGAACGAATATAACCAAGTCAACCGGTAACTATTGCATAGATAATATTTTTCAAAAATAAGTTTACAGCTGTTTCTAAATTAGTTCAGCTGTTTCTAAATAAGTTCATTTTGATGGCGTATACATTTGACAGGTAATTTGTTAATGGGATCTTACATGTGATCTCTGCATACGAAAGTCAAGGTGGTCCAATATAGCTAATGGAATGACAGTGGTAATGTTTGACTGGACCTTGACTGGGTGAGTACAGGGCTACCACACGTACCGTTAATGAGGCATTTTTCTCAGAGAGAATGACTAACAAGATGTCAGACCAGCGAAAATTTAGCGCTAAATGTTAGCCACGCTATAAGATAGGTTTACATCGTAGGCGGAAACAACAGAACACTATATCGTAAGAATATTAAGCCAAGGAGATCCATGTGTATGGTTTAGCCTTACGTTTGCCATATTTTAGATAAGAGTCATAAATTAAGCTTAATAAAAAATGAATATGCAACGTTATGAGGATTTGTTTGGGTCTCTTGGGGTACAAGTGAACTTTCACCAGCACTGTAATATAAACACGCCACTTTTCCACCGTACTATGGCTATGATGAATTTTCATGCTCCATTAGCTTAAATAAAATTATGGTTCACGGTAATGATTATGTTCAAAGCTCACCTCTCGTGCACATGGAGATTCCGGCTTGACTCCAACGCACACCCCGCAATAAATTATAATTAAGTTCAGTAATACAGCATTCATTTTTTGCTATCTCTATATACAAAGCCATGTTTAAAATATAATCTATAACAAAGATTTATCTGCGGTCGTATACGAGGGCTTTCCCGGCATCGCTTCTATGGGGTACAATATTTCTAATATCCACAAGCTAATCCGTTCAGTCGAAACACGCCTTATCGTCTCCTTTGGCAAGCCTTCAATCCACGGCGCTTCTGTGCCCAAGTTCCGCTCGTTCAACACCTCTTATTTTCCAGTCTGAAACTCAGTTATGCCTGTCTACCGTAACATAGTTGGTGCAGTAAAAAAGACTTGATTATTAAAATAATATATACGAATTTGGCTACTATTTAGCTATCGTTTTTTCTAAGTACTTTATAAAGAATACCTTCATCAAAATTGATGTACTATACGTACTTTCCTGATATACTATACGCACTCTCCAATAAATTCGCCTTCCAAAAAAATCATGTTACTTTTTAAAATAGTGTTGCAAACAACTGACCATCACTTTAGTATGCAACTGAAATTTCAGACGATTTATACAATCATCAGTTACCCGTTTACCAATGTTCGCTAAATCTAAACATGGTTATGTTATCCTTCCGTGTAGCCTACCCGTTACCCTCCACACTGACACGGGTTACACTGATCACCGGTCGACGGCCGTCTCAAGTTATATTGTCAACTCTCCCTGCGCACAGCGATACCGGTTGAGGAAAAAAGGCAAACTTACCGGAATCGCATCAAAGAAAACTGCGGCATGATAACGTGCCATCTTTCAAGTGCCGATCAAGAGCTACAACCTCAAACAGTCAAACAAAACTAGAAATCCGTGAGCTGTTGACAAGTTAGCAAATATCAAAAGACTGTTTTTTAGAAAATGCTGTTGATTTTTTAGCTGATTTAAAAGAAAAAGTGATGGTAAAACAAAGAAATTTTCGACTATTTTTTTACATATATTCTGTATTCGACAAAATATGTGTTATGCACTTATTTACTACTTTGATAACACGTTTTAACAAGCGCGTAGAGATCTTAGTCGAAGAGTCATTTCTAAAACACGACAACAGATATTTTCCCAGACTACACAGTTGTCCACGACTGTAAACTGTATTAACCTTCGTAATCCAACCTAGAAATTCGAAACGCAGACCCCCAAAGTCTCATAAGGCCAAAACAAGACCCGCAGTAAAACTATGTCGGAGTCGCCAACTAGTCGCAATTCCACCCGAAACTAGAGATTGACAGAAATACCCACGCCAAATAGCTGTTTTTGCCAATCTGTAAAAAAATACACTACTATTGGCATTGGTAACGTGCTATTATGTAAATTATCTGTATGATTAATTAATCATAATGAGCTTTGTTGCTATTTAATCGCATTGTCCACTATTGTGATGCCACTATACTTTTTCAATGGACTTTTCATTGGTGAACTAATTGTCAATTTCTCGGTTAAATGCAAAAGTGGGCCGAAACTTTTCGAATTTAGAACACTTCGCGTTTTCAACCGGGTCACAATGCAAATTGGCTCAGGACAAAGGCGTTAATTCGCGAATATCCGGTGGAAATTAAGAAGTAGAATCCTCAGAACAGGTTCTAATATTGACAGCTTGGCTATCCGGTCAGAATCTGGGCTAATACGGAGTTGGGATTCGAGATCGACTACCAGACGGCGAGTAAAACAAACAAAGAAGCCACACAACGATTTGTTTTTCTTCCAAGCTCGTTTGGTTGCGGAAATATGCGAGAATTTTTAACATTTTTTCGCAAGTATAAAACCGTTTAGTCTTATTTCCTCATAAATATCAACGTTACAATTTTGTCATTTTTCCTGTAAGCTGTCTTTTTATATTTACCTTAACTTGCAGTTCACAAAAATGCAATTTTATATGTGAAAAAATGTTAACCGTTGAAGTCACCTGCTAATAGAATTCGATTACATGCAACTGGTAAATGGCTCCCAGCTTGTTGCCATAGAAATCCCACTTTCATTTTTAAGTTTTCTATCTTAACACGGTCATGTTGCAGCGAACAAAAGATTTTCTTGAAAGCCTGATGAACACAGATAAAGATCATGCTTAAAACAACGAGAAGAGGGCTGTTCAAATACAGCCCATGATAAGGAAGCCATTGACCCGTACCGAGGCGGCTTTACTAAGCTCACTTTATACATTGGCACCCCATTATGAGGTCACTGGCACCCCATTATGAGGTTTTCATACTACACGATAGTTCAATAGCTGGAAATATTTGGATTAGACTGTGGCTTGCCACTGCTCAAATGAGCAAATAAATAAGTACGCCAATTCTACGTCAAACCACCTTGGGTATTTCTTTATGTATTTATTTTTTCTTACACAAAATACGCCTCATAGATAACTTTTTTGCGTCTTACTCATTCTGCCATTGTGATTTATTATTTTGTTATTTGTTTTTACACCTGTGTTTTTGGTTAACCACACAAGGAGGCATTATCTAATATAGATAGATTTAAACATACAGATGTCAAAATATAATTTGTATGTATGATTTTGCAAATACATTTGCTGCGATATTTACTTTGAATCACTGAAATATGGAAACGAAAAAACAGATTGAATTGTCCTACTTATCCATCGACCCCAAACCATTCTTCTATTTATTTTTAGGCGGTACACGTGAATTGTTGTCACAAAGCATTATGCTATGTTTAATAGTTATCAGGATAGCATATTCATGTTAATCCCCGTGAATGGGAAAGTCAATGGTAATTAACACGCAGGCAATCGTCAGATCACCTCACGTTCACCGTCGGGTTACCTGAGCTATTACAATGTGTTGTGTATGATTCACACCTCCTTCAATTTGGTAGAACCCATTAATCCGCTGGGTTCGGGCAATGTCCGTTAAGTGCCTTGTCCAAGGACGCAACCGCCAGACTAAGCGGTCAGGTATTTGGTACATAGAATACATACATTGGGTTTTTAAGCAGATAGATTACTTGAGCCTTTAACGCCTGTGTTAATGGAAAATTGCCAATCAGTACAATTAAATATTAAATTTATGCAAATTGAACAACTAATCCCCGTGGAAATTTCGATCGTGAGAAATTTTAAGTTTAAATTTTCACAGTGAAATCTCAATTCTAATTATCGATCCTTTTAAATGGAACCAATTTCCATTTCGCGGATTTAGTCATTTTCTTTTACCACATGTTTGCTTCCGCGAAGGTAATTAGAATATGATGACAACATAATTAATCACAACTAATAATCTGTTACGCATGCGTAGAAATGCAAGAAACAATTAAATCTAAATAAAACCGTACACAAATTATTTATTGTTCCTAAAAACGATGTCGTTAACGTGCCAATGCTGGACGTCAAATGCGAAGCAACTGAACAGGTAGAGTGTGAATTAGTCAACTCGTTAGCACAGAATACAATACAGTGGCAGCTCATATAGTAGCACGGAGTGAGTTGTGTCAGTATTTGAAGAATGTTTGCGGTAACCATCAATGTAATGTGCTTGCCACACGCAACGCACGCGCGGAAGGGTTCCACTCCTCAGACCCCCCATACTGTTGACAAACGCACAAGTGAACTTGTCTCCGAAAACACCATAAATTACAAGCAGGTTCTTAGCAGGATCGAAACTACCTGCGTTGTAGAATCATATCAGTTGTTGAACTTGTTCCAGTTCGTAATCCCCTTTTTTGATAGTTGTACAAGTGTCCCTTAGTTTTACAAGTAAGAGGGTTATAGTGGGTCTAATCCACCAAGACAACTTTAGTTTTTTGTGCTACTAACTTGGTATATAGGATAACATCTTGGAACCAAATATTACGGGTCTATGGCTGTGGGATAACTCAACGCGCGAGACCTGTACCTCATTTACTGCCAGAATACACACAAGCCACAAAGCGTCTGTCTGTAATGTAATCCCTATGTCGCTGAAAGGAAACATCAAACAGTACTTACCATATAATGATATCTCTTAAATCAAACCGTCGTTCGGAAGTCGCCCGTACTATGTACACATCACATAATAGTAGACCAATATGATTTATTGGAAGCATTATCACTAAGATAACATTTTTATGGCTTCCGTCGAGGGGTTGTCAGTTTTCTTTGACAAATAAGCGACGACAGTTTGATTTACACCAGACGTATATACTTCGGCACCAAAAGATTATGTTCAGATGTACTGTGCGTAAAACACCTATAAATTAACAGGTACAACTTCTGGCATCACTTATTACTTTGTGGTATGGACCGGAATAAATGATGGGCTGCAATTATTGTACAAAAGTTATGTTTAAGATTATAATATTGCAGGTATTTTGGAACATAACACAACTTGATTTACATAACTTCCGGTAAGTGCCTTTACCCAGGATAGAATCGTCTAGGTGTAGCAAGTGGTTTCTATCCTACAACCTTTTGCTAGACGGTCCGACGACAAGCTATCGACTGATTTTGAACCTAAAAACCTCGTGGTAGACGGACCGAACGTTTGAAATGAGAATTTACCTAATTATGAGAATTTATGAGAATTTACCAAGCCAAGCGAATTCATTTTTTACGCTGGTAGTATAGTGAAATTCGATCAACTACATGTTTACAGCAATAATAGCATCAAAACAAAACTATCCGTCACTCAATGCGAGCGATAACCATATTCACACGATTCCCCCAAGCCCTTAGCAAACAATTAAACCGCATCGATCACCTCCATTGTGTCGTCATAACGGATTCAGTGGTCGCGCGTCGCATTATGACGTCACTATAAAAACTATTTTAAAACCGTGAATGTGAGATTAGTGGGAATCCGAAATTCATAAAGTAAATATTAAAAAGGTAGCGATTTCGTAGCGGAAGCGTCTATGACGTAGTACCAGGCATTTTGGAATTCACAGTGACGTCACGTTTATGACGTACCAGGCAATTTGGAATACACAGTCACGTCACGGCAAACGGTTGCTTTGAACAGTTCATTATTAATTCCGGTACAATGTATTTTAAAACTTGACCCTTGTAAAATCTACGTAAGCTACAGAAGCCATTTCTCCGAGAGTTATTTCATTCGGTTTGATTTAAAAACGCTTCGTCAGCCGTGACAACACAAACATGACGTCACGAAATGCGTCATAATTGAAGAAGTATTGCGTAAAACCGGGGAAAACACTAAAAATGTCGTGCGTGGCGCGAACGTGCAAGAGTGGGGAATTTAAATGGGGACAAGCCTATATGTAATTTCGTTCTTTAGACACTCCTGTGTTTTGGCCACAGCACACCATTACTAGAATGCCCATTGTTAAAATATAGTTTGTTCTCACACGATATATTAAATCAAGCCATAATCTGTTTTCACAGATAGACTACGTTAAAGCCACTAGGAAGTAATTTATTGCACTTTGTATTGCATAGGATTAACAGAACTTTCACGGAATCTACAAAATAGAAAATCAGTTACTTATTAAATCGAGAACTTTTACAAGGAATCTACAAAATAGAAAATCAACTACTCCTTAAATCGAGAACTTTTGCAATATAAAACAATGGCACCACCCTATCTTAGTTCTATGCATGTCCCAATTCCCAAACGGACTTGACAAAGGGTTTTTCAACCAAACATGACAAAAGGTGCTTCAACACGTCATTAAACATGAAAGAAGCGTCATCATTGAGACGACGAAGACGAGAAATGACGTCACGACTGCATCGTTCGATTGTCTCATCCAACCCACGTGACTTTGATGACGTAACCACCTTTTATTCCACCAAGCTAAGACGACATCCGGGGAATCCCCTTCGTCAACACTAATTCGGTTGACTACCCAAATATCTGTCGCCGAAGACGATATATCTGATGACGTTTTGGGAGGTGACGCGACATTGTACTGAGAGGAGTGACGTTTAGAAGTCCGAAAGAAAGGATCTTGATTGACATTTGGCTTGTATCTGAAACGGTAAAAATGGTATTTACCTGCATCCATTAAGTGATATATATATATATTATTTTTTTTCCTATTTTTTAACCGAGCCAA
The DNA here is from genome assembly GCA_000149265.1 of Ciona savignyi. NCBI lineage: Eukaryota > Metazoa > Chordata > Ascidiacea > Phlebobranchia > Cionidae > Ciona > Ciona savignyi. The sequence continues at coordinate 378,757 of CH003253.1, forward strand.
GTTTCAAACCCATGATGGAATCGTTACTCGGACCGTTTTTGTATGGGCGAAGGTACATGTATCGGTGGCGTTAACCATTTGGCCACACGAGCATACAAGTGAAGATATATACTAGGCTGAATAGATTACCAATAGCGCGTCAGACCGTCAGACGAAAGGTGGTTAGATCGAAAGCAACCGCTTGCTGGTCGTGGTTTCCTTCGGAAACGTTAAGTGCACGATGCTTGGCCATAACGGATTACAGCTTTGAATACAAATTGTACAATATTTTCATCGTTTTCAACTCACTGAAATAGTTTCGGTGACCTAACTTTGACATGACATAATCTGAAGAGTGTTATACTTACGCGCGTGTATTTTCCACTACCCCGGAGAACCCCTTATTACCCCATCCTATCCTATGTACAACCCAATGCTTGTATAAGTTCAATTTGTAGGCCTATTAAGGAAATTTGTTTTCATCAGGGATCTTACATTTTCCCCATTTCTTTCCACCTCTCATTTATTTGTTGAAGAATTTCGTTTTTCTTTTTCCGTTGACCACGCGACCCTCGCACTTTTGTCGACCTTTTGTTATAAAAAAAAATATGTTGTAAAACTACCACGTAAATGGAACTTCGGAGGTGGTATAAAAATGTAAATAAATTTACCTTTTTATCATTTTGTTTCTGACGTTTTCGATTTTAAAACCCTTTTGTCGAAGAAAGTCAATGACAGATCTTTCGCCAAGAAAATGAACTGTAATAAAAAGTGGTTATGGCTTAAATATTAAATAAAAATGGAATCAAGTCTGGCCGGCTGGCTAAATGGCTGTGCCATTAAAATCAGCCGTGATTTTGATGGTTGAATTCATGGGCAAAGAACTTAGCTGTCCTAGTTTAAACCCAGTGGATAAATGCCTAAAAAACTAATGTCTAAAAGTTATATCAAAAATGCCCTAGCTTTCGTAACCCAGGCATGAGGTTATCTGGTCGTGTTATAACGTGAAACATCTACGGGGTACATATGGTTTTCCGATCATATATGCTAATAACAGCAACTACATAGTTCGATGTGTACTAAATAATGCATAGATTAACTATGGGTTTTGATCCATATAGATAGGTATGAACCCATGCATACACTGTAATAGCTCCAACTTCTTGAGAATTGACATGGAGTGTTCTATCACGGTACATGTGAATAAAGATCGAGATTTGTTCATTTAATGATTATAAATAACATGTTAACCATTTCAAAGCAAGAGTCTGAATGCCATAGGACTTAAGATTATTTTGTTGAAAATCTAAAATCAAAGAAACATTAGTCGCAACTTCAAAACGGTCTAACATACATCAAGATACATCATCAATTTCGTGCCAAAGGAGCAATCAGTTAGTCAGTAATCAGCTTCCAAAATCAGTGACCCGTCATTAGACAGCTTATCTTAAGTGTGCTTAACGCTAATACCAACTAAGCACACTTATTTGCAACAGTTGAAACGGGTCCATTCCTGAGTTAGTTAATCCTAGCTCGACCAATATTCAAAATATTATCGAAAATGTATTTCCAGAAAAATGAAGATTTTAACCGATCTTTCGTGTTAAGAAGGGAAAACAATACATTCGTTGTAAGTTTGTTATTTTGGCGTATAACCTATGAAGTACGTAGGTTATATTGATTGCTACTTGTTGTTTGAAAAATGGCTCACAGTATATTTAGCGGATCACTACATAAGCTAGGACTACACTTTATAAAGAAACAAGCAGCGTATGTGATATACCTACATTCTGTTTTTAAGCCAAAAGCAGTTGGATTTTAAGTCTTTTACGTAGCTTGACTGCCTAATCGAGCGTTAAATAGAGCGGGATAATTGAGAAATTGGTAATTAAGAAAGAAAGACTTAAAGCCTTTAAAACTCTAATATGATTAAGTGCGAGTTTGGGGCTTAACTAGAAAATAGAATAAATACCGCACAGCAAAACAAAGGTTAAATTTACAAAATTCTTGGATACCTTTTGTGTTAATATGCCATAAAGAGTTGTAAGAAAAGTTTTTGTTTCATGAAAATAAGCTATTGCAAAGCTATTGTCGCTTTAAAACCGCTATTTCGAAACTGTCTACCGCCTACGACCATACCACGTTGAGAACACCCCATCTCGTCCGATCTGGGAAGTTAAGCAACGTCGGGCCCGGTTAGTACTTGGATGGGTGACCGCCTGGGAATACCGGGTGTTGTAGGCATTTTGTTTTTAAGTTACGTGTAAACATTTTGCACATGGGGTTACGACTCATTGCAAAAGTTTGAGCTTTCTACAACTAATTACGCGCACACTTAGATCTTAAATAATAACGACCACCTTAACAAAAATTATGTAGAGTCGTATATTTGACTGACATGTCTTGTTTTTAAGCTAAAACAACAGGTTATACCCTCAAACCACTATAGAACTGTTTTATCTTGTCCTTTGTGTAGACTGTAGAGTGTAGACACTAGCAACTAGCAGAACTGACATTCTCCCGTTGTAGTTCATTATTACAGATATAGTAGAAGTAAGTATTTAGTGAATCATATTGATTGAAGGGTTGCCTATATCCTTATAGCTATCGGGATAAAAGGTCGGGCTTAGGCAGGTAGGATTTACAGTATTTGGTTTAATCTCAAGTAACAATAGACAAGTATATATCACATTGGGATCTGAACTTTTCGAGAACTGACAATTCCAGCTTTTAAACGTCTTACGTAATCGCCTAATATAGGATATTATTGCGTGATACGTATTCTAACCTTGCGGTTGAAACATGATTCTTATAGGTATTATGGCGTTAAAGTGTAAACCAAATGGCATTGATAGACAAGCTGTCAGGTGGTAAATTAATTAGGAGCAAAGGTCAGCGAAAGTAGCTTAAGCGATATTATGTTTCACCGCGAGATGGCAGTGTGGAGAGAAGAGAAAACGCCCTCTGCCTTATTGCGCTGCCGAATAATCTTAAAATTAAGAAATTTGACACTGAGCAGATACTTTTATCAGTCAATACACCAGCTTATAATACATGATCGAGACGCGCTGACGCCCACGATTTCATCACGTTAAGGAATACCCATTTCGTCATATCTGAAGTAAGCAACGACGGGTCGTATGAGTATACTTGAAGGATTTCATGCGAAATCTTGGTTTTTAAATACGCCATTTGCAATTGTATAACTCGAGATAAAAAGGGTAACGCATGCTGTCTCTTATTAAACAAAGCAGTTAACTCTTTATGCCCTAATAAAATATATACCTCTAGTACCGGTACCCGATAAATTAACCCAAGTATCATCATCTCACCTGCTCCAAAGGCGAAGAAGAAGCTCTCGTCTTCATTCCTTCTGATCAAATCAACCACACGAGTCGCCATCCGCTCGTTTCTTCGAAAGATCAACTCTTTCTTCAAATACTCGTCTATCTCAGAAGCCGTGACGTCATCGGAAGTGACATCATGGCTTGTGCGGTCATCCAGAATTTTTTCACCGCCTTGAATATTTTGTGCTGTTTTTGTGTCAACGTATTTGGTGACGTCACCATTCGCACGATCGATGACGTCATTGGAACTATTTCCACCAAGCCCGTGCGTCTGAACACGAGGAACCTACGATAGAATAATATTATCTAAGATAATACCTGGCGGTCTAAATACAGCTGTACAACATGGCCAATTTGCAAAATGTGCCTACGGTCAAGTTAATGACGAGTATATAGCTACAGTTACTGTTCAACCTATTTACTGGTTTTAAGCAATGGCCCTTAGGGGTCATGCTCAAAGATATGTCCAGGTTTTGCTTCCACCAAACATTTGTAAAATACTAAAAACGTTCCCAGAGAGCTACTGTATTACATAAGGAAGAAAACAATACCACAAGATTTTTACAATGACCGCATTAACCTGTTATTGAATAGAATACGCGAAATACTTTAAAATTGTTAAGACACATAAAACCACCCACGAGTACTCTTATTAAGTCTGCGGAAATTAAAACGCTAGTTTAACATCCATATAAAATTTCCGGTATGTAATACCACCGGATTGCACGTACATGGTATTAAAATGTAAGTTCCATATGGGAATATACACATTCGTGATAACAAATATGACAAAGTTTAATTTAACGTTGTCAATTAATTGTATTTTAATGCCCCTAATGGTGTATGCATATTTACAAGGCATACACACATAGCTGTACATACACAGATTACCTTTAAGCGATTTCCAGAATGTGTTTTTGTAGTTTCAGGTTGGACTTTGGATATTAAACAAAATCTTTCTAAATATAAAATTATTGGTATGATTAAAAGGGGATCAAGGATTTGCACAGCCCGTGTTTTTTGCACTTATGTTTAACCAGGAAATTCTAATAAAGAGTACTGAAATGCCAACACAGACATATGTATAAAGCATAGCTGGTAAAGCTCGTGTCGCAGTGGGATTATACAAGGTTTTTATATAACCTTGGTTAAAACGGTTGTGTAGCTAAATGTATAGCAACCTATTTATATAACAGATAAATATTAAAAATTATTATATAAAGCGACCGTAGTTCGCTAAATGGTTAGCGCAGCCTATTTAAAGTTAAATATTATATAAAACGGAATTCCTTACTAACAATCTCATCGCGAGTTAAAAAAAACAGTTATAAAGCGGCCTAGGAATCAATCAACTCTATTTTTACTGGGCTGTATTCCAAACCTATGATGGGCTTGTTACTAACTCCATGATGGGCTCTTTACTTTTTATATACTTACAGTATATAGACGCGTTAAGCATTTGGCCACACGACCGTACTATTTCAGTTCAAAGATTCACCGCCTTTTGGGTTCAAATCGGGTACAAACGGATAAAGTCTATGATTCAGGACCCAGTAGCACTTACCCAAGAAGGGCCAGCATCAAACGAGCCAGACGAAACGGCACCACAGTTGTACTCCTGCACCATATCGTCCATGTCAAACGGGACTTGCAACAATCCTTCGCGAACTTTCTCCTGGATCAGCAGGCTTTGGTTCAAAGCAAAATTCACCTGGAAGTGATTAACAACGTAAGAATTTACAACTTACTTGGACGTTTCACAGTCTATGTGGAATAGTATACTGGTGATGGTGAATAATCATATTCGTGAGTATGACTACGCCTAAAAAACATCCGACGATTTTATCGTGCTTAAAGGGGTTATTGAAGCTATTGCACTTTGTTGTATTATCGATATTACGGTTTTAAAACGATTTATAAGTTTTTAAACAATTTTACTATTTTAGGTTCAAATCGGGTACAAACGAGGCAACGAGTGTTTGGTGCCTTGTAAAGGTAAACAGTCGCAAGGAAAAGTGTCAAAAGTGGATGGCGTTCAGCTTATTACAATGTTTGACGACGTAACGAGTGTGGCATATTAGGAGTGACTCAATCAGATTATACTAAATACATTACCAACCCCACACATCGAATTTTCTCAGTAAACCAAGTTGACAGACTATACAGTAAAACCAGATTATGTGGTTATGTTGACCTGTGATTCGGTGAGTTTGTTAAACGGCTCGCATTGCTCCTCCGGCGTCTCTATCGCCCCCGTGTGTTTGCCCATCAGTTCTGCTTGTCTAGCAAGGTGGACGTCGAGAACCGGAAGTCCCCGTGACCTAATATCCGGTTCGGTCAGTGCATTGATCATTATCATGATCCAGATAGGCCGAGTTCGTTGCCAGTCGCCAACCAGCTCGTTGTACATGAGCTCTGCCGTCAACCCTGCAAGAGAAAATGTTAAGTTTAATCCACTAAAGCTATTTGTCCGGCCCTTGGTCTAACGGTTAAGTGCGTCGCCTTTCAATCGAAAGGTTGAAGGTGCGAAACTGGTCGCTAGCTAGTCGGTTGTGTCCTTGGGCAAGGCACTTTACGGACATTGCCTGAACCCAGCGGATTAATGGGTTCTACCAAATTGAAGAAACGTCTGAATCATACATAACACACTGCAATAGCTCCGGTAACCCGACACGGGATTCACGGGGATAAAGATGAATATCCTATCCTATCCTATCCTATATTACCTCTCACAAGATATGTCTCTGAAAAAACAAGACCTTGCGTCAAGCTTCCAGTTAAAACGTCATTCCCACTAATTCGTTATTGGTTGTCAATGGAAAGGTGGTAGACAGTGCGCCAAGCTATTTGGTGCGTGTGATCATACCAACAAAATAAGCTACATGTCAGTCAATACACATGGTGTAGGTTACACTGAAGGTCACAATAGGATTATGGTTAATAAGCTATCGTAGCCTCCGGTGGAATTTATTACCTTCGCAAAAGCGACTTTGAATTATCCTGATATACTACGTAAGGAATATATAGATTAACAGTAAAAACGCATTGTTCATTTATAAGTAGACACATTAATTTTTGATATACATTTGTGTCTGAAAGAGAGGTAAAAACAATATCACCACTATCAAACTGCGTTCCTACAGTCGGTTTCCGGAAAGAATTTTAAAACTTGTATAAAAGAGGTGAATGTTATTTTTGGTATCGAAGTAATAAGCTCTGAATCGGGACCACAGAGAAGGTCGATCGCCTATCAAAACTGAGTAAACCGGTAATGTTATTTTAAACGTCTGTGCCGCTTGTCTCAGCATCTACAGTTGTTTAAATACGGTACTACAAGAATACCGTGATTATTATTTTAGTAAAGACACAATGTGGGCTAAAGTAATTGCGGGCTTTACGGGAGTAGACCGAGGAAACCAGCACTGTAGGAAGAAGAAATCACAAGAAAACACACATGTTGGACTATATACCATAACGTCGCTAAAATGCGGCACAAGGGGCAACACTAAAAGGAGGGAAGGAAGGAAGGAAGGAGGGAAACTGCTCAAAAAATTACGGAAACTAATATTAAACCCTCCCCTGAACACTAATATCGACCGCAGAACTATAACTCTAACCCATATTTAAAACTATAACTCTAATGCGCTAATCGTTATTTTAATGTGCGGTTTTCCTCCTTCCCGCTTTTCCTCCTCCTTCCCGCTTTTCCTTATTTTAATGTGCGGTTTTCCTCCTTCCCGCTTTACTGATTTTTTTCATTTTTTAGAAATAGTCCTGCTTCATGTTTTTATCGTGGAAACAAAATAAAATAAGTAAAAACAATTATATAGACAGAATATAGAAACACTATATATATTACGGCAGCTTATAAAAACGTATCATATTCACAAACGTCAAATCCCATGATAAGTCGAAATTGTTTACTGATGCCTAAACGAACAAAATCCAGAACACGCGATTAATGACGTCACATCATGATCGAAAACACACGGCTTGTGGATATTGTGCAGACTTCACTAAGTAAGTACCTTATTATGTCACTAAGCAAAACCTCGCGTTAGCTCATCACCCAATTAACTTTAAATACTAAGCCACGAAGAATTTAATTAAGAATTTGAAGCATGAACATAGCGATGACGCAAGTATTAATGCGAAAACTAAATACAATAATTTAATATCCAATTTTGCATTATATTAATCCATGTCACCATGCACAAAATACTACTGGCACTTCAAATACAGGGGTAAAACATATGTAGGTCCAGTAACTACCTAAATATGAAAACTAACAGTGTCGTTGGTTAAACGGTCAAACGACAGTGAGTATCAACAGAATGTGATGTTTATCAAAATCCGGTAACACTGTATTAAGAGATACTAAAATAAAATAAAAATTTATATCTATCCAGAAATGTCCCTTTTGTGTAACTTATTTTTAACCGTCAATTCATACATGCTTACAACTTTTCACCCAAATTCTTTTATAGCTTGCTTGTTAACACATACCTTCCTTAATCTGCTCTGACGTTAACCATGATGTCATAGCTCGCCTGACGTAATTGAGATGACGTCTCAACCTAAGATAGATGTCGGGGGGAAGTACCTCCTGAATCTCTTTCCCAAGAGGAAGTTCTTTACAACGCGAAAGCGCGATACCGGTTCTGACGTCAGAGAGATCCAATTCGAAGTAAACGTTCTCGCTTTCAAGAAAAGATTGCTGTAAAAATGAAGCAAAGATGTTTAGTTTCCACATTCTTATGTCAATGTTTTAATTTGGCACGAATTTTCGAGTAAACGTCTATTTTTATCTGGTTTGATAAAAAGTACTTTTTATGTCGGTGTTTTAGCTGATCTTTCATAAATATTTATAGGATTGGCACGAATTATATCGGATTTTCGTTAACGCGAGTCAAAAAATTGTTCAACAATTGTTGTGTAACACAAAACAAAAAGTTTTAAATCCCACAGAACCACACAAACTGTAACTTTTTAAATATATCAATGTATAATTTACGTTTATTCTTTGTTTTACTGCAAATATATATTAAAATTTGAGTTTTGTTTAAAAGCAAAGGATGATAAAAAGAGCAAAATATGATAACGTAGAAAATAAATAAACATAAACGTAACTCAAAAGTTAAGCAAGTATTTGGCAGCTACAAGTACAAATATTGTTATGTTTAGGTCATTCCACCAAACGCCATCTGTACATGGGTGTAACTTGGTGCAACAACAAGCTTAACGAACACCAACCCGTGTTTTAGAAAAATTGATCATAAAGCAAGTACGGGAACGTGCAACTAAAAACATTTAACTTTTTTTTTAAATTAAAAACATTTAAAAGTATTGTTACTTTTCAAACAATAAAACCAACCCGTGTATTAGAAAAATTAATCAGAAAGCAAGTGCGGGAACGTTCAACTAAAACATTTATACTTTTTTAAATCATTAAAAAAATATTAAAAGTATTGTTACTTTTCAAACAATAAAACCAACCCGTGTTTTAGAAAACTGATATAAGCAAGTACGGGAACGTGCAACTAAAACATTTATACTTTTTTTTAACCATTAAAAAACCATTAAAAGTATTGTTACTTTTCAATACAACTTACCCTTGTATTAGTTGGAATATAATCCCACATCCGTGTGTATGGGACGTGTATGGTACCGAAGAAATAAACCGGGGGTTCATGTTTCAACTTCCATAAGAACGAATTGCGATGTTTCTGAATGGGTTCATAAATTAAAAATTAGAAAATCGTTCTACACGATGTTCTTTTATTTTTTTCTAAGTTAGGATTATAATCCGTAACAGGTTAGGTTCATTAAAAATATTGATCGCTGTATAGTCGCTTGCTATAACCACTGAATTTTTTGCCGTGTTGGGTTTCGAACCAAAATCCCTTTTACTCGGTCTAGTAAGCTGTGTTGGTGTCTGTCGCGCTAACCGCTCGGCCGATGGAATTTTAATTTGTGCACGAAAACAGTGATGACACAGCGGCCTTTAACCAGAAGATTATGAAACATAACATGCTAGTTAGTATGTAGAAAGGCACTTTAGTAAGTAGAAAGGCATTTTCAGGACATTGCTTAATTGCAAATTTAATAGATTAAAAAAGGTTAACAGATTGTAATAAGCACTATACTATACGAAAATTGATGCTATTTTCGTACTCGTAATAACAGAATAAAAACTTAATTTTGGTAGGGCCGCAGTAATTTAACACACGTTACTTTATAAGCAATGTCTTAGTAATTCGTACTACAGCCTGGTAATTTTACAGTGATGTAAAGCAACAAACTACAGTATACGTTTACCTTTTTGCAGTGTACACTTTCCAATGCTTTGTTGCCATTTGATAGATGGTATATCATCAGACACAAAAGAAAATATGATTTCATATTCACAAAGAATTTAGCGAAAACGTGAAGAAGACCGCTAAACTGATGAATAAAATTCTCTGTTCAGTAAAGTTTAATATATAACGGAGCTCGTACATAGAGGTAATATAAACGCTTATCGTATTAAATAGGCGCAGATTGTGCGGATAGATGTTCGTCTCGTCTGCTCACAAGTTATAATATAAACAGCCGTAGCAAACGATAACGGCCGTGAGGCTTAGACCGTGAAAGACCACACAAACACACATGGTAATTGAGAGATAAGTCGATAATCGCTAATTGGTGTCGACAAAGCTGTGGTCGCCAAAAAAACTCATTCTACTGTAGGTCACCACATTGTAAGTGCTGGCTTATTTTATTGCATTTTTTATCCGCTGTGATGTTGCGTGGTTGATGCAAATAAAAGTACTTAAAGAAAAAGCTTTGGCCGTCAAAACACTCATTCTAACACGCGGCCCTAACCTTAACCATCTGGTCTAACGACTAAATTGTAAACGATCGCAATTCCCTGTTCTTCGGTTTTAATTAAAATATTTTTCATTTTCGGCCTCCATAATTACAGGACGTATAGCCAATAAAACGGTACTTAAAGTACGTTGTACATTCCAGAAATAAACCGAATCTGTATATGTATTGCGCTTAGTAGGCTCCTGGTTAATTTATATATTGTTTACAAGACATAACCCATTTTTTCCACTGTTATACTATTCTATTTTATCATTTAATTACTTATGTTTCGTATACACGTATTAACCAGTATTAACGTTATCAAATGAAAAAATGAAGACGACCACTAAACTAACTAAATTCATAAAACGCTTTAATTTTGATGTTGGCATATTTCTCTATATTAACCTCTATATGCATTCAACTTATCTGTTCATACTTGTCTGTTCCAATACCCATATTGGCATTTTCTTTGATAGTCCTTCTAAGTATTTAATATACCTATACATCCCACACTTAATATACCTATACATCCCACACTTAATATACCTATACATCCCTTGTCCTTTCTAGAACACACCTGATCTCCCCCAAGTAACAACAACATCGCTAGTGAGTTCGCGAAGTAATCGCCGATCTACTTTCACCGCCCGAAGAAAAAACGTTGCGCTGATGATGGATTGTTTGTTTTGTGCTCGCTCATTTGAAACCACGGCGGATCGCTAGTTTGATTTAATTAAAATGCCAATCGCCATGCGTTCGTTATTCAGTACGTTGCCGAGTATTTTTCAGATTTCAGCACTTTGCCGAGTATTTTTCAGATTTCAGAACTTTACTAAGTATAGTCAGCTTTTGGGAAAGCAAACACTTTGATTTATGTTGGTCTTAATTCGGTTAAGTTGATTTATTGTTGAACAAATTTTATAATATAATGCAAAAAGGAAAAAAAATAAGAAAAATAAGGTAAACTGTAAATATCGTTTGAAGTCTATCCAAATCAATCACGAAACACCACAGCGAAAACAACGATAACAGTTTCAATAGATCCAGGGACGTTAGTGGCGTGCCTTCCGTAACCTTTGGATTAGTGGTTCTCAAATTTTTTAAGCTTAAGCCACCCTACCGAAAAGATAAATAGTTTGCGGCACCTTCGCAAACCAGAAGCAATTTTGTAAAATTGTTTTACGACGAACTGAGCAACGCATCCAGGCGTTAAAATTTAAAATAAATAAGGAAATTTGCATTAAGGTAAGTTTACTTACTTGCTATTCCTACCAGCACTATACGGGCCGCTGGAGCATTGTAAATAACATGTTATCCGACATCCCGTAGGAACCACTGATTTAGAAACAGATGATAACGTTTCTGTAATAAAAAGAAGAAAACGATTTTTCCATTTCGGGGCATCTTTTGTATTTTATCATATTAAACTTTTTTTTGTATTTATTAGAAATACCGCCCTTTAAAAAATGATATATAATGCGGCCGTTTATACCAACAATGCAACAGATGCAGCAAAAAATATTAAACTCTCAATGTGACAGATATTATTGTACGGTACGCGATAAGCATGAACTATTTAACAACGAAACTTGCAACGCCAATCACCTATAACTGCTTCGTTTATTTAGGATAGGATAGATTCATGTTTATCCCGGTGATTGGGAAAACCAAGGGGTTAACACACGGGCAATCGCCAGATCCCCACGCGCCCATCGTCGGGTTACCAGAGCTATATTGCAGTGTATTGTATATAATATAAACGTTCCTTTAATTTGGTAGAACTCATTTATTCGCTGGGTTTAGGTAATGTCCGTAAAGTGCCGTGCCCAAGGACACAACCGACAGCTAGCGACCAGTTTCGTACCTCCAACCTATCGATTGAAAGGCGATGCACTTAACCTCCATATTACCCGGCCGAATTTCTTACAAATATCGATCTTTGAGGGGTAACATATAATGCATTTGTATTTACAATGCGAATTTTCGATCAGAATTTAAATTATTTCCACTGTACACACATAGTACTATACATAAAGTAATATATTAATTGATCCAATACGTTATTAAAAATTTAAGGAATACTGTCTTTACTAAGAATTGTTGTGCAAAGTCAAAGGTTTGGACTTGACTCAAATTAAATTTTGATTTCAATATCTGGTTAGTTTATTCATCTGGTACACTTTAATAAACACTTTATTTACGATGAATTGATTTCGCTCAAATTTAGAGGAAGGTTTTTAAGTTTATCAACATTTTCGCCCCCTAATTTCCCACACTTTGTATTATATTTGGAAAACATTACTGGATAGTTTATAAATTTTGTTCTTTTGACGATTTAGAATGAGACAACATTATTTGGGAAACAGATTAGTACGGGATAACAGCTGTTGTGGAAATGCTAATTTATATTCTTGTAGTAATACGTGCAGGTTTTCAGACAACTGTAGTTATGCCCGGATGTAATCATTTGCCCTGGTATGTAACATTCTTTGCGTGCATTTCGTGCTATATAACCCGACGTATTTCGCCTTAAATTCATTCACTACCAAGTACCTTCAATACAAGAATACAACAACAGCCCACCCAAAAATGTGGATAACAGCCCATTTTGGAAAACAGATAAAAACCGAATAACAACCCACTCAATGCTTCGAAATGATATATTAAAATTTAAAGGCAGCGTATAAAAATAGGATCAACTGCAGACAAATTCATAAAGGAACTCTATCGTTCATGAATCAATGTTAATCAAGTCAGGAAGAAAGTCGACACGAATCATTGTTTAATTGTGGATACATGGCGTCGTCTACCGGCGGAAAGAATACTAGAGATGACGTTTTACATTCTGTTTGACGAATTCAACTCACCAACAAAGAAAATGCCGTATACTGGTCGAATCAGCAAAACCGGTTGTAGTGATAATTCCACAATCGGTGTAAACTTTAAAAAACAGGTATACATACCGCCACTGGGTTGTTAGTTAATGTAACTTAATTTGCCTGGCCTGTTCACATCTGATTACCAAGACCTGAAGAGTCACCTTTTTCTCTTTGTCATCACCACTGGCAATTGAGGAATTTATTCAATAGTAGATAAAGGACGGGAAATTTGAAAGAACACATGGAACGAAATTATCACTTAAACATTAGGGAAAGTACGGTTACATACATGTCCTCTTTACTTAACTTGTATGCGGTCTAGGTCCTCTTTTTTATTCAATACCACACACCTGGTGGACCTGGACAGGAGACTCCTACTAAATAAAGAGGACATACAAACCATTACTCCATGCCCCTTTCCCAGTGTTCATGAAGATATAACATGTATGAATGATTCAATTATATGTAGTTTCTGCTTTTCTTTCTTTTGCAGCTTGGTTCTAATGCAGTGCCGGTATAGGTTACTGGCATTAAATTTTCCAGATCGTCCGACACATCTGTCGTAACAGTTTTCTTCAAATCTTTTGTAATTTCACAGAAAGATAAACTCAGATTTAAATCTCTCTCTGTCAACATCTTGTGTACCCAAACCTCTCTAGAAGAAAGACCATATAAATAAACAATCAAAATACTGTATGGTATTGGTATATATTTGATATACAATATACCGGTACGTACCCTACTGGACCATATAAGAAGCCTACTTTAACAAGATATCGGGAGTGCATAACTTAATAATTTGTGGTTTTTGCAGTGTTGGCCTAATCCAAAACTTTGCAAAAAAAACTAAACAGGGTACATTGTGCACTGAGCGTCAATCTATATTCAATATAATTGAAAGTTTAACAAGAAAGTTTTTAAGTACCGGTAATACCGAGAGTGAATGGCATACTTCTCAGTCTCGCCGATCATTAGTCTAACAGAACACACTATTTAGGCGTAACAATATATATATATATATATATATATATCCCGTCGGACAAGCGCCGCGCATTATTTACTTGTCCCACACAATAACTCACTTGTCCCGGACAGTCGGACAAGTGTGAATGTCGAACTCTGCACTGCTACAAAACCTTCGCTTAAACACAATCGACCAGTTACTGAATTTACGGACATGGCTGATAGTAGCACGACATGTTATGAACTCGTTTTTTGTGACATTTATTTCATAAAAACAAGACGGTTAAAAAATCACTCTATATACAGATTAAAAGTGAAATGTAGTGTAAGACAGTTTGTCTCTAATATAGGTGTAATTGCTAGGATTAAAGAGGCTTATTTCAAGTTTTTCTTAAACAAGTTCGTGCATTTTAATTAAATTGAATAAATAAAACGATTGTTCAAATAAATTTCATTTATATGGTTTCTCTTCGGTGTGAATCATATGATGTTTTTTTAATACACTTGTCCATCTGAATGATTTTCCACAAACATCGCAGTTGTAAGGTTTCTCTCCGGTGTGAATCATATTATGTTTTTTTAATGCACTTGTCTCCCTGAATGATTTTTCACAAACATCGCATTGGTATGGTTTCTCTCCATTGTGAATCATATTATGTTTTTTTAATGCATTTGCACAGCTGAAGGATTTTTTACAAACATCACAGTTGTAAGGTTTGTTTCCAGTGTGAATCATATGATGTTGTTTGCATCTACTTGCATCCCTGAATGATTTTCCACAAACATTGCATTGGTATGGTTTCTCTCCAGTATGAATCATATAATGTTGTTTCAATGCACTTGCATACCTAAAGGTGTTTTTACAAACATCGCAGTTATAAGGTTTTTCTCCATTGTGAATCTTATGATGTTGTTTCAATGCATTTGCGGCCCTGAATGATTTTCCACAAACATCGCAGTTGTATGGTTTTTCTTCAGTGTGTATTTTTTCATGTTTTTTCAACTTATCTGCAGTTGTAAACGATTTTTTACATACTTCGCATTCGTACGTCTTAAGGCCAGTATGATCCAGTAAATGTCTTGTCAAATTACCTGATTCTGTAAACGATTTTTCACATAGGCCGCATTGGTATGGCTTCTCTCCGGTGTGCATTCTTTTGTGCTTTTTTAAACTACTTGCACGTGTTAACGATTTTTCACACACGTCACACTTGTAATGTTTTGTTCCAGTGTGCATCATTTTATGTCTTTTCAAATGAATTGCTTGCCGAAACGATTTTTCACAAACGTTGCATTTGTATTGTTTCTCACCAGTGTGAATTAATTGATGTGCTTTAAAATTACCTCTGTGTCCAAACGATTTTTTACATACATCGCATTGAAATGTTATTTCCATCGTGTCAATTTCTTGGTGTTTCCAAATTAACAGGACGTATATGATTTTTTACAGATTTTATATCAAACTATTCACATAAACTCTATCCACCTTCTGTTAAATAATACCCAAAATGTTTCCTGTTTTATTTTTAGTTAAAAATCAGTATATTATGTGTTAAATCTATTAACATACATCGGATAGTGTACGTATGTAGAGAAAGTACAATGATAAACGGCACATTCATATACACCACACAGGGTAGTTACGGTAATAGACGATGGTCACATGAGGCAATATGTTCCTGTCGGTGCGATTGATCCACAAACCCCTGCGTCACACGAAGATATAAATGACCTTTATATTCAGTACTGTACTTCTGCCATTTATTGGTTTATTTCACCCTTTCTGTGGTTTCGCCGTTTGATGATTGTTTTACTATGTCTAATCCTACACGTTTATTGGTATCAATATATGAAGCGTTAAGACCTGTCTTTCGTTTTCGCCGTACTTCTATGCTTGGTGGCTGCTGTTTTCTGCGGTCTATGTAATCAATATTAGCTTCAATCATTTTCGCTTTCTGTCTGTGGCATGTTCTTGCTTCGGGTGTTGTAATATATTTTCCCTATTGACTTTTTTTATCAAAGCTGGTTCTGAATGTGCAATCAACACCTTTATTTCATAAATTTCTGACCACTTTAACAAAACTAAAACTATATAAATGCGCAACCACACAACATAGTACAATGGCTTTTATAAAACGAGGTTGAACCCTAACTAATCTGACAATAGGTTATTTGCCGTGTACCTTTAATGAACTTTTATACCGCTTTTACATCATTTGTGCACTTTTTATGTTACCTTTTTTTATCAAATTTAGATTATTCTATTGCACCTTCACCTTGTTTATCTTCGTATCGCTCTTTTAACACTCACGTTTTTATTATCTCTTCGCGTAATCAAGTCTTTAACGCTCTGTGCTGTCCACGTAATTTGTGTAGTTAAAATCAATTTTGTTTTAGATTTTTAACGATTTAAAATTGTTTTTTTTTATGACGAATCTTTTATACTAGTTTTATGTGTTTAATACCCGTATTTTTAGTAAAGCAAAAACGTGTCAAACCCTAGTGATTGTTCCAACTGTACGCGGTTAAGACAGCGTCCATGACCAATAGAGAATCTGTAATTAACTGCAGTCTATAACTCTCTCTGTCAACATCTCGTGTACCCAAACCTCTCTAGAAGAAAGACCATATAAATAAACAATCAAACTACTGTATGGTATTGGTATATATTTGATATACAATATACCGGTACGTACCCTACTGGTACCATATAATAGAGTGAGAGTGACCAACCAGTTTGAGAAGCGTATTTTAACAAGATCTCGGGAGTGCATGACTTTTGATAATTTGTTGTTTTTGCAGTGTAGGCCTAAATCACAACTTTGCAAAAACACTTAACTGGGTACCAATATTATTGTGCACTGAGCTTATAATATAATTCAATATAATTGGAAGTTTATCAAGAAAGTTTTTAAGTACCGGTAATAACGAGACTTTTTGGCGCACAAGCCGCTTAAAATACCCGTTGCGGCAATGTGTGCATTAACACGCCGGGGAGCCGCGCCGTAACCACTTCGCGTCAACCGGAGAAGTTATGTGTGCATCCGCCTTAATTGTAACGAAAGCAACGTGCAACGAACAACGAAAAAGTACAGATCTCATTCGCGCACGGTGCTAGTTTAACACTGTTTGACCTCGAACGTATACACGGCGGTGAAGGATAATGAAAATAGCGTTTCGCTTGCATTTTTACCTTGTCCCGTCAGAAAAGCGCCGCGCAATATTTACTTGTCCCATGCAATAACTCATCTGTCCCGGACAGGCGGACAAGCATGAATGTTGAACTCTGCACTGCTACAAAACCTTCGCTTAAACACAATCGACCAGTTACTGAATTTACGGACATGGCTGATAGTAGCACGACATGTTATGAACTCGTTTTTTGTGACATTTATTTCATAAAAACAAGACGGTTAAAAATTACTATATATACAGATTATAAGTGAAATAGGGGTAAGATATTTTGTCTCTAATAACGGTGTAATTGCTAGGATTAAAGTGGCTTATTTTAAGTTTTTTCTTAAACAATTTCGTGCACTTTAATTTAATTGAATAAATAAAACGATTGTTCAAATAAATTTCACTTGTATGGTTTCTCTTCGGTGTGAATCATATTATGTTTTTTTAATGCATTTGTCCATCTGAATGATTTTCCACAAACATCGCAGTTGTATGGTTTTTCTCCGGTGTGAATAATATTATGTTTTTTTAATGCATTTGTCTCCCTGAATGATTTTTCACAAACATCGCATTGGTATGGTTTCTCTCCATTGTGAATCATATTATGTTTTTTTAATGCATTTGCACAGCTGAAGGATTTTTTACAAACATCACAGTTGTAAGGTTTGTTTCCAGTGTGAATCATATGATGTTGTTTGCATCTACTTGCATCCCTAAATGATTTTCCACAAAGATTGCATTGGTATGGTTTCTCTCCAGTGTGAATCATATAATGTTGTTTTAATGCACTTGCATACCTAAAGGTGTTTTTACAAACATCGCAGTTATAAGGTTTTTCTCCAGTGTGAATCTTATGATGTTGTTTCAATGCATTTGCGGCCCTGAATGATTTTCCACAAACATCGCATTGGTATGGTTTCTCTCCAGTGTGAACCATATAATGTTGTTTTAATGCACTTGCATACCTAAAGGTGTTTTTACAAACATCGCAGTTATAAGGTTTTTCTCCAGTGTGAATCTTATGATGTTGTTTCAATGCATTTGCGGCCCTGAATGATTTTCCACAAACATCGCAGTTGTATAGTTTTTCTTCAGTGTGTATTTTTACATGTTTTTTCAACTTATCTGCAGTTGTAAACGATTTTTTACATACTTCGCATTCGTACGTCTTAAGGCCAGTATGATCCAGTAAATGTCTTGTCAAATTACCTGATTCTGTAAACGATTTTTCACATAGGCCGCATTGGTATGGCTTCTCTCCGGTGTGCATTCTTTTGTGCTTTTTTAAACTACTTGCTCGTGTTAACGATTTTTCACACACGTCACACTTGTAATGTTTTTTTCCAGTGTGCATCATTTTATGTCTTTTCAAATGAATTGCTTGCCGAAACGATTTTTCACAAACGTTGCATTTGTATGGTTTATCGCCAGTGTGAATTAATTGATGTGCTTTAAAATCACCTCTGTGTCCAAACGATTTTTTACATACATCGCATTGAAATGTTATTTCCATAGTGTCAATTGCTTGGTGTTTCCAAATTAACAGGACGTATATGATTTTTCACAGATTTTATAATAAACTATTTACATAAACTCTATCCACCTTCTGTTAAATAATATCCAAAATGTTTCCTGTTTTATTTTTAGTTAAAAATCAGTATACTATGTGTTAAATCCATTTACATAAAAGAATAGTCTACATATATTATAAAAATACAATGATAAACGGCACATTCGTATACATCACACAGGGCAGTTACGGTAATAAATAATGGTCACAAGGTAATCTGTGTCTGTCCGTGCGATCAATCAACAAACACCCTACGTTATCCAACCCACAGAGACATACATGACCTTTACATCCAATATTCTGCCATTTATTGTTTTATTTTACCCTTTCTGTGGTTTCGTCGTTTGATAATTGTTTTACTATGTCTAATCTTACATGTTTACCTGGTATCAATATACGATGCGTTTATACCTGTCTTTCGTTTTCGCTGTACTATGCTCGGTGACTTCTGTTTTCTGCGGTCTATCTAATCAATATTAGCGGCGATCTTTTACGCTTTCTGCCTGTGGTATGTTCTTGCTTCGGGTGTTCTAATGTATTCTCCCTATTGATTCTGCATTGATGTCAATACAAATAACATTATTAAAAATTTGTCAATATTTTTTGTTCACCTTCTTATAGTGATTTATATCGGTTTACCTGGCCAAGTTCCGAATCCTCGAAGACTTGTCACAAGGTTAGTTTCTAAATAGAATTCTATATGAAATCCGTCTACCACCCTTTCTCAAAACCGGGGCTTACTTAAAGTTCTATTATAATTAGTCTTTGATTTTTGTTACCACCCAAATTCTAAGTTGGGATCTTCAATCTAAGCCTAAAAACACCCAAAATCTGCTTATAATTTTCAGGCAGCTAACTTAAAATTTTGGAAACACTTTTTTATCAAAGCTGGTAGTGAATGTGCAATCAACACTTTTATTTCATAAATTTCTGACAACTTTATAATAAAACTAAAAATATATAAATGCGCAACCACACAACATAGTGCAAGAGCATTTATGAAACGAGGTTGGATCCCAAGTAATCTGACAATAGGTTATTTGCCGTGTACCTTTAATGAACTTTTATACCGCTTTTACATCATTTGTGCACTTTTTATGTCACCTTTTTTATCTCATTTAGATTATTCTATTGCACCTTCACCTTGTTTATCTTCGTATCGCTCTTTTAACACTCACGTTAGTATTATCTCTTCGCGTAATCAAGTCTTTAACGCTCTGTGCTGTCCACGTAATTTGTGTAGTTAAAATCAATTTTGTTTTAGATTATTAATGATTTATAAGTGTTTTTTTTTATGACGAATCTTTTATACTAGTTTTATGTGTTTAATACCCGTATTTTTAGTAAAGCAAAAACGTGTCAAACCCTAGTGATTGTTCCAACTGTACGCGGTTAAGACAGCGTCCATGACCAATAGAGAATCTGTAATTAACTGCAGTCTATAGTGTCACAAAGTGCTAATAATAAATTTGCTGCACGACAATTTCAGCATAGGATATTTATGTCTTTTCCCCGTAAACGGGATAACTCGGGTGAATTATAACACAGAAACTCGTCAGATTGTTTTTAATATGGGACATTTCCCCAGAACAGTAAACAAAATTAGAAGTTTATGTACATCTATCAAGCTTAACATTTCTAAATATTTTAATCCAAATCAAGAATTCTTTTGGGTTAAAGTGGGAATGACACATGAATTTGTCAGGTGTCTGACTAAAAAAACGGTTAATATTAAAACGAATAATAACAATATGTTTCCACTTGTTTATTTTTTTAAATTTACTCATAATTTTTTTTAAATGAACTCATAAAGTATAACCTTTTTTATCGGGGTGTCTTTCACTTAATCACCATGCGTCAAACTGGAAAATGTTAACCACGTGTCAACCACAAACATTTCTTTCTATACAACCCATATTCGGTGTATGTTTAGTCAATAATCAGTTCGCGCATGAGATGCAACGCCAAAATTGTCTCTTAAGGCGCAATTTCACAGATTTAAAGGATGTGTGCCCGAATAGTTATTATAACCGACCCATATACCAAACTTCCCTGTAAAATGGCCTGAGAAGCGAGCCAATCATGTTTTAAAACTTAATCCAGGAAATTTAATTTACTGATTTACTTTTTTAGATATAAACACCGAAACTAATTAAAATTGATCAGTGGCGTTCGTTCAAAAAGGTTTTAGGTTCGAAATTAGAGAGTCGATTGTGTCCTTGGGTACGGTATTGTTTAACAAAAAACGTCTGAATCATACACAACACACTGCAATAGCTTCGGTAACGCGACGATGGGCGCGAGGTAATCTGACGATTGCCCGTGTGTTACATCTTTTTCGTTTTCACATTTGCGGGGATAAACATGAATATTCTCTTCCTCCTTACATGATAAACTAATAAATTTTCTTATAGGTGGAGATAGACCAGTTATAGCTTGGTATTTTTTCATTTAATGTTTAAGGGAATCACCGAAACAAACACGATTATAGTTTTCGCATAGCTTATTCTATGTTTTATGTAAAAGAAAATTAACCCTGCTGCAAAGGATTTTAATTCTGAATCAAATAATGCCTTAGAAGTTATTTTCCGGGCCAGATAGCTTACTTCGTTCAAGTGGCGGTCGTCTGCCGGCAGCCGAGTACTTCAGGGTTTGAAACCAACCTCGTCTGATCAGTAGAGAAGGTCGACTGAATCCAGTATATTAATGGTCTAAACTAAAAAGATCGAAACGTTTAAATTGGCAATTCTTGAATAAAAAAATCTATTGCACATTAAAGATCACAATGACATATTATGGACACCATGTCAATTTGCGGTCGATATTAGCTTGCATTCTATTAAATATAATAAACTGTTACATTAGATGCTATCACTTTAAGACACATTAAATTTCAAATTCAATAAAGATAAAAATTTGGCAATCTTTTTCGCCTAACGAGTTAACTAGTTAAGCTAAGACGCCGAACAAGTCAATATTTCATATTGACTAGAAGAGTTTTCATAGCATCGGTATCTTGCAGTAAGTATTTCGCATTTTCCGGTTTCTCTGCTAAAGCTCTGTAAGCGTTGCCGATTGATTGCACAGTTCGTAGTGCGATAATGATGTTTAAGATTTTCTTTTCAGCTTTGTTTAATGGTAAAATAGCCTCGTAACCCCTCAACCCGTGTTCAAAAGCCAACGACATGTCGCTATTGCATTTAATAGACTTTCCCATCAGATATGTAAGCAAGATAGCAACCTCAAACACATAGTAACTGCAGTGCATATCTCCGAAGTCTATTATCCCTGTAGACATTAATAAAGTTATGCGACGTGTCCTTTAGTTTGGAATATTAAGCTTTAATTATTGCCGGGATGATAAAATCTTTGGTTGGTTAACTCGGATACTCATTAAGTTCTGCTTGTAGAATCAAGCGATATGCACTAGCATGTAGGCCTACGTATTGATATTTAACACCTGTGGTTTTTAATTGGTAATAAGGACTCGGACATTTCTGCTTGAAGAAACACATAGCACGGTTTATTTTTTTTACAAATAGTGATATTTAACACTTGGTTGGTACTCTATATTGTTACATTACGAAAAAATCCACGTACATGAACTAAAACGCTTTGGCAGACACCTGAAAACCCGATATAGCAATAATTAAACTTACCGTTGACAACCCAACGAACTGGTTGTTTGTCATGAAAGTCTCCTTGCTTTGTCAATATCACGTTTCCTGTGTTTGCATCTCCGTGGATTAGACCTTAAAAAACAAACCTAATAGACCAGCCGACGGTTTTGGTTTTATTTTTTCTTTCCTTTATTACTTTAAAAAGGAATAAATTAGTTGTTTATCTGACAGGGAATAAAAAAGGAGACAGGGAATAGGCAAAAGGTGTTATGTCAGTTAAAACTTACGATAAACTATGAAAAGGCAAGACGTATTTTGAAATATCGTGTTTGGTGTTGTATTTTTTTTAAAAAACTCACATACGATTTTGCGTTTTACGTTACCTTTTCGAAATTCTCCCAGTTTGGGTAAAACTTGTTTCTCAAAATCTGAAACAACTTTTCTGCAACGCTGGCTTAAGTTAACCTCTTCTATGAACGCGATCGCGTCTTTAATCGCTTCCGTATTCAACAGGTTCCATCTAAAGTTAGTTTCAATCCAGGGACCAGTAACGTTTTTCTAAACAGATAAGTTATGTGTAAATTGTTAATTAATTTATAAGTTTATTCAATTAATTATAAATTGTTAATTAAATTTCTCACTTATTTCTCAGTTAATTACCGCATCAGTAGTAAGAAGGCAGTTTATATTATGTTTCTTATTAAGTCGGTGGCTATATTCTTGGAATAGTAATTTGCTATGGTCGCCTTAACTCTACGAAACTAAAACATCGGAAACATTTTTCTGCTAAATAGCTAGCATGCCCATAGTTTGCTTCGACTTTAAATTTTACAAATACCCCAAGGGGAATTTCCGCTACAGGAAAAATGTTTTTTTTATCCTTTACGTAGAAAAGATTATTTGTTTCAAATTTTTATGAAAATTAAAGGTGTAAAACACAAATCAGAAAAGCAAATTAGAATTAAAATTACCAAAATAGAATAACGCGTATGAATGGGGTGGGAACACAAATTTAGGATAAATAAATACAAAATATAAATAAGAACGGAAAAGATGCGTTCGACCTATACCTATCTGTAATCTTTTTCCCGGAAATGACCATTTACTTAATTCTACTAAAACTAGTTATTAGACACATTTATGCTTTGTATTAAAAAGAAAAAATGATCAATTAGGTTTAATCTTTTAGTGGTGTTAGCTAATATGGTTTGGATCTACAGTGGCAAATTTTTGGTAAATTACGCAAAGAGAATTTTCGACACACCCAAGAATATAATCACGACGGCCGTTATTTTGCAAATGTTTGGCACCGAATATTATCTAACAGCCGATATTTTTGAACTAGGGAATTTATCACCTTATATTTTAATAAAAGTTTTAGGCTCATAAAATAAACTGGGAAAAAATAAACGGACTCTGTATACGGCAAGTTACCACAGGAAAACTGTTAAAATATATATTAGTTCCTAACTTACTATAATACACTTTGATCACCTATATAAATCAACTTAACACTTAAAAACTAATACATAATAATTTTCTATTTGAACAAAAAGGATTTGAATCCCCACAATAAACCATTCTTAGGGAAACTTCCCAACACTTTTCTATGGAATGCCACACCCGTACAACAACAGCGGTTGTAAACATAGTTGTGGATCACACGTGGTTGATACTCTTTAGTGATTATTGCGTTTTTTTATCCCTGGTGATAAACATGAATTTTCTATTATAATTTGACTCTTCACCAAGTAGTCAAAATATAATTTCCAATAACGAACAGAGATGTAATTTTCACCAACGAGTAAACATAAAATTTATCTTCAATAAGTAAAGGTAGCACTTCTACCAACGAGTAAAAATATACATCGCAACTTTTCAAGTATAAGGTACTGACCATAAGTAAAACATCGATTTCCCCCATTATTTTACCACATTGAAATGCCACGTCGTTTAATATTGGTTGTTTTAGCGGAATGACCTCAAGAACCTCGCCTGGGATGAAGCTCTGTAGCGTGGAAATGGTGTTGTGTTGGTCGCCTGGTGTAAATAAGCCACACATGATAGAAGTATTTGTAATTTCGTTGTTGAGAAGGAAATCTTACATATGTACGACTTCGCCATTATTTGTAAACTTTTGTCGAAAACTTCAACTTACTTTTTACATAGATGTCGCCACCTTTTGTTAGAATTGGTTTTGGTACTTTAATCCCGTTTTCATTTAAAACACCCAACACTTTGGTGATTTCTTTTATTTCTTCTGCAAAATGCAGTCGAAATTGAAAGGGAATATAGGTAAACACGAATATAGGAAAACACCTTAATCAGTCCCCAGTTAATTGGTTACATTACATGCCCAACAATATGGCGATATGTCACAGCCAGCATACACAGGTTAATCGCCAGTGGCATGAAAACGCAGGAGACATTAAGTCGAACCACCGGCTGCTCACAATCATGTTGCCGGAAACAGGTATGTTCACATGTTCAATGTGGTACAGTTAATTTTTTAACCATCATATTCAAATCCATTGAATCGAGCAAGCAACCGTTACCAGAGTCATGTTGCCAGAATATTGTGTTCTGTTTAATGTAACATAATTTCATTTTTAAGGGTACATATTCGAATCCATTGGATTTAGGAAACGACCGTTAAGTTCTAAAACGTGATCAAGGAACGGACAAACACATGTCACGTATTGACAGATACAAATGATCTAGTCGAACGCATCGAGTTACTGCATCCTCCTTATGGTGCCTCTTAGTTAATTCACGAATATGTACAATTAGCCAAAATACAAAAATGATGTTTCGGATTCAACCAAACGACCGGGGCATTAATTTTAAGTCACACATTGGCCAAATTGGCTGCTAAACTGAGCATGCTAGTTTTGAACTATCAAATAATTAAAGATATTCTTACCGATCCGACCTTCTGTATTGGTTACAACCTTCAAAGTGTATTCCTGCCGTCCGGTTGTAGTTAGCAAAAAGTTTAAGTCGGCATAACTGTTTAACTGGCTCACACTTGCTACAGATAGTCCCCAATGCTGTGTGGCAATGTCACATGCTTCCGTTTTATTCAAATTTGGGTATTCCATTTTTATCCAAAGCAGTTTACAAAACTATGTAGAGTTTTGTCCTATAGCCTATGCAATGTTCTCTGTACCACCAACCTTACACAACTCTGCATATTACCGATTTTAATATAATGCCTTTCTTATGCACTTCTAATTATGGCGCTCAGTGTATATTACTATAGGATGTATGCACAGTGAGTGTTGTTGATGGTAATAACACCACTAATACCATGATAAATAGCCTTAAAAATAGTCAACAATTGTAACTATACACGGATAGCAGAAAACCTTCTATAACTCTATAACAAATTCGACGGTTCTTAATCCACGAAATTTATACCCAAGCATTCTTATTGTTGCCATTACTGAATAAAGACTGAGAACTGTACTTAATTCATGCGTCAATCATGTGCCAATTTGAAGCTAATTTATCCGACGCGATTTTAACTTTAAGATAAGATACCAATGGTTATAATACTGAATGTCAAAACGTCGCGGGCGTTATAACAACGGCCATCTGGCAAGACCCATTTGCAATACTATTGCTATGTAAGACACAAGCTTCCAAAAATCGGGGTTTATTTAGCCATTACAACAAGTTGAAATCCATGAAAATGCAGCACAATTACACCGTTTTAATATACTCAGATCTTGTAATGCCTATAGAATAGGATATAGGCTAGTATAGGATATTCATGTTTATCTCATGAATGGGAAAACCAATGGGTTAACATACGGGAAATCGTCAGATCACCTCGCGATATTCAAGTTTTATCCCCAGATTACCTCGCTCCCATGGTCGATCGGAGCTGCTATTAGTGTATTGTGTATGATTGAGACTTTTCTTTAATTTAGTACAAACCATTCCTTCCACTAGGTTCAGGCAATGTCCAATAAGTGCCTTCCTTAATGACACAACCGGCAAAGTAGTGACCAAGCAGTTTCGATGTATTACCCTTTGAATAAAAGACGACGCGCTAACACACCATGGGTTAGAGAAAACCTCCGTCGCACAGTCGGGTTGAGGGAGCTATTGCAATGTGTTGTACATTATTGCGACGTCGCCGCTGTTTTAGTTCAATAAATTAGTAAGTGCACTGCGTCTATGCCACGTCCATGGAATGATATGCCGAAGGTTAAAACAGACCAGCCTATTCTACATCCGGTCGGCTCCTGCAAACCAAAAAGAATAAAATTAAAATAAAATCTAGGTTCATTTGATTTTAAACGGAAACCTTCTAAAATTTGATCTTGTATTTTTCAATTTAGTCGGTTGCAGTACAAGGGCCACATATAACCCGCCATTTACCCGTAAATAGTCTCGCACTTCACTTACTAATGCAAACTAGTCATACACGCGAAAATACGGCATTTTAGTATTTAGAATATGATTGGTATTAGTTTCCAAGGTTTTAGTTAGCAGTTACACACAGTAGGGTCGTGTCGCAGTACACTTACTATTGGAAACCCGCTATTCGCCCGTAAATAGGGGACTATAGTGTTTAGAATATGATTGGAATTAGTTTCCAGGGTTGTTGTGAGCAGTTACACATGGTAGGGTCGTGTGTGCAAATAGTTAAAGCGAACGATACATAAATAAATATAGTATATACAAACTTGAACTTAGTGATGAGTCAAAATTCATTCGAAACAGCCCAATTAAAAAAACGACAAGACTAATAAGCTTCTGCATACAACATTAAAGCAAATATGGCAAATTAACAAGAAATAATCGTACTGTAACAACACTATAAGTTACATGCCCGATGGAGTGGTTGGTACGGTCGCTTGCCGAATGGTTAACGCGACCGATACATATACTAACTATATAAAAAACGGTCTTAGGGACGTGTCCATCATGCGTTCAAAAGTAAAAAAAGAATAAAATAGGCACACTGCTAGGAATTGTACGGCTTTGCACTCAATGACCATGGGTTCAATAGAAAAGGCGCGTCAACCATTCGGCCACCCGACCGATACATATACCGACCGTACATACAAACAAGCGGTCTTAGCAACGATCCCGTTATGGGTTCGAAACTAATCCCGGTAAAAAAATAGAAACAGCGATTTAATGTAACTCATTTACATCTTATCAACACCATAATCGTAGTGTAACAACTCCATGAGTTACATGCACAACCGAGTGGATGGTTGGTGCGTAGCGTTGCCTTCTAATAGGCACATTATGTACGGTCGTTTGGCCGAATGGTTATAGTATATGTATCGATTCATATACATACTATATAAAAACGGTCTTATAGGTAAGGGCCCATCATGGGTTCAATAGAAAAAGCGATTTATTGTAACTCATTCACATTTAATCAACACCACGTCAAAATCTACATCAAAAAAATGTGTTAAACTTGACTGTATTATTCGATGCGCACAGATCATTAAACGTTTGGTTTGGTACATGTAAAGAGTAATTGTGACTACATCGCTGCTTGTTAAAAGAGTGGCTGTAATATTTGACTATAGGCATGGGGTAGAGTTTGTGAGGCATTCTAACTTGTAGATTACATCAACTTTCAGATCGAAACGAAGATTACACATCAGTATACCAGATGTGTAATTCAAACCATTTCCTTTATCGTCGTTAGAGCCTATGCGTATAATTTCCGAAACAAACGTTTTAATTGGCATTAAGTGTCTCAGAAGTTCTTTTGCTTTAAAGACTTACGCAGAGAGGTTTAGTAGTCGTCGCTAGTGGAAACATTTGTCTTCTGTTATCAATAATTTTACCGATTGCTGGCCTATTATTATTACTGTTTTAAAAGGTATTCAAACAGATGGAAAAGTTAATCGTGATTTTCCTTCTGGTGCAATTTGTCGTTTCTCTCAACCGGTAAGTTCTAATATCGATTCATTTACATTCTAGCGCATACTTGGGCAAACTACGACCCGCGGGCCAAATCCGCCCTGCAGGGTCTTTGTCCGGCCCGTTGGTCCAACGGTTAAGTGCGTCGCCTCTCAATCGAAAGGTTGCAGGTGCGAAACTGGTTGTTAGCTAGTCTGATGTGTCCTTGGGCAAGGCACTTTACGGACATTGCCTGAACCCAGCGGATTAATGGGTTC
Source organism: Ciona savignyi (assembly GCA_000149265.1). Lineage (NCBI taxonomy): Eukaryota > Metazoa > Chordata > Ascidiacea > Phlebobranchia > Cionidae > Ciona > Ciona savignyi. The sequence goes on from CH003253.1 coordinate 407,305, forward strand.
TACCAAAATGAAGGAACGTGTCTATCATATACAACACAGGGCAATAGCACCGGTAACCCGACGATGGGCGCGAGGTGATCTGACGATTGCCCGTGTGATAACCCACTTGGTTTTCTCATTCACGGGGATAAAGATGAATATCCTATCCTATCCTATATTCTGGCCCGTCGAATGTTATCGACCTATTGTAAAACTAAGTAGCAATGTCAGAGCTATATTCGTACTTCGCTTGACGCAACAATGCTTTCTGCGTTACTTTTATTTTGACCTTTGACTCAAAAAGTATGCCCACCCATGTTTTGGAATCTAGATAAACTAGCATTATTGAGGTCGTTTTACAAACGATTTAGTACCATTACTTTAATGCCTTAAACCGACAGGAATTAAAATATTGCTATGACTTATAAAGTTCTACTTAGTTAAATAAGCTCATTCCTTGACCGGCTGGTTAATATGCTTCAGTTACATGCTTGCAGCCGAAAAATGGCGATGTAGAAAAGACCAATCGCACAAGTGTGGCCGAATGGTTAACGCGGCCGATACAGATACCGACTTTTATACAAAAAAAACACACGAGCCCATCATGGGTTGAAACTTAGCACGGTAAAAAAATAGTACGACCGAATAATTAACGCGACCGATAAATATACCAAATTATATACAAAAAGGGATATTGCCAACGAGCTTATATAATAAGTTTGAAATTGTTGTATTTAGCTCATTTAACGATGGGTAGCGATTGTACATGTTATAACGCCAGTGAATTAATATGAATTAGCTGCCTTCTTCGTTTCAGAGTTCAAGCTCATATGCTGTTGCCAGGAGATATGTTGACCTTCTTCAAAGAAAGAAATTTGTATCCCATTCCGTATCCCATGTATGACAGCAAACTTTTCCAAGACAGAGATCCAGGTCACATTATGTTGCCCGGTGATGAGAGCAAATTCTTCCAAGACAGAGATCCGGCTCACATTATGTTGCCCGGGGATGAGAGCAAATTCTTCCAAGACAGAGACCCAGCTCACATTATGTTGCCCGGTGATGAGAGCAAATTCTTCCAAGACAGAGATCCAGGTCACATTATGTTGCCCGGAGATGAGAGCAAAATCTTCCAAGACAGAGATCCAGCTCACATTATGTTGCCCGGAGATGAGAGCAAATTCTTCCAAGACAGAGATCCCGGTCACATTATGTTGCCCGGAGATGAGAGCAAATTCTTCCAAGACAGAGATTCAAGAAAATCATAATTAAGCTGGTGTTTTCGAATGAATACGGTAGGTATGGGTGTGTCATTTAATGTACAGGGGGAATTACCATGGGGATCTATACACGAATATCGTCTGAACTTGACCCCAAATATTTAGTTGGTGAAGCTATATACCAGTGTATATTTTATGGTTAAGACTCCATAATTCACCTGCCCCAGTCGAACACTAAGCGTTTTGCCCAAAGACCCAACCAATAAGCGTGTGGCTGGGTTTGAATTAACAACATTTTGATATGCTGTTTGACGGTATTTTAAGTTGTACCTGAAACTTCAAACGTTGGGTACTTTTTCTTTCTAACCAGCTTTTTTATATCTTATTTCAGAAAAGGGCATGCATACCAGCACCGAATTTGTTCCAAGACACGGAGTTGTCCTGTTTTTGTCCACAACACCAAAGAAAATTAAAATAAATTAAACCAAAAACTTATTTTTTTGTTTTTTTGTGATTGTCCGAATCAATGCAAAAATATGTCAAATTATTATATAAAAATAAGCAGTTTGTATCTTGAAACACCGCGTTTTAGGAGGCGTTCAACCAATTATTCTCCCTATCTCTCCAATGCAAACTGACCTCACAAAAACGGCTGTCACTCAAAATCCTGACATAGGAAGTCTTAGAATTTTTCACAATTTAAAATTGAAGCTTGGATCTGCAACCTAAACTCAAAACCCTACAAAATTTTGTTTAAAAATTTTAAGCCCATACCCCTATGTACATCGGCAACTTTCTCCCAAAAAAACAGCTAGCAGATGCACAATCAACACCTTTATTTCACAAAGCACTGCTCCACGATTACAAAACTTTACAGCTAAACGAGAACACCGGCGCGCAGCCTAGCACATGCTGCTTTCAACCAAACAAACGTTGGGGAATCACCACCATTGTTACTCAGCAAAACACTCTTTAAAAACAATGACTCATGGAGGGTACCACTCGTCACATCCTTTGGTTATACGCCATCTTTAGGTAAAAATCGGTTTTATTTAAGAGCCGTTGAACCAATACGGTTAGTTTTACCAATACCGTTAGCACCATCCTGAATTGGTTACAAGTATACAGCTTATATAACATAGAATACAGCTTATATAACCCGTGTTCTAACGACTGTCGTTTTGCCGTTTTTCAACCCTTTTTTTTAATAGTCCTGATTTATGTTTTCATCGTCGAAACAAAAAAAAACTAAACTAACTAAAACTAGAAGTTCATATTTTAAACCCCATTTTCTCATTTGTATATTATAGGAATAACCATGTTTGTCCCCGGAAATTGAAAAAGTGGAATTATTCGCCAAAAATAACTGGTGCTGGCAGACATATTTAGAAATTACTTTTGGTTACACATAGTGATAGGATTAAAAATTTTAAGAACAGGTTCTCTTTTGTATCGTACTTACTAACAACAGGTTCCCTAAAAGATCTAATGCCTGTAAAAAAGCAAGAATCGGATCGGTGATTATCCCGACTATAGTAGCCACATTTTTAGTTTGCCAACTATTTACTATTCTTTTGGAGCACCACTGTCAATAACGCATTTCTTTTGTGTCCAGCTTTAAAAAATAAATTTACACAGGTTGAGCAATAAATATAAATCACAGTAGAAAAACACAGGAAAAACGGCATTTATTTTTACATAAGTAAACACAATAGTTAGGTAAAAAACAAGTATACTTACTGACTGTGTGATGCAGCCAGTCTCCAATTTCATTTGATATAAACTTAAAGTAAAACATAGGAAAACGATAAACTCAAAGTCACCTTGTGAACGCAACAAAATTAACGCATGATTGACTTTAGAGGTTTAAACATAGAATTATATAAAATGATTGTTTTAATACAACATAAAGATCATTGCAAAACAAATCAAGATAAAATGGACTATTTGGCATCTTCACCAACGTTCCAAGAACAGGTTCGACCAAACCCATGCGAACCTCTTGAATCCTATCACTTGTTACACAGGTTTAAAAGTGACTCTTAGAGACCGAAAATATCGGCCAGAAAACGGTTCAATCAAACACATTGAAACAATTTAAATGTCAAACATTATGATAATATAGCACTTAAGAATATAAGAAAACCTTGTAGGCTACCATGTATATAAAAGAACTTCTACCAATCATAGTAAATATAACAATATTGTTATTGACCATGTTAGCATTATCTTTAAAATTAAAAATTTCCGCAGGAACTGTCACTTTTTCAACGTTTCAAATAAAACAATACAGTTTTTATTTCAATAAAAGCCAATATGATTCTTAGTCGCCTTAATACACGGTTTTCGTCCGAATAAATTTGCATTTCTTTGCTTTTAACTACATACCCGCTTGTTGTATCCAATGAACCACCAGTCTTAGGCTATCAGTGTACTCAGACGGGATATGCTCATAAGTCAACGTCTAAATACACGATACAGCGCTTGCAGACTCCAGTATACTATAGTAGAGGAGTCAAATATGTTGCGATGTATATAGAAGATAGTTTCTTTAAGCTTATTCTCCGACAATATTGGTGTTATCTGCGTATTCAAATCATTTTTTAATTTCTCATTTTTTATAAAACCTGCGCTAGTTGCCGATGCAAGGTTATCTTAAATGTCAAGTAATCCTTTATGTGGAATTTTTAATTTAGGTGCTTTACACGGGGAATTCCCTAAATTCGTAAAAACATATTTATTAGGTGGACCAATGATTATAAAAAGATAATCATTGGGTGGACTTACCAAATGTGCAAAACTCATAAACAATTAAAACCAACACAAACCCTAACAGAATTTAAAGCAAACTGAGATCGGAGTAATTGATTATTTATCGCCAGGGATAACAAGTTCGGTTTGGTATCTCGCGACCATTCGTTTATTTATGCAAGCAGAAACAAAAAAAAACTATATGAACACATTTTAGCAATGTTATATAACATGGTTTATACGTACAAATATCCAACAAGTGTATATAGGCCTACTATATGATTGGTATTAGTTTCCGAGGTTTTAGTTAGCAGTTACACACAGTAGAGCCGTGTCGCAGTACACTTACTATTGGAAACCTGCTATTCGCCCGTAAATAGGGACTTTAGTGTTTAGAATATGATTGGAATTTGTTTCCAAGGTTGTAGTGAGCAGTTACTCACAGTAGGGTCGAGTGGGCAAATGGTTAAAGCGACCAATACATAAATGAATCTTGTATACAAAATCGTTCTTAGTGTTGAGTCAAAAGACATTCGAAACAGCCCGGTTAAACATGCGACAAGAACAATAAGCTTCTGCATAGAACACTTAAGCATATATCGCCAATCACCAGAAATAATCGTACTGTAACAACACCATGAGTTACATGCCCGACCGAGTGGTTGGTGGGTTTGTGCGTGGCAATGCCTTGTAATAGGCACATAGTGTACGGTCGTTTGGCGAATGGCTAATAACGGTAAGAAATGGTTAACAATGGTTATAGTATATGCATCGATACATATACTAACTATATAAAAACCGGTTTTAGGTACGGGCCCATCATGCGTTTAAAAGTAAAAAATAGGTTAGGGGTTGTAGGGCATTGCACTCAATGACCATAGGTTCAATAGAAAAAGCGGTGTTCGTGAGGCCGAATGGTTAACGCGACCGATACATATACCGACTTACATACAACTTATATACTTGACTGCATTAATCGATGCGCACAAACGTTTGGTTTGGTAACTGTAAATAAAGTGATGGTGGCTACATTGCTGCTTGTTAAAAGAGTGGCTGTAATATTTATTACAACCACCAGATTACATCAACTTTCAGATAGAAACGAAGATGAGCATCAGTATACCAGATGTGTAATTCAAACCATTTCCTTTATCGTCGTTAGAGCCTATGCGTATAATTTCCGAAACAAACGTTTTAATTGGCATTAATAAGTGTCTCAGAAGTTCTTTTGCTTTAAAGACTTACGTAGAAAGGTTTAGTAGATATCGCTAGTGTCTTCTGTTATCAATAATTTTACCGATTGCTGGCCTTTTATTATTATTGTTTTAAAAGGTATTCAAACAGATGGAAAAGTTAATCGTGGTTCACGTTCTGGTGCAATTTGTCATTACCGTTCCTCTTAACCGGTAGGTTCTAATATCGATTCATTTATATTCTAGAACAGGGGTGCTCACACTTTTTCAGCATGCGAGCTACTTTTAAAATGACCGAGTCAAAATGATCTATCCACTACAAAAATGCAAAGGCGAAAAATTAAGAGCGGCGGTTTTGGCAAGTTTTGCTGTACTTAAGAGCCGTTGTTTGATTTGATTGGTCACCCGAACGGCAACATTCAGTTGTCATCTGAATGGCTGCCCTGTATATCAATCAAGTGACGGCATTGAAGCTAGAATGATAAATTTTTAATGTCACGCAGCGATCGACCAGTACCACCTTCGCGATCAACCGGTACATCGCGATCGACTTAATGAGCACCCTTGTTCTAGAACATACGTGGGTAAACTACGACCAGCGGGCCAAATCCGCCCGACAGGGTCTTATATTCTGGCCCGTCGAATGTTATCGACCTATTGTAAAACTAAATAGCGATGTCAGAGCTATATTCGTACTTCGCTTGACGCAACAATGCTTTCTGCGTTTAACCAGTAAGATGTCGTATTTTTTGTGTTAAAATATTTATTAACAATGACAAACTATATGTGAAAGAGGGGTCGATCACTTTATTGGCCCGCCAGTCTAAGAATGAAATTATTTTAGCCTCCGATTCAATAAGTATGTCCACCCATGTTCTAGATAGACTAGCATTATTAAGGTCGTTTCACAAACGCTTTAGTACCATTATTTTGGTGCCTTAAATCGACAGGAATTAAAATATAGCTATGAATTATAAAGTTATAGTTAAATAAGCTCATTCCTTGGCCGATTGGTTAATGCGTCAGTTGCATGCTTTTAGCCGAAAGTTGGCTGTGCAGAAAAGACCAATCGCACGAGCTCTGATAAGTGTGACCAAATGTACGGTCGTGTGGCCGAATGATTAACGCGACCGATACATATCTAAAATTATATACAAAAGGGGCCATTAACGAGCTTATAATAAGTTTGAAACTGTTGTATTTAGCTCATTTAACGATGGGTAGCGATTGTACATGTTATAACGCCAGTGAATTAATATGAATTGGCTGCCTTCTTCGTTTCAGAGTTCAAGCTCAAATGCTGTTGCCAGGAGATATGTTGACCTTCTTCAAAGAAAGAAATTCCCATAGCTTTCCGATGTTACATGACAGCAAACTCTTCCAAGACAGAGATCCCGGTCACATTATGTTGCCCGGAGATGAGAGCGAATTCTTCCAAGACAGAGATCCAGGTCACATTATGTTGCCCGGAGATGAGAGCAAATTCTTCCGAGACAGAGATCCAGCTCACATTCTGTTGCCCGGAGATGAGAGCAAATTCTTCCAAGACAGAGATCCGGCTCACATTATGTTGCCCGGAGATGAAAGCAAATTCTCCCAAGACAGAGATCCAGCTCACATTATGTTGCCCGGGGATGAAAGCAAATTCTTCCAAGACAGAGACCCAGCTCACATTATGTTGCCCGGAGATGAGAGCAAATTCTTCCAAGACAGAGATCCAGCTCACATTCTGTTGCCCGGAGATGAGAGCAAATTCTTCCAAGACAGAGATCCAGCTCACATTCTGTTGCCCGGGGATGAGAGCAAATTCTTCCAAGACAGAGATCCCGGTCACATTATGTTGCCCGGAGATGAGAGCAAATTCTTCCAAGACAGAGATCCAGCTCACATTCTGTTGCCCGGGGATGAGAGCAAATTCTTCCAAGACAGAGATCCCGGTCACATTATGTTGCCCGGAGATGAGAGCAAATTCTTCCAAGACAGAGGTGCAAGAAAATCATAGTTAAGCTGGTGTTTTCAAATGAATACGGTAGGTATGGGTGTGTCATTTAATGTACAGGGGAAATTACCATGAGGATCTATACACAAATATCGTTTGAACTTGACCCCAAATATTCAGTTGGTGAAGCTATACCAGTGTATTTTTTATGGTTAAGACTCCATAATTCACCTGCTCCAGTCGAACACTAAGCGTCTTGCCCAAAGACACAACCAATAAGCATGTGGCTGGGCTTGATTCAACAACATTTTGATATGCTGTTTGACGTTATTTTAAATTGTACTTTTACTTTATAACCAGCCTTTTTATATATTATTTTAGAAAAGGGCATGCATACCAGCACCAAATTTGTTCCAAGACACGGATTTGTCCTGTTTTTGTCCACGACACCAAAGAAAATTAAAATAAATTAAACCAAAAACTTATTTTTTTAGTTTTTTTGTAATTGTCCGAATCAATGCAAAAATATGTCAAATTATTATATAAAAATCAGCAGTTTGTATCTTGAAACACCGCGTTTTAGGTAAAAATCGGTTTTATTTAAAGCCATTGCACCAATACGGATAGTTTTACCAATACCGTTAGCACCATCCTGAATTGGTTAAAAGTATACAGCTTATATAACATAAAATACAGCTTATATAACCCGTGTTCTAACGACTGTCGTTTTGCCGTTTTTTTCCCGTTTTCCAACCCTTTTTTTTAATAGTGCTGATTTATGTTTTCATCGTGGAAACAAAAAATAAACTAAACTAACTAAAACTAGAAGTTCATATTCTAAACCCCATTTTCTCATTTGTATATTATAGGAATAACCATGTTTGTCCCCGGAAATTAAAAAAAAGTGGAATTATTCGCCAAAAATAACTGGTGCTGGCAGACATATTTAGACATTACTTTTGGTTATACACAGTGATGGGATTCAAAATTTAAAGAACAGGTTTTCTTTTGTATCGTACTTACTAACAACAGCAATGTCGCGCGCTTCCTTAAATTCAATTTCGGGTATGCCATTTTCATCCAAAGCAATTTAAAGAAATAGGTAGAGTTTGTCCTATATGCAATGTTCTCTGTACCACCAACCTTACACAACTCTATATATTACCGATTTTAATATAATTCCTATCTTATGCACTTCTAATTATGGCGCTCAGTGTATATTACTATATGATGTACGCATAGTGAGTGTTGGTGATGGTAATAACACCACTAATACCATGATAAATAGCCTTGAAAATAGTCAACAATTGTAACTATACATGTATAGCAGAAAACCTTCTATCTGTACAAATTCGACTGTTACTAATCCACGAAATTTATACCCAGGCATTCTTATTGTTTTGATTACTGAATAAAGACTGAGAACTGTACTTAATTCATGCGTCAATCATGTGCCAATTTTGAAGCTAATTTATCCGACGCGATTTTAACTTTAAGATAAGATATCAATGGTTATAATACTGAATGTCAAAGAGAAAATCTCGGTCGCCCAGTCGGGTTACGGTAGCTATTGCAATGTATTGTGTATAATTGCGACGTCGCCGCTGTTTTAGTTTAATCCATTAGTAAGTGCACTTCGTCCATGCCACGTCCGCGCAATGATATGCCGAAGGTTAAAATAGACCAGCCTACCCTACAACTGGTTGGCTTCTGCAGACCAAACGGAATAAAATCAAAATGAAATTCCATTTGACTTTTAACGGAAAACCTCTGATATTTTATCTCGTGTTCTTTAATTTAGTCGGTTGCAGTACATGAGCCACATAAACTCTCTATTCACCCGAAAATAGTCTCGCAGTACACTTACTAACGGAAACCCGCTATTTACCCGTAAATAGGGACTTTAGTATTAAGAATATGATTGGTATTAGTTTCCAAGGTTGTAGTTAGCAGGTACACACAATAGGGTCGAGTGGGCAAATGGTTAAAGCGACCGATACATAAATGAAACTTGTATACAAAATCGTACTTAGTGATGGGTCAAAATACATTCGAAACAGCATGGTTAAAAAAACGACAAGACTAATAAGCTTCTGCATACAACATTAAAGCATATATCGCCAATCACCAGAAATAATCGTACTGTAACAACACCATGAGTTACATGGCGGATTGAGTGGTTGGTGGTTTTGTGCGTGGCAATGCCTTATAATAGGCACATAGTGTACGGTCGTTTGGTCAAATGGTTAACACGACCGATACATACTAACTATATATAAAACGGTCTTAGGGACGGTCCCATCATGGGTTCGAAAGTAAAAAAATAAGCACAGTTGTACGACATTGAACTCAATAACCATGAGTTCAATAGAAAAAGCGATTTAATGTAACTTATTTACATCTTATCAACAACACAGTGTAATTTACAACAAAATAACGTGTTAAACTTGACTGCATTAATCGAGGCGCACATATCATTAAGCGTTTGGTTTGGTAACTGTAAAGGGTAATTGTGGCTACATCGATGCTTGTTAAAAGAGTGGCTGTAATACTTATCACAACCACCGGATTACATCAACTTTCAGATAGAAACGTATATTAGACATCAGTATAACATATGTGTAATTCAATCCATTTCCTTGTCGTCGTTAGAGCCTATGCGTATAATTTCCGAAACAAACGTTTTAATTGGCATTAAGTGTCTCAGAAGTTCTTTTGATTAACAAAATTACGCAGAGAGGTTTAGTAGATGTCGCCAGTGGACGCATTTGTCTTCTCTTATCAATAATTATACCGATTGCTGGCCTATTATTATTATTGTTATCAAAGGTATTCAAACAGATGGAAAAGTTAATCGTGATTCTCGTTCTGGTGCAATTTGTCGTTTCTCTCAACCGGTAAGTTCTAATATCGATTCATTTACATTCTAGCGCATACTTGGGCAAACTACGACCCGCGGGCCAAACCCGCCCCGCAGGGTCTTTGTCCGGCCCGTTGGTCTAACGGTTAAGTGCGTCGCCTCTCAATCGAAAGGTTGCAGGTGCGAAACTGGTTGCTAGCTAGTCGGTTGTGTCCTTGGGCAAGGCACTTTACGGACATTGCCTGAACCCAGCGGATTAATGGGTTCTACCAAAATGAAGGAACGTGTCTATCATATACAACACAGGGCAATAGCACCGGTAACCCGACGATGGGCGCGAGGTGATCTGACGATTGCCCGTGTGATAACCCACTTGGTTTTCTCATTCACGGGGATAAAGATGAATATCCTATCCTATATTCTGGCCCGTCGAATGTTATCGACCTATTGTAAAACTAAGTAGCAATGTCGGAGCTATATTCGTACTTCGCTTGACGCAACAATGCTTTCTACGTTACTTTTTTATTTTGACCTTTGACTCAAAAAGTATGCCCACCCATGTTTTGGAATCTAGATAAACTAGCATTATTGAGGTCGTTTCACAAACGATTTAGTACCATTACTTCAATGCCTTAAACCGACAGGAATTAAAATATTGCTATGACTTATAAAGTTCTACTTAGTTAAATAAGCTCATTCCTTGACCGGCTGGTTAATATGCTTCAGTTACATGCTTGCAGCCGAAAAATGGCGATGTAGAAAAGACCAATCGCACGAGCTCTGATAAGTGTGACCGAATGGTTAACGCGGCCGATAAATATACCAAATTATATACAAAAAGGGATATTGCCAACGAGCTTATAATAAGTTTGAAACTGTTGTATTTAGCTCATTTAACGACGTGTAGCGATTGTACATGTTATAACGCCAGTGAATTAATATGAATTGGCTGCCTTCTTCGTTTCAGAGTTCAAGCTCATATGCTGTTGCCAGGAGATATGTTGACCTTTTTCAAAGAAAGAAATTCCCATCGCATTCCGATGTTACATGACAGCAAACTCTTCCAAGACAGAGATCCGGGTCACATTCTGTTGCCCGGGGATGAAAGCAAATTCTTCCAAGACAGAGATCCAGCTCACATTCTGTTGCCCGGGGATGAAAGCAAATTCTTCCAAGACAGAGATCCAGGTCACATTATGTTGCCCGGAGATGAGAGCAAATTCTTCCAAGACAGAGATCCCGGTCACATTATGCTGCCCGGAGATGAGAGCAAATTCTTCCAAGACAGAGATTGAAGAAAATCATAGTTAAGCTGGTGTTTTCAAATGAATACGGTAGGTATGGGTATGCTTTCATTTTATGTATAGGGGGAATTACCATGAGGATCTATACACGAATATTGTCTGAACTTAACCCCAAATGTCCAGTTGGCAAAGCTATATACCAGTGTATTTTTTATGGTTAAGACTCCATAAATCACCAGCTTCAGTCGACCAGTAGGCCTAAGCGTCTTGCATAAAGACACAACCAATAAGCGACCGGCTGCGTTTGACTCAACAACATTTTGATATGCTGCTTGACGGTATTTTAAATTGTACTTTTACTTTCTAACCAGCCTTTTTATATCTTATTTTAGAAAATGCAATGCATACAAGCACCGGATTTGTTCTGTTTTTGTCCCACGACACCAAAGAAAATGAAAACAAAATAAACCAAAAACTCATTTCTGGATGTGTTTTTTCACATCAATGCAAAAATATGTCAAATTTCTATATACACATCAGCAGTCTGTATCTTAAAACACCGCGTTGTAGGTGAAAATCGGTTTTATTTGAAGGATGTTGCACCAATACAGTTGGATTTAAAATAAAAATTAGGGTCCTTTACGTGGACGCACCATCCTTTATGTACGATATTCCAAAACTAAATCCTCAATTGGTTACAAGTATACAACTTATACAGAAGTGCATATATAAAGCCTTATTTTCTAATTTGTATCTTATAGGAATACCCATGTTTGTCCCGGAAATTGAAAACGTGGAATTCTTCGTCAAAAATAATTGGTGCTGGCAGACATATTTAGAAATTACTTTTGGTTACACATAGTGATGGGATTCAAAATTTTAAGAACAGGTTCTCTTTTGTATAGTACTTAGGATAGGATATTTATGTTTATCCCAGTGAATGGGAAAACCTGGGGGTTTTATCACACTCTTCGCACCTGCAACCTTTCGATTGAAAGGCGACGCACTTAACCGCTAGACCACCGGGCCGGACTTACCAACAACAGGTTGCCTAAAAGATCCAATGTCTGTAAAAAAGCAAGAATCGGATTGGTGATTATCCCGACCTTGCAAAAACGGGTTAGCACGAACCTCTTAAATCCCATCACTGGTTATACAGGTTTGAAAGTGACTATTAGAGACCGAAAATATCGGCCAGGAAACGGTTCAATCAAACACCCACAATCAGGTTGTCCTACATATTTTCAGTGTATTTAATATAATGACTAATATTAGATCCGCTCCAACAACAAGACACGTATAGGGTTTTCAGATGCGTTTAATCCAGCATATACATCCAATATGAAACAGCCAGAATGAAACGATTTAAAAAAGGTTGACTTACGTGCCTAAAACATAACATGGTAGGTCTTAAAGTATTTGCTGGAACCCATTATTCCATTGTGTTCAGGCAATATCCGATAGGTGCCTTGCCCCTGGTCACAACCGAGTCACTAGCGACCAGTTTCGAAGCTGCAACCCTTTGGCGAATGACGACGCAACCAATCACTAAGCTAAACGGTCGGGCCCGCGGAACTACACTCATCGAAAGCGACCAGAAGACTATCCTCTCCGTCTTGTTCTGTAGACAAACACCACCCATTCTTGTCAAGCAGTTTTCGGTTGTGGCGTCGGTATCAAGTATAAGCAGTGGTCAGTTGTGGGGTAAGGTAGCACAGGAACTAGGATATTCATAGGATAGGATATTCATGTTTATATCCGTGAATGGGAAAACCTAGGGGGTTATCACACGGGCAATCGTCAGATCAACTCGCGCCCATCGTCGGGTTACCGGATAGCCATGATATCCTTCAATTTGATAGAACCCATTAATCCGCTGGGTTCAGGCAATGTCTGTAAAGTGCCTTGCCCAAGGACACAACCGACTAGCTAGCGACCAGTTTCGCACCTGCAACCTTTCGATTGAAAGGGGACGCACTTAACCGCTAGACCACCGGGCCGGACATATAACCACTACCAAACTGGCACTTTTTCAACGTTTCAAATAAAACAATACAGTTATTATTTCAATAAAAGCCAATATGATTCTTAGTCGCCTTAATACACGGTTTTCGTCCGAATAAATTTGCATTTCTTTGCTTTTAACTACATACCCGCTTGTTGTATCCAATGAACCACCGGTCTTAGGCTATCAGTGTACTCAGACGGGATATGCTCATAAGTCAGCACAACGTCTAAATACACGATACAGCGCTTGCAGACTCCAGTATACTATAGCAGAGGAGTCAAATATGTTGCGATATATATAAAAGATAGTTTCTTTAAGCTTATTCTCTGACAATATTGGTGTTATCTGCGTATTCAAATCATTTTTTATTTCTCATTTTTTATAAAACCTACGCTAGTTGCCGATGCAAGGTTAATAAACTTATCCCGGACGAGAAGCTTTAATTAGTACCTTAAATGTCAAGTAATCCTTTATGTGGAATTTTTAATTTAGGTGCTTAACACGGGGAATTCCCTAAATTCGTAAAAAACATATTTATTAGGTGGACTTACCAAATGTGTAAAACTCATAAACAATTAAAACCAACACAAACCCTAACAGAATTTAAAGCAAACTGAGATCGGAGTAATTGATTATTTATCGCCAGGGATAACAAGTTCGATTTGGTATCTCGCGACCATTCGTTTATTTATGCACGCAGAAACAAAAAACCTATATGAACACATTTTAGCAATGTTATATAACATTATGGTTTATACATACAAATATCCAACAATAGTATATTTGGTTTTACTAAATATGATTAAGAAGTTTGGTTTGTTAAATCAAGAACCCTTTCTTTTCTGCTTCTTTTTCTGTAGAAACAAACTACATTAACCATGTATAAAGTATACAGATGGTGGTTTAAAACAATGTTATATAACTGTTGTGCTGAACACGCGGTTGACTCTCTTTAAGGCCGGTGCAGGGCGATGGCAAGCGCTGAAAGCAACGCGAGCGATTATTATGACGTTACTTCGTGTATCGCTGGCCTCGAAAGCGATATGCCCCAAGTAGAAACTTTTTGTAATCCATCGCTCGCTCGCATCACTCGCATCGTTGAGGTTTGGCTGGAATTTTGAAATTTGGCTGGAATTTTGAAATTTGGCTGGAATTTGGAATTTTGGCTGGAATTTTGAAACTAATAGTGTCATCTGACATGAGTGGAATTTCATTTTAGGGTTTTTTTCTTTTTCCATTCTGGTCCATGCTTTCGGGCCACACCTTCCCCTAAAGCCGGCTCCCCCACAGTACTGGTTGCGCTTTACCGCACACTCTTCGTCATGGCTCTAAATCGTTTAGTCTTAATTAAATTTCGATTGCTAAATATTGTTCATTTACCTATAGTTTTGGCGGCCGCGTCCGCTATATTCATTAATTTATATCCTTTTTTTACTGACGTGTTCTAACGACTGTTCGTTTTGCCGTCTTTTCCCGTTCCTGTATCGTGATTATATTCGTTTGCCATTTTAAAAAACTGGGGCAAAAAATGAATAAACTAAATTATAAATCTCAGAAAATTCCACACTTGCAAAAATGAATCAAAAAGACGACACTTGGACATTTCGAAATATACCGGCACGGGAAAGGTTGATTTCAGCGAAAATTAATTAAATTGATACAAAGTTACCTGGTTTTGTATGTCACAGAAAATCCTGGATATAAAAATGATAAACTGAAACATGATATTTGAATCAAAATCGCTAAAATGTTAGATGAGACCGGCAAGTTACACTTAAATAAATACAGTAGATTTTATGTGATTAGGCTAGATTGCCTTATTACCTGCCAAAACTGGCACGTTGCCAGAAAAAGTATAGTGATGTCAGCGATTCATCGATTTTAGTGTGAATAATGTAAGCGATGATTTGTCGGCCGGGATCGCTTTACTTTATCGCCGTCGCCCGTATCGCTCTAAACATGCATATGCTCGTGCTGGCGGTCATAGTTCTTATACGTAGTCCGTCCGGTTAGTCTGGTGGTTTGCGGCGCCTTTCAGCCGAAAGATTGCTGATTCGAAACTGGTCGCTAGCTAGTTGGTTGTGTCCTTGGGCAATGCACTTAACGGAAATTGCCTGAACCCCGCGGATTTATGGGTTCTACCAAATTGAAGGAATGTCTCAATTATACAACACAGGGCAATAGCTGCGATAACCCGACGGTGGTCGCGAGGTGATCTGACAAATACCCATTTGTTTACCCCCTTGGTTTTCCCATTCACGGGGATAAACATGAATATCCGATCCTATTCTATACTATGCCGTTAAAAAAGTGCCGTGTTGCCTTCGAAAAGAGTGGTTTGTCGTGACCAAACCTGTGGCGTGCCACATAGAAAAAAGTGGCGTGCAGTATTCGTCACCTTTCGATGAACATCTCTTTTCCTTTTTTTTTTATAAAATGTCATGTAAATGTATTCGGAGGCTGCATAGTGCATGTCGTATTAGTTAACCAAGTTTTCTTGGTCATAACCTGGTTTTCTTTCATCCTACAAGGTAGTGGCACAACATAAATTATATTTTTCATTTTGTATATCTGTGCTGTTTCTAGGTATCAATTTATTTAAATAATTGTTTTTTCTATGAAGGCCACACGAATATAAAATACGTTACCCCAAACGTTAAAAACGACAGAAAAATAAAAAGAAAGAACAATTCAAAGTTTAAAAGCCATGGCCCATCACAGTTGTAATTAAAGATTTCCTGTGTGGGAAAACAACAGTCGTTTTATAATAAGATTATATAAGCTTTTGGGTTGCTTTTGAAGATAGAACAGTTAATTCAACGTTAAAGTAGAAGGAGAAAAATACAGGTCTGATATTAGAACTATGCCAATGGTATGCACAAAAAACTACACAAAAATCTGTGTTTATGTTTTTGCCAATGGTATGCACAAAAACCCACACAAAAATCTGTGTTTATATTTTTACATAGTTTTAAGGCTGTTAACTAATAATTGCTCTTTCAGATTGATAATATGAATATAAAAAACCCGATGGGGCAGGGAAAGGGCGATGAAGTTTCTCATCAGATTAAAAGACGCCCAACTAGCACTGTGCCCCCTCAACTTATTCCTATTGGGCATCTGCAACAACCAACAAACTTCGACTCGTTTCTACGTTTTCCCAACCCGATGGCAGTAAAAAAAAGAATTCAAACCAATCACCCATCCCCTGTAAGTAAGATAAGCATGTTGTATGGTATTCTGTGAATCAATATGTATGCGGTACCTCCTAGTTTGGAGCGCTTAAATCGCTTGGAGTGCTTGTATCGCTTTCTATACTTCATAATTACAAAAGCCATGATATTAATGTTAAGGTTGGGGTTAAAGTTAGTTCTGGGGTTGAGATTAGTGTTTGATACAGGGTTAGAATTATTTTCCATAGCAATCTAAGTGATACAAGTGGTCCTGTAGTATTTAGAGGCACCCATATGTATGTGATAATTCTTTTGACTTGTCCCATCTAATGGGGACAAAACATAAATTATCCTATATCCTAAAATAAGTGCCATTTTGTGTCTGTGTTTGTGTACATTTCAGTGATCAGTTTCTTAAAATGGAAGGATAAATATTTGCTGCCCCTTACAAAAAAAATAGTTACGCTTATGTGATCAACTTAATGTTTCTGATTTTTTTGTGGTTTGATAGAATGTAGAACTATTTTACCAAAGGTCGGTTATCGAAGTGCATTTTTAAAACTTCTTTGGCCAGAACCGGTTACCAAGAAGTCAATTTCGAACTTGTGGAACAAAAAAATGATAGATAAGGGCAGTCAGGTTTATGTTTATTTTCATAAATTTGTTTACCATCCACCGTACTCCTCATATAAAATCAATATCTGCTTAAAATGCCTTACCAATGATGCATAACAATGTGATCAAATCAACATGCATAATATAAAATAATGATAAAATTTTGCACATCCTCTCTTTCTGGGAGTTTGGTTTGTACAATAAAATATCTTTTAACACTTTTTAATAGTAGAAGATTTTTCCATTTGGTGCTGCTGGTTGTTTGTGTAATCCAAGTCCTCACTTTGATAATTTCGTGTGGTTGTTCTTCTATTCCTAGATCTGTGTAATAATGTAATCACCTTTGTATCTGTGTGATTTTCAACAACTCTGGTATATACCTATGTGATTATATATAACTTGTGTATATGTGTGTGATTTTGTATAACTTATACTGGATTTTACATGACCCGTGTGTTTAAATACAGTAGAACCCCGCTTACCTGACCACCTATGGGACCGTGATCAAGCGGTCGCGTTAGCGGGGTGGTCGTGTTAGTGAATTTTGATTTGCAGCAAGTTGTCGTCATATGCAGCTTAAACGTCTGCATTTTTACTAATTTTTCACCAAATGCCATTATTTTTATCAGATACTGCAGAATGAATTAAGTTTATCTTGTAGGATTCAGTTCTGTCTGCCACATTTTTTTGTGTGCGCTCATTGATTTTTATTGTTTTGATCATAAATAAAATTTAACCTTGTTATTTTGGTGACAAAGGCAAATTATTTAGCACATGTGGTCACTTAAGCGGAGTCAAATTTGAAGTTTTGGACCAAAATATGGCGGTCCTGGTCTGGAAACCGGGGTGGTCGTTATTGAAACAGAATTGAAACAGAATACAATGCATTACCATGGTAAATTGTTTGGGACCGCACTAAAGTGGTCTTGATAGTGAGGTGGTTTCCAAGTGGGGTTCCACTGTATATGATTTTTTTTATAACTTGGGTATATATGTGATATAAACATAACTGGTTTATATCTCTTTAATTTTATTTACCATTTGCGTACGGTAACTGATTTTACATAACTGGTGTATGTGAGATTTTTTAAAAGTTTTATGTCTATTTTCTTTATGTATTAAAAAGATACAGTTATAATGATAATTATGTTGACCACGTCATTTTTTCCTCGCTTATTGTAACATTTTTGTTATGTAATGAAGAAGAAAAAATAAACTAAACGAAAATTAAAGAAAGCATATACTGCAAAATAAGTTTTATTTAACAGTCATGCATCCAGTATTGAATTCCACTAGCATACCCATGTGTATAGGACTAGAGTTCAAATTAGTTTAATATTAGCTGCATTTTGCAACCCTGTCTGTATGCAAATAAGATTGCATATTGATGGGCATGGACGCATGGTCATATAGTATGTTCATGATTAGCCTTGCTCAAATCATCATCATGTTAAAATATGCATGTTTATGTTTTTGCAATTAGGTTGATGATTATAATAATTTAAGTTTAAATGATTATGTACATATTATATGTATTTACATAATCATTTAAATGTATTTCTATCTATGTACATAATAACTTATTTTTAGACGAATTAAAGCTTATTTTATAAAGAACTTTTTTTGTATTTGTACTACTAAATGTTATTAGGGTTACATTAGGGGTAACCATGCTCCGTTAGCGGATTAATCTTTTAATGTCAAGAAAACATTTATAAAACTATTTTATTTTTTATGTTGTTCGGTTTAAAAGAATGCTAATGAAATTTTCACTGTAGCTAGCTCACATGGTGGTCAGGACATGTGTTGAAAACCTTTCTTTTGCACATGCTCGTAAACCTATTGTTTTGCCGAAGTTAATCCTTTGGTCAAGTATGTTCGTCGATAAGGTCATAATGTTTAATTGTCACTTTAAACTATGATGTTCATGTAAATTTAATTCCAAATTTTAGTCAATATTAAGGTGTGGCGTTTGCAATTTGGGAGTCAAAAGATGCAGTTTGAATTACTGGTGCCCATATACTTACTTATATACCCATGTGAACAATATTTGTTGTTGTTTACTTGCTTGGTGATTTTTTCAATTTAAAAGAATCTTAAGAAATGACTGAAAGGTTTTAAAAATGTCTGACTGAATTGCGCATTGATACCATTAAGCACTAACAAATTAATAAATGCTTGTGTGAAGTGTAGGGATGCACAAACTAGAATATCGAATCTTCCGGATTCGAATCCTATGGGAATCCAAATATTACGTTTATTTGGAATATTTGGATTCGAACTAATATACATTGCACATTAAGAAACTATAATTGCATGGAGTTCCGTTTTATTTCCATTGTACATATTGCAGCAGCGTGTGAAGTGAGGAGTGTAAAGTAGGGGGTGTCTGGAGTGCAAACTGCCCATTTTTCATTGCGTATTGCACACTTAATATGAGTTCAATTCTTAAGCTTAAAACCCAGGATTATAACTACTCACAAAAGTGCATGAAGGCATCAGAAGTTGCTGATCCTATGTATATAACCTAAAAATTTTTGAAATTAGAAGTTCATCCAAAAAATTTGTCTCACATTTAATTTGCAACTTTAACTCTGCATTAACAGCCATGTTGTTATTCGTAGATCCAGTTTCCTGTGCGCTCCAGTACTGGAAGCCGGAGAAGTCGACACTTTGTTCCGAATGAGTGCAAAGATGAATATTACTGGAGAAAGCGGATGAAGAACAATGAGGCTGCGAGAAAGTGAGTGTTTAAAGTCATTTATACAAGAAAGTGGGTGGTTAAAATTGATTACATGAGAAAGTGAATGGTTGAAAACATTTAAATGGAAAAGTGAGTGGTTAAAGTCATTTTTAGTAGAAACTGTGTTGTTAAAGATGTTTATATTGAATAGTGAGTGATAAAAAATCAGAAAGTGTGCGAATCAGAAAGTGTGTGAAAATAGGGCATCTGTTGTGTTATGTATTTTATACGGTTTTAAAAAAGATTAAATTTTTTGCACCTAGTCAATGCATTTTAATATGAGTTGTTTATCATAGTTGAAAGCGGTGCAAATTTTGTCGTTAACTGTTTATTACGTAATATTTCTAATCATGACCATTGCGACAAATAAGTGTAATACAACATTTACGTTAATGCATGCAAAGCATTTCTCACATTAAAATGATAATGTTTTCATTTTATTACATGCATAGCATATGTGATGTGTCGAGTTTTTAGCACATACATTGTTTTATTCTGTCTGCAGCAAATAACAATTAGTTCCAAACAGAAAATATTTTATAAAATTCTTTGACGTTCTTTAAAAATCCTGTAATAATGGACAAACACAACAACTTAAATTGAATGCTAAGGAACTTAATTAGGAAGTGTGTTAGTAGTCTTATATGGAAAGTAGATCAAGGTTGTCCCCTATTAAACCGCAATCTAAAAGCAATAAACATTGTGACGGGTTGTGGTTATTTAACGATAAGTTGAGGTATGCAAGTTGACCCTCTAAAATTTAATAAAAGCCAAATGAAGCTGGTGAAGTGTTAACTTCGTACTTTCGAAATGTTTTATTAGCGACATAGTTTAAATATTCATTTCGATTTTAATAATATGTTTTCTTTATGTAACAATTTTATTT
>CH003253.1:428015-440747 GCA_000149265.1 Ciona savignyi
TCCAAGAAATTGTTGGGTTAACAGAAGTGCAACTGAAATCACATTTAAATATTATTACCAGTAATTAAAGTGTGTATGTAAATTCTTGCATATTATGTAAAGGAAAAAGAATTAATTTAAAAAAATTTATTGTTATAATAAATTATCAATATTCAAAATGCTCAAATTCAATAACATAGTCACCACCAGATTTTAATATTGTGGTCTAAACTATTGTATTTGAACATTGCTTTAACCACAACTTGTATAGAGGAAAAACGAATATTGATTTATTTTTTCCATGCATTAAAGTATGCAAATGACAGGCAAGCCTTGTTGCCACCAGCATTAAGCAAAAAGGGGTTGTTGAATCGACATAGAACTATAAAAAGCTAACTGGCGCGATTTGTGCTGGCTCATTGTTACGGGAAATCCGTATGATAAATTGTGACACACCGTCCCGATACAAACTTCCTAAACAAAAACCTAACAATTAATCAATATGCTCTAATGCCGCATATTAATACAAAGGAAATATTTTATTGTGTTAAAACAAGTGTTGCACCGGCACTGATCAATTTAGGGGTATATAAAAACAATAAAAAAGAATTAAGAATTTAAAAGCGCTTGTTTTTTGCGATTTCCAACAGTGATAACCCTATTCTCTCTAAGCCGATTCATTGTGGCAATTTTACGGTAACTTTATAAAATACTTAATAAGGTATAAAATAAAAAATGTAAAGATATATATTGAATTATAGTATCCTGGTTTACCCTGGAAAGACTCCTATAAAAAAATTAAACAAAAATCAATGCTAAAACCCTGTCGTTATTTTTATCATATTCCAGTAAACCATCTTTACCAAACCCATATTGAATAAATAATTTTTCTTCTTTTATGCCTTGTATAAGAAAGAAAAATGTTTACAATCGAGTTGAAAATTAAGGAAATTTTAGCTGTCTTTTTAATTATTGTTTTATTAAGCCACAAGAATGTGCTGCTTTCACAGAACATTGATAGTAAGTTTAGATAGGTAAATAAGTGATCCATTAGTTAAGTGATGGTTAACACATGGATGACCTTTCAGTGGTTATGGATTTTGCCATATCGTCTTTTGGGATAAATTAAAATGTAAAGTTAATTAAAATGTACAACTGCTAGCTAGCAACCAATTTCACACCTGCAAGCTTTCGATTAAAAGGCGACGACGCACTTAACCGCCAGACTAACCGGCCGGACGAAGACAAAGTTATAAATTTGACCCTGGTATTTTCCTGTTTGTGGATAAGAATGTGAAATTAAAAGAAACCAGGTTTTCCGATAAAGCAATTTGACAAAAAAGGCATTTTTCATATATTGGTAATACCTATTACGTTTCCGAATGGTTTGAATATCCATGTGAATCGGCTCTTGATGACATGTTTTAAACTTGAGGACTTAATATTTAAATAATTTGTGCATTGTATGTTCAAGATTTGCATTAATCATACTTATTATTCATATGGAAGCTGTATTAAGCGTATGTGATACATATTGCACTTAAACTAAAGTGTCTAGCATTTGCTGTAACCAGATGGAGAAATTTTGGAGTTTTTAAATCTGATGATCTTGCATCTATCCCGGTCAAGCATTTAATCAGCTTCCTTCAGGACACTGGCCGACTTGACCGCTATATCCCGGATCCATGTTAGCCCGGGGCGCTGGAGTAATGGGCCTTCTATGGCCTTAATTCCTGGTCTCGGTGGCTACCTTGGACCCGCCCATATTAATGTAATGTAAACTAAAGTAAACCAGGAACTAATGCCAACACGCAGAAGATATTTTTTTATCGTACGAATCTGTTATAAACAAAAAAAAGTTACTTTATATTACATAGCTCATTTAAGTATATACAGCTGTATTACAATTAAGTGTAAAAAATGACCTTATCGATCACATTACGCATCTCTTCACTTTCAAGTTCATATATTGCAATTTGTTGATTTAGTTTTATGACATCACATTCCGTTATGCTCCACAAGCACGGCCATGATTGATTATTTTGGTTCTAAATTAGCAACCTCTTACCACGACTGGTACCGTGCAGTTGAAACGTTAAAAAACGTACTAATTACACATACAACCACCAGTATTAAAGGATGGAAATGAGTTTCATGACCTGTAAAATGAATGGCAGTTTATAAAAATGTTAATGGTTGGTAAATGTAAAGTAAATTTGAATAGTAGGTAAAAATCAGTATCAATGGTTTGTAAAATAGTAAATGGTTTTGCAAAAATTAAAATAATGGTTGGTAAAAATAAATATGAATGGTTTCTAAAGTGTGCAAGATTTGTTTAAATCTGCGTGTGAATAATTAACAGGTTGTAAAAAAGTTTAAGATACGGGTATATGTTTTACAATAATGAAAATGTTCCCCAGATCCCGCGAAAAGAGGAAAACAATTGATTCCGTTTTGGAAGACAAGGTTTTGATTCTAAGTCAGGAGAACCTATGTCTGCGAAATGAACTCTACGCTATGAAGGTATGTTATCATAACAGTCTGCCCTATTCTACATCGCATTCTGCCTTGGGGCAATAAATATAGTGTTCGATGCGTCATTGTGTGTACGTGATTTAAATTTATGCTTTGTCTATGGTCCGTTGGTGTATTGGCCGGGGCCCAGCTTTAAGGCATCTAATTTAAATCATAATAGATTTTAAAAATCAATTTATTTTGTGTATGCTCAACAGAATTAATTAGGTAGGCCTATAGATTTTCATTGATTTGGATGCACATGCACCTGCAATGCAATGCAACCTTAAGTCGTAACAAGACTGAAATATCTTACTGATCATAATCTTGGACACATTTTTACTTGATGTTAATCGTAACATATCATCGCAATGTTGACATTTACTCCAGATTTTGCCTTCAATCAATGCAACCACTGCGACCTTATGTCTCCCTATTTGCGTAAACATCCAAAACTTGTTTATTCGCCACTAAATGTTTTTCATGCTAAGGAGAATTTTAATTCACATTTGGGGTGCAGTATGCATATTGAAAAGGCAACAGAAGGGGATCGGTATTTTATTGAATGCCTGTGTGTAAACTGTGGGGATATTTAATACATGTGTGGTATATAGTGAGAAAATATTTAAAGCCTTCAATATTCTGAAATCCTATTGATTTGAGAACTATATTCTGAAATTCTATCGATTTGAGAGCTATATTTAACAAAATGGCTTACTTGAGTTGAGACCGATGCCATTTTTTTAATTGAATATTTTCATTATTTGCTTTCGTTTCATTGCCCAGAATGTCAAATGCCCTTGCACTTACATTTTATATTAAAAAGTATTGTATCCATTTATATCTTGTCATCCATTTATATAAGTTTAATGGCCATCGGCATGTTAAAAAATTATATTATTGAGGTTATGCAACACTTCAAGCTACTTCAAAATGGTCCTGGATTTAATTTTAAATCAAAACCAATAATTTTAATAAAAAATTAATTAAATCAGTGGTATCAAAGTGGATGCACCCTGGGATGTAATTTGTATTACTTGAGAGTGTAATGAAATATTTTCCAACACTTCTGCCCCTTTTTGATGTTAAATCTAGTAGAATACCGTTAGCCATTACAATTACAAGTAACATAAACAATATTGCTTTTATTTCCGCTTTTCCCAATGTGAACTGTCCCTAGGTGAAGTATGGTGAAGTTGACTGTGATGATGAAGCTTTAGTGATTGGACGACCCAATCTCCGAGATCGACCACGAGGTTTGTTCTGTGGCCTAATATATCAAATAGATCTGTGGCCAAAAGTTGTGTCCGGTCAAATATATCAAATAGATCTGTGACCAAAAGTTGTGTCCGGCCTAATATATCAAATAGATCTGTGACCAAAAGTTGTGTCCGGCCAAATAGATCTGTGGTTCTGTGGCCAAAAGTTGTGTCCGGCCAAATAGATCTGTGGTTCTGTGGCCAAAAGTTGTGTCCGGCCAAATAGATCTGTGGTTCTGTGACCAAAAGTTGTGTCCGGCCAAATAGAACTGTGGTTCTGTGACCAAATAGAGCGTCGTTTTCAGTTAAATGGTTTTGAATCCCACTAATAGCATAGTTGATTGGATTCTCGTGCAAAAGTATGCATTGTGTATTTTAATTCCTAAATTCTATTCAGTATAGCGAAAGCATTTAATTTTTCTATTAGTTTATTAAAGCTTAGTTAATTGTATCCTCGTGCAAAAGTATGCATTGTGTATTTTAATTCCTAAATTGTTTTCAGTATAGCGAAAGCTTTTAATTTTTCTATCAGTTTATTACGAAATTCGAGATATCCTTTATTTAGGAATAACTGTAGTGCTTGATTATAAACCATACTGTTGTCTGGCTTCCTTTCATCCATTCACAAAAATTGCAGTTTTTCTGGGAAGCCCTGTATGGTACATTGTAATTTTACACTGTTCGTATGTGAAAAGTATCCATTTCAAACCCTATCCTGTTATGTTTAATTCTCAAATACTCTAACACATTTTACATTGTTTTTTTTAATAAAGTTTAAACCAAATTAAAGTTAAATAAAGTTTGATTTACTTTTTGTAAACAATAGGTATGTTGATATCAAAGGTGCTTTTAAAAAGCAAGTGTATTATGCTTCTAACATTAGGTGACAATATATGTATAGCAAAGAACAAAAATATTAGCACGAATATCATACTATAGTGTTGGAAAACAGGGCTAGATTTCTTCTGCACGCAGAGATGTTTCCATCACACACCAGTTTATCTTTCAATAATTTCAAAAAAATTATAATTTTTTTGTCTAAAATCCTGTAAATGTGTAATTTTTTATTGGCAAGAAATTATTCTGAATACTTATCCAATTTTAAAAACTTATTTATCCAAAAATTTCTGCTTAATAATTAAATATATTACAGGTAACGGTGTACTCACTCCCCCCTTCCCCTTCAAACAGCCTAACTGACAATGATTGCAAGCACACATCCAAACCTGTGCAGAGCATGGCTAAAACCCAAGTTGCACACTTCTTTCACGAGGTATTTTGTTAAGTATGGGTGAACAACTATTGGTTATGGCTGCGTAGGGAAACAGTCATGATGTGCAAATATGTCTGCACATTTGCTGCTTTGATAGAGAATCTAAAAATGCATGATAATGGAAAAGTAACAAATTCGTATCTTTGACTTAATGTATTATATATGTTTGTTATTAAAAAAAAAGTAATTCCTATTACACAAATGCTAGTTTACCATAGCGATGAAAATTTGAAGGCAATTTAAAGTCTGTTTGAAGCCCTGGAGCCCCTGTGGTTTGAAGCTGTGGTTTAAAGCCCTGGAGCCCCTGATTTTATGCTTATGGTGTTTAAATGTTCGTATATAAGTGGAGGTCAGGATATCAGCAGTGTAAATTGCATTATTTATTATTGATTGCATCTTTAAAACCATGTCTTGTAAATTAATTCTGCTTAATCGTAATAAACATACCGATTTAAACCAAAATTACCAACATGATGATGCACTTATTATACACCCCTGGCAAAATTTTAAGTTTTTAGTTCTGGTTACTTTTTTATTTAATATTTGATTAACCTTATGAACTACATAAGGGATGAACCAAGGTAATTAATTCCTCTGGGAATAGAACTGCAAATTTGTTTGGCGGTTATTCTTCACAGTTTCACAACATTTAAGCAATTTTTCTGGATAACCTACTTGCATATATTTACTTTCATTTTTCGTGTCACTTAAATGTTCTTTATCACAAAATTGTTATGCAGTTATTAACTATTTAGGACATAGTAGAAAAATTTGGCAAAGATTTAAATTGTTTATTATACTGCTCAGCAGACAAAGTCAGTATGCGTAATTACAAAAAATAAAGTAATCCCTTTATTTAAGTATTTATAACTACATATAATATGGCAGACAGAATAAAAAAATGGTTTTAATATTTCTTGTTTTTTTTTATCTTTTTTGTCACCATATTCAAAACACGCTGTAACCATCATCATACGTAATAAATAAAAAAATCTATACCTCTATTTAGGTTTATAAAAATAAATAAAATACTGCATAAGGAATAAAAAAAAATTTTTAAAGTATTTTATTTAATTCTTGTATTCAAGAAACATGCTGTAACTTGGCGATGATTTCATGCCTCAATGTTAAGACCAACTTAATTATGCGCAGATCAATACTTGCATTCGTTGACGTCAATGTCATACAGCGAATTCCCAATTTATTTTATTTTCTCTTAACATTTTATTATCGATTGATTTTTTTAATCAAAAGGTTTAACAATTGTTATTCAAACAGAGCTCGCTTGAGAAAGAAGACCCATTTACAGTTTTCCAACAACCTAATGCTTGCGAAGGTAAAGATAGAATACTTTTTTTCAACCCTGTGTGGGGTAAATTTTTCCCGATTTTTATTTCCTTTTTATTTACCCCTGTGTGGGGTAAATTTACCCAACTTTTTCATTTTTTGTACTCCACAAACACCATTCTCCATTTGGACTTTGTGTGAGTCAACTGGGTTGACGCTATTGTGTGGAACCCTGGTAATAAGCTGCTTAATTTTACATGAAATGACATGTGAAGCTATTGTTCACACATAAAGAATTAATGATATGTTTTTTTCTCTTTGGCTGGCTAATCAATAAACTGCTGATTAAATGTTGATAAAAGAACACTTTTATGCCTAAAAACCTGAAGAAACTTTATTTTATTTGTAGAATTTATTTGTATATTTTATTTGTAGAATTTATTTGTATATTTTATTTGTAGAATTTATTTGTAGCGTTTTATTTGTAGAACAAGTCCTGAAGCGAGTGAACTACCGCTCGCCGTCATCAGAGATTACTGAGATCGTCTACAGCTCCAGCACCGAATCAGCGTGTTCTACCAGCAGCGACGCCCCCCACGCCATTCTATCCAACATTGCGGCTGGGAATTTCGTGCTTACTCCGATCGATTTGTCGAAGAAAAGCCCCACCCAAAGCGCCCCAACAGTGGTGCCGTCGTCTTCCACACTGCAGGACGACCCCATACAGCAGCCCGACTGCTACGAAGCGGCTCACGTCCTCACAAACTTGTTCAAGTTGACACCGCAGACGAGCCAAACATGCCGCGAAGATTACTCTCAATCGGTCAAGGGGAAATCTTCCCTTCCCCACAAGTTACGATTCAAAAGCAAAAATTTGGATTACTAAGTCCAACAGTTTTCTGCTGCCTTCGCCCACCCACGTCCATACAACAAATGCCTAAAGTTCCAAAATCTTCATTCCAACATTACACACAGCATTCTTGAGATTCTTCTACTTCCTTTTCAATCGAACCATCCTTAAACAGAAGAAATACCTCCTAAAAGAAGTGGATTCTGCCGGACACTGTTGAGTTCTATCCCATTCAGTTCATCTTTTACTTAGTTCCAATGTTTAGTTTTACATTACATGTTTTTCTGGTACATGATAAAGAGTACATGAGCCCCGGACATGAGCATTTGTACATGGTAGAGAAGTGCAGAAATTGTAAATACTTTATTTGTAAATAGACCCGCCGTGTTTTTTTTGTGGTCGGCCGACACGGTTCTTTTATTTCTCTTTTTGAATTTATCAAATATTTCACGCACGCCGCACAATCACACGCGGCACGCGCGCCGCACAATCACACGCGGCACGCTCGCCGCACAATCAAACGCGGCACGCTCGCCGCATAATCAAACGCGGCACGCACGCCGCAAAATCAAATCATACACAACGTTCTACGTATGTAGTTTTAATTACACACGGTATTCGTTAACTGATAAGAACCCTCCCTTTTTGTCTGTAAAGTGTACATTCTTAAGGCAGGGGTCGGCAACTTGCGGCTCCAGAGCCGAACACGACTCTTTCATTCTTCTGACGCAGATCTTAAAATTTAATTGCTACTGTAGCGAGTGATTTATAACTTTAATGCCCATGCACGATTGAAACAAACTGAATAACACTCGCGTCTTATTCTCACACAGTGCCGTTTTCCCCTTATTTCGAAAATATTAATAGTTTTGCAGCTTCCAATGATTTTTATTTTGTGGAATATCGGTTAAAATTCTTGCAAAAGTTGCCGACCCCTGGTCCAAGGAGTAGACCGATTACCTTGCCTCACCCGCCTTTTATCTATGTTATAACGTGATATTAACCTTTTAATGGTGCAAATTCTAGAGTTCTAAACAATCTCCTAAACGGGTATAAACTAATATCCCACACACAGCGATTTAAAAATTGTTTTAGCCAATCCATCAAAATCGGAATTAAATGTGTGCCTGTAGTAGACTCAACAAGAAATTTTACAGTGTAGAGTTACGTTATTACAACTCTGGTGCAAATTGTGTTTTACCATTTGTTGCTTTCTTCTTAATTTTTACCCGTATCAAAAACGATTAACCAATATGTGGTCACATATGCTCAGTACATGGCGATTTATTTTAGTAGTTTTTTTACGTGCAGTACATTTCGTGGTCATTTTTAGCTTACACTTGTCCGCCTTTTCATTATTTTTCAGTTCCCTGTCGTAATATTGTTCCGGAATTGTCATAAACTGCACTAGTCTCTTTAAAATAACAAACTGTTTGAAGGAACACTAAACACCGGACTTGTGCTTTGATAATCGCTATGATTGAAACTACAGTCGAAACGTGTGTGTAAACAATGCTACGTCTAGCATTGGTCAAGACTGTTTTGTTTCTTATTCGAAACTTGAATCTGTTGTAACCCACTTGGCTTAGTTGGTTAAAGCTCCAACCGCAAAGTCGTCGGTTCAAAGCTGCCCACTGGCTAGTCGGTTGTGTTCTTCAAACTTGGGGCATAACGTCGCCTGATCCAACTGGATTAAGCTGAAAAAACTAATACAGTGAAATGTCTTGCACTGATATAAAACGTTAAACCCGACGACAGACACAAGCTGTTCACACAATTGCAGTGAGTAACCCCGCTGCGATTTCCTATACATGGGGAAAAACAAGCCTTATATTTTCTGACAAACAAACCAATTAAAAATCCTAACTCAATACTAACTTCGCCCGTTTTAATATTTTAACGAGTTTTCTCGGTTTTAAAATATGATTTTCCCACCTCGTGAAATACACATAACATCCACCTAGGACGAATCGCTCGCACCCATTATTTTTTTACTTTATCGTTATGCGCTTTCATTTACTAACCATTGTACACAACA
The DNA here is from genome assembly GCA_000149265.1 of Ciona savignyi. Taxonomy (NCBI): domain Eukaryota; kingdom Metazoa; phylum Chordata; class Ascidiacea; order Phlebobranchia; family Cionidae; genus Ciona; species Ciona savignyi. The sequence goes on from CH003253.1 coordinate 437,216, forward strand.
TATTTATTGAATGTATATCAGTGAACTAAGTTATTTCAATGCAAATGTTAATTCAACATAAGAAAGCGTAACTTATTCCTTGTTTTTTTGGGAGGGGGTTGTGTAATGTTTTACATAACCTCTAAAATATATACTGGTTTAAAAATGCGAACAAATTTGGCAACTAAGGTCTGGAATAGTTTAACCACTCGCATCTGATTTGGCTTTTACTTGCCGTGCTTTTAATACCTTTCTGCTACTTAATTGCCGTCAAACGTGTCTTCATCGTAAAGTTTGTTACCTTTTGAAAGGATTTTTCCTGGCCCCGTTAGATTTTGTATGCCCCGAGATTTGCTAGTACATGGTTGTTTCATCGCGTTTTCGTGCACTATTGTCGTTGTTGTTTCAAAGAACTCGCTCAAATACGGTGTTCAGGAGTTTGTTTTCCTTTTGAGTTAATTTTATGAAGTAGATTTTCAGTTTTTTTTACTTTAGAAGATACACAGTTAATAATAATTCCATCAGTAAAAAATCCTAAAACAGGTTATTATAAAAACAGAAAACAAATAAAGGTATTTGTCGGTGACGTTTGTTAGAAAATATATAAGAACTGGATGGAAAACTTTTTTTGTTATTTTTGAAGGTGGGCAAACGAGCATAAGGGCGATGTTATATCTAAATTATGTTGTGCCATGTTTTAAAAACAATCTGTAAGTGTGGGCGCATGACCTGTAACAGTCTCGTACAAATTTAAACCATGTAGATAGATGAATACTGACATTCGTGTTTTATTCTTAAAAATATCGAGTTAATTAAGTAAAATGTATATATATGGGCGCCAAAACTGTTCCATCAAAAATGGTAATATATATTTAAATTTTAAATCAATATTACTTTGTATTCGATACCTTAATAAATTTGCTTAGCATATAAATCTTAAGAGGTCTAATAGAAGTTTAATTGTAAGTATTGGCGCCTATATATATAAATATTTTAACTAATCGTTATTTACAAAGAAACAATAAATACATATTCGAGTAAGGTTATGGACTTGGGTTAGGGCTTCACGCGATCCTGTTGTAATTAGAGGCACCCTACGATCCATAGGGTATCTCTATTAGTGCGAATCGACGGTTTTAAACAGAGATGCACATCAGTCAGTAAATATTGTAAACGGGGTTATTCGATTACGATAGTGTGACAGTACGGTCGTGTAGCCGAGTGGTTAGCGCGAACGATACCAATCCCTACTCATATGTATAAAAACGGCCCAAGTGACGCCGCCCATCTTGGGATCGAAACTTGTGTCGGTAAAAAAAGATAGCGTGATAATGGCATGAAACCTCAACACGGGTAGGATTGTTGAAATCATTTCGATCGAATTTGCAAATTATTTAATTCAACATTAATAAGAAACTGACGATTTCACGTGTAATAAATCCCATGTGTATCTGTATGATCCAAATGGGGAGGCCAATAAATTTAAAATAAGTCATGGCTCACTGATCTTTAAGCCGAATGACGTCATGTTTAGTAAACCCATATAAGGGAAATATCCGGTCACAGCGGTTGTTGACTTTTTAACAATCATATCACATTACAATTGTCCAATATCTACTTATTTAGAAGTATGACCGCCGTGGTGAAACTGTGGACATAAGCAGTGTACAATGGAATAATGTTTACAAACCGTTTAAGGGCTTATATCTTGAGTAAAGTTACAACAAGAGTGTTTAGCCTTTTGGAGAAAGTCGGTTCCGTTTGCCATACACCGGCCAAACGCAATATAAAAGACCAACATTATCTGTATAATTTTTAGTACATTTTGAGATAAGTAACACAGAAGTAGGAATTTTATTACAGAGAACCGATTAACAGTACAAGTTTGATACATTTTTATTAAACATCTAAGCTTGTGGTTAAGTTTATTAGTTTGGGTTAGAAACATCAGCCAAGATGGCGTCAAAAACACAAATAAAACCAAGTGAGTATATACTTTTGTTTTATGAGGGGAAAACTAAAAGGAGGGAAAGCGGGAAGGTGGGAAGGAGGGAAACTGCATGATAAATAGAAGATTACGACATTAGGGTTAGTTTTAAACATGGGGCTAGAGTTAGGGTTAGTCTTGGGGTTGAGATTAGTGTTCAGGGATGGGTTAAAATTAGTTTCCGTAATATTAGTGAGCACTTTACCTCCTTCCCTCCTTCCCGCTTTACTTCCTTTTAGCGTTGCCCGTTTTATGCCATTTAACTAACATTGATCTACAGTAGTTTCCTAGATGTACAATAAGTACACTGTTAGTTAACTGCTTTGTGCAACTCTCAGTCTGCAGACAATGACTCTTCTTGACGAGATGTTGTACATACAGTGTCCCACTATTTTATGTATAAATGTGGTATAATGCTTGCCTATTATTAGTAGTTATTTGTGAGAAAAATGGTAAAATAGGCTAAAAACATCATAACAGTGAAGTTTATAATACTTTACAACAACAGTACTCCCATTACGATGTTAGAAATAATAAATTGTTTGACAGTAGTTTAGAAATTGTCAGTCTTAGTGTATAGAAATACAAACATATTCCTTTTTTCAGAGGGATCCTTTGCTGGCCTTCCACAGACAACCAGAGCAAACGCTTTCGTACTTGGTCCAGACCCTAAAGGAAAGAACTTTCTCTATTGTTGTGCTAACAATGTCATCATACGGGATATAAAGGTGCATTTGTCATTTATTATATAGTGATACAATATCCGCTAAATTAAAATGTCTCTGACTAAAAACATTCTATCGTCTTTTATTTCTTGAAATTAAAAAGAATTTTTGCTTATCTAGAATATCTTGCCACAGTTTTTTGTTTCATTGTTTAATTTCCATTAACGCCTTATTTGTTTTGGTATATAGGCCTATATATGACATGCTTTAGTGTTTTCGAATTGTTGGTGGTTAACGCTGCAGCGAAAGAAACAAAAAAATAAAATTGAATTAAATTTTTGTAATTGTCTAGAATTTGAAAAAAAAATAGTTCAATATTTTGCACCAGAAATTCAAAAAGTGCTAAATAGTTCCATACTATTCAACACAGACTCCCAAGAACCACGATGAATTTTCCGGCCACCAAAAGCCGCCAGTGAGCGCAAAATATTCTAAAAAGCGGGTTTTACATTTGTTCCGGTGACAAAGCTGGAAATGTTAAGATTTGGGACACCACTCAAGCTGAACATTTAGTCAAGGTAAACCCACTTTTTAGTACTACCAAATCTTGTTAGAAATTGGTGCTGTAATAAAGAAACAAAGCCATCAGCTTGCAAGTTATCCATGTTATAATAAAAGTAAAGTCAGAGGCAAAACAGCAATCTTGTCTTCACACTCGCATTACTGGTCCGGAAGATTAGTCTAGTGGTTAAGTGCATCGCCTTTTAGCCAAAGGGTTGCAGTCTCGGAACTGATCGCTGGCTAGTCAGTTGGGCAAGGCATTTAACGGACATTGCCTGAACCCAGCAGCTTTATGGGTTCTACCAAAATGAAGGAACCTCTGAATCATACATAACGATAC
>CH003253.1:441042-459020 GCA_000149265.1 Ciona savignyi
TGTGAATGGTTGCTTATATTACGTAATAATAAAACAATCAACGTGTGAATGGAGTTATGTATATTTGAAGATTATTAAAACGCAATTACGCCCAATTAAATGTGGGCGGTTAAGTAACGTTAAAAAACGGTTAAACGGTTAAAATTTGACGTGACGGTTAACCATAAAAACGGTTAACCGTGGTTAACCGTTAATTTTTCGCAGCCCTACTTAATACAAATTAATACTTTAATTTAAAATGAAACGAAATAACCATATTAAACATGTATTAAAATCAAATATATATATTATTTTGTGAAGTGGACTACTTCACCCAAGGACAAAACAACATATTTTCGCCATTGTCTGTGGTTAATCTATCATTGGTGGTATTTTATAGCATAGATAGCCCAGTCCTACACCACATAGCACCCTCATCTTCCCTAATGTAATCCATACTACTTTTGCAGTATGAGTACCAGGTGCTGAGAGGGGCGATTCGCGATATTGCATGGGACAATGACAGCAAACGCATTGCTGTATGCGGTGAAGGAAATGAAAAGTAGGTTACTCTTACTCTCCGGTATTTAACACATGTGAACTCTCACATTTAGAAACAAATTTCACTTTTCTGTCTTTAATTTAACTCTTACTCTCCGGTATATTTTGCAACAATATCAAAAACTAAGTTATTAGTAGTTTGTCTTTGTACAAGAATGTAAAAATTCTAACCGACCGGATTGAAGCCAAAGGTCAGGATTGTTATAAATAATTGCGTATTTATGATGGAAAAAATTATATCGGTGGTAGTGTGTGCGCTTGTGGCGAATGAATGTGTGCAATTTGGATTTAGGACTTTGAACTAAATAGCATTTTTTAATATGAATTTAGTCAAAATGGGTATTGGGGTAGTGGTGCTTGATTAATCATTCTGTATAACTTAATCTAGCAAACAACAATAAATCAAGGGATTTTAAAACCTGGAAAATAAACCCCTTTTTACCGCTAAACACATGTAAACTCTAAAGTTTAGGAACAAGTATCACTTTTTGTCTTGAATTGATAGTCGGCCTCACAATTGATATTATAGAAATAATGTTAAAGATTTTTACAGTACTGACTGTGTTAAGGATCGTTAAACTTGACTAATGTCTTGGTAGTATTGTTTTTGTTTTACTTGGTTTAAATTTTATATGTTTGTGAAACAACCAACAGCATAATTTCTTCAACAACCGACAAGTTGCATCAATAATGCTCTGCTTCCAAGTCCATGTTTAACAACTACTACCCACTTTATACATACCATCAACATCAAGCATTTGTTATTATATGTCGGGTCAGGAGTGTAATTACCCGTAGTGCATAAGGTGCAATGTGCTTTCCTAACTTATTTCATGGCCCATTAACAGGTTTGCGCATGCTTTCCTATGGGACTCTGGATCGAGTGTTGGTACATTGGACGGGATGAGCAAAAGTTGCAACTCCATTGATCTGAAGCCCACTCGTCCGTATAGATGCGCTGTGGCATCTGAGGATTATAGCACTTCCTTTTATGAGGGACCGCCTTTCAAGCGAGTTATTAAGGAATTAGAGGTACTTAATGAGCGGTACATGTGTGATTTCTGAATTCACCATTATTAATACATTATAGAATATTTTCTGTCCTTCACTGTTTTGAAATCCCGACTAGCATGATGGTAGTTCTTTGCCCAACCGAATTATTGTGGGATCGAAAATGGTGGCTAACTATTTAATTATGTGAACCTATTAGATGTGTTTGCTAACTGAAGAAACATCTCAATTATACACAATGCAATAAAATAGCTTTGGTAATCTAAACTTGAAAACAAAGTATCCCACAATTACTTGTGTGATAGTGCTTCTTTACATATTCATGAGGCTGACGATTGACCTGGTTATAACTGTAACACGTATTAGCATTCATGGCGATGAAACAAAAATTTATATTATATTTCCATTTATTTCCAGGGTGGAAATAACTTTGCGAATTGTGTCCGTTTTTCACCCGACGGTAAATATTTCGCAGTGGGAAATTCAAACAAGAACGTTTATCTGTTTGATGGCAAAACTGCTGATCTGGTGAGCATTTAACATAATGACAGTTAATATATCGAGCGTGAACATACTATTTATGTGATTATCACTGGTACATCATTTTATGGTTAAGTTGACAAAATTGTTAGTTCATTTCGTACATAAAAATAGAGTTTGGAGAGTAGAACCAAACAAAAATCGTTATATCATGGCTTCTTTGCAGTCAAGAATAACTAAATAACACATATGGCAGTTAAAGCCTTATTTTGAAGTTTGTTTTTGGTGTTTGACTGTTTGGAAAATCAATATTTAAAGAGGGACAATACTAAAAGTAGGTAATCTGGGAACTGCTCATTGAAACTATGAAACTATTTATAACCCATGGACAAACAATAATCTCACTTAAAGAACCAACCCCAACTCAAACCTTAGCAGTTATCCTCATCTTCAATTAAGTGAGCGGTTTCCTTCCCTTTTCCCTCTTATTTGATTCATACACGGTTGTCATCAGATAACTCCTGTATAAGGTCCAGTTGGTTTTGAAGGATTGAAATGCTAATGATGATTAACCAACTTCACGAAAAAAAATCTCATTTAAAACATTTTTTTATCATTTCTAATTTCATTCCAATCACGCAGTAAATCATTCTCAAATTCTCAACTTAAAAACAATAGTTCTTATTGCTCTGCTGCCCAATTTGAATGGAAAACTGTTTGATTTTGTACTGCATGTACAGTATAGTCGTCAATAAGTTCCGCTTTTTAATTTGCAATTAGGTAACGTGTATTCGAACTATTTCGAAATCACTAAAATATCATTGAAATATAATTTAAATAACCTTGATAAAATTAATAAAAATAATTTTAGTATGTCTTTATTCGAGTAACATTTTATCCGTCAAACCCTACCCTAATAACCAAGGTCACCAAAGCTATTTTTTATACTTTTATCTTTAAATCTAGTTTGGAAAATTCATACCCCAGTAACCAGTTTAGATGAACTTTATCCCTTTACTCAGGTCGGTGTAATGGGTGAAGAACCAACGCATCAGGGTGGTGTTTATAGTCTTTGCTTCAGCCCGGACAGCCAAGAGCTGTTAACTGTGAGTGCTGATAAAACCGCAAAGATATGGAATGTGGATTCGAGACAACTTGAAACGTAAGTAGCCCTTTTTTATTGTCTACTACTAACATGATGGAATATTGAAGAAAACTAGCAAGTTTGCAACCCAATGTTATTTGGATGAACAGTATGGCCCCAAAGTCCCAACCCAATGGTATTTGTATGAACAGTATGCTTCCAAAACCCCAACCCAATGGTATTTGTATAAACAGTACGCTCCCAAAGCCCCAACCCAATGGTATTTGTATAAACAGTATGCTCCCAAAGTCCCAACCCAATGGTATTTGTATGAACAGTATGCTTCCAAAGTCCCAACCCAATGGTATTTGTACAAACAGTATGCTCCCAAAGTCCCAACCCAATGTTATTTGTATAAACAGTATGCTTCCAAAGTCCCAACCCAATGGTATTTGTATGAACAGTATGCTCCCAAAGTCCAATACCAATGTTATTTGTATGAACAGTATGCTTCCAAAGTCCCAACCCAATGGTATTTGTATGAACAGTATGCTTCCAAAGTCCCAACCCAATGTTATTTCTACGAACAATATGCTACCAACCCAAATGTGATTTGAATAAACAGTATGTTCCCATCCCATTCCAATGTTATTTGAATGAACAGTTTTCTCCTAACTTGAACTCTTGAACATAATGCGTCTTACATGTTTAATCGTACAGAAACTTTGTGATGGGAACCTCTGTAGAAGACCAGCAACTGGGTTGTCTATGGCAGGACGACCACATAATCACAGTCTCATTGTCAGGTATTATATTTACTTGAATTCATACAACTTTCATTGGAAATATTTAATTCATTCTTCAGGATAGAATGCACAACATAATCCACTAACCCATGATAATATGAGTCAGTTATATTAAGTTCCTAGGGGATATGTTATACAATCGGTAAATTGTATATTATAAAGTAGTATTATAACTTTCCTGAATGTGGTTATTAATGGTTAAATTTGATGGAATTATAGGCTTACTAGATTTTTTAAATTTGCATAAATTAAATTTAATAGTTTATTCTGTTTTTTTCAATTTAAATTAAATTGTCCATAGTTAGCTTAACCAACCAATAACCTCCTAGGAGAATTGAAGTATTTGGATCGTACCAACCCAGACACTCCATTGAAGGTGATAAGGGGACACAACAAAGCGATTGTGTGGGTAGCTACTGACCGCAAAGAAGCCATTTTCAGCGGTAAGTTTGATGTACAAAGGATCAGTTTAATTAGTATCCTTATGACCACAATGGGGATCAAACCTAGAACCTGCCAGTTTGCAACTGCCGTACTTATCCCATAAGCCAAAAATATTATCACATAGGCCTAAGCCAAAAATGTTATCACATAACCTAAAAATGTTATCACATAAGCTAAAAATACACAAAGAATACTATCCTAATGGTGGGGTGTTGGGGAAAGCCATGTTTTATAACTTAAGTAGAAATTATTTGTTAGTATCAAGCCCACAGTCAGGCAACAGGTTGTTGAAGCTATAACAGTGAGTTATATATAATAAAACAGTTGCAACTGTTTTGGTTCGACTCTTTAATCAAATGAAGTCAGGCAAAGTCTGAAATGGACAAATTGACTTTCTAGCAGCTGTCTAAAAATATGTGTATGCTGGTTTTACCACCTTTTGCAAGATCTAAGCATCTTGAATAGGCTAATTGGTGGGATTTAAATAAGGAACTTTCCAAGTTATCAGTGCTCTATATAACTCACAGGAAGCTTTGAAGGTAGGATATTGAAGTGGAATGCAAGCACTGGTGAAGCCATCCAGTTCAAAGGGAGGGGCCATAATACGAAGGTAATTGTGACTGTTGGAAATTCCATGTTTGACTGTTTAAAATTATTCGTTTTTAAGGTGTCTAGTTTTAATATAGCTAAGAACTTTTTCAGTTTTGGCCATAATTACTGTACATTTCGGTTCCAGTTACTGGAGTTTAGGCAGTGTTCCTTCGTGCAAGCCCTAGCAACTTATTTGACATTCAAAAACATTCTTGTGAACACTCACAAATGCCCAAATATTCTGTAATTAATTCACCAACAAAAATGTTGGCAATCAGAATTTATATGTTAAAAAGCTTCATGTCGTGTTGTCCAACCCCGTGATATAAATTAGACTCTGATTTTTTCATACATCCATTGCTTGATTTAACTCCTTTATTCTTGACCTAGGGCTAATCCTGTTGATTAAATCATTAAGTTCTTAACCCTTTGTTGTTAACCAAAGTTGCTTGTTCTTAAGTTTTCTCAACCAAAGTTCTTAACCTTTTGTTCTTAACCAAGAACTCAAAAGGGGCTAAGAACTCAATGCAAGAATGGGAGCAGGTTACCTGGGTAATTGGAAGAGTCCTCAATGGGCTTAGGTCTTGAGGTGCTCAAATAGGAATTATACATGGATGTACTCGGATTTATATATGGCTGTACTCGAATTTATACATGACTGTACTCATATTTATATGTGGCTGTACTCATATTTATATGTGGCTGTACTCATATTTATATGTGGCTGTACTCATATTTATATGTAGCTATACTCATATTTATACATGGCTATACTGAAATTTATATGTGGCTGTACTTTAATGAGGGTCTGTCCTCTATTGATTTGCAGGTGACATGTGCTCTGTACGATGCCAGCAGCAACTGCTTGATCACTGCTGGGTTGGATGATAATGTGAGGTTCACCGATTGTGACACGTGCGAGTATAACAACGAGACTGCGGTACCACTGGAGTCGCAGCCGTCGGCGATGGCAATGACAAGTGACGGTGCCATCGTGGTGGCTTGCCAGAATGAGGTTAGTTCACCGGAATAAATTTATTAGAACTTTAAGACAGATAAGGGGGTTAGTAGTTTCTGCCTGAAGAATACTTTTATGAATATAGGGTATAAAAGGAAGAAGGAAGTCTAAAACACAGTGTGGTCACAGTATACTTACCAAAGGTATTGCTATTTCAATCGGTTAAATAAAATTTCAATCGGTTAAATAAAAAAGGAAAAAATTGACTTTAGAGTGTGTGGTTACTAGAGCCCACAGTGTGGTTACTAGAGCTATTTCAGTGGGTGACATAAACCAATTATCACTGTAGTTTTATTTTTGGCACTGTGCACATTATTGTTCAAGAAAATCAGACAATAAATAACATTTGATATCTGTTTCTTTTTACAAAATAATTTTCACATCACTGTATTATAAGATAGGTCATAACCAGGTCATTTAGAGCATATGTGGATTCCATTACTTTCTATTCATCATTTTTACGTAACTTTAGTAGCAGTTAAATTTCCATCATCCACAGTTGGTGTTAATCAAAGATGGGAGAAAAGTCAGCAGCTTACCTTGGAAGGCGCACTTTCCAGCCAAGATCGCTGTATTCGGATCAACCATTATCTCTACTGGAGTTGTAAGTTGGGTTCACTGTTGCAGAATCTGGTGAATGGTAGGGATGTCTGAATCAAATAGATTTTTTTAGAATTTATTGTAGAATTAATAATTTCTTTGCAATCGAACCGCTCAGAAATATTCTTGAAACGTATGCATAAAAATGTTTATTGTTTTAATTTGTTAAGAAAAATAGAATTGTTTTTTAAATAAAACAATGTAATTTTTAATTAAAAATCAATTTTTACTTTCTAATTTTAGTTCAAAATTATATAAATAAAACCCATTTTGTTCAACTAAGAGGGCAAATTTCAATTTGCTAAAATCAAAAAATAATTCCGAAAGATTTCCTACTTGAATTTAACCGAATCTTTATTCTGGATCGGACATCCCTATAAATGGGATGGTAAATGTTCTCATAGTCCAGTGATTTCGTATAACCTGTAATATAGCCTTAACTGTAGTAGCAATTTTCGGCTTGACTTGCACACAACATGCACAGAAGCAAGTAGGCATAACTGGATTCGAATACACAACCGTTTAGGTTCAATTTTTGTGACACAAACCAGTCAAAAATCAGAAACCCCATACAAAGTTAATATCCCAATAATTCTCTAATATCCACAGACTACCAACACGTTTAAGCTGTACAATATTGAGAACAACACCATCACCGCCACGACAGATAAGTTCTCAACCAACAAAGCTATTTACGCCTTCGCAGTTTCACCCGACCTTTCCAAGGTTGCGGTAGCCGACTTTTCATCCATCCTGGTATACAATCTGTGCGACAATTCATTCAAGGTAAGTTGCATAATGTCTGTTTTTGGCGATTTTAAATGACACGCCAGCCGTATTGGGATGCTGTACCAAGTTGTAATCTCGGGTGTAACTGTATTTCAAATTTACTGTTTGTTTACCATAGCAGTTAAGATAGGATAATCATGTTTATCCCCGTGAATGGGAAAACCAAGGGGGTTAACAAACGGGCAATCGTCAGATCACTTAGCGCCCACCGTCGAGTTACCTGAACTTTTGCATTGTGTTGTGAATGAAAGACTCGCTCTTTAATTTGATAGAACCCATTAATCCGCTGGGTTCAGTTGTCGTGTGTTGTAATTTGTAGACTTTGCTTTCGACTTTGCTTAACCCAGTACTGATCTGCTGGGTTCAAGAGCTACTTTTGGTGCTTTTCTTAAGGTCACAATTTAGTAAATTGGTTTGTCCCCCTTTTCCTTGTTATTCGACGTTAATACCTAAAGTTGACTTGTTAAACTCTCAAAATATTGTCTCCCGAAAGGTTGCGGATTCGAAACCAAAACTATTTAATTTGGTCAAAATACAAAGCATGTGGCTTACAACCAGTGTAAATAAAAAATGAATATACTTTAAGTAGCTTTAATAATGGGACTGCATGCAAATATAATTCTGAAAAATTCTTATGTTATAACGCTTCTTGTGCGTCCTTACTACGGAGATTACCATAATTTGCATACGTGTCCTTCGTTGACATAGAAAATGTATCCAGATAATACACACTGTAATAAGTTTTATTAAGCAAACTAAAACTTCATCTAATCATACACACTGTTATAAGTTAACTACATGTACATGAAACCGGTGTTGAAATGCCTTTTGTGTGTCCACGACAATGCAGATTGTCAAGAGTACACAGATTAGTCTAAAACTCGTTCTTAAACTTAGTACATCAGTAAGCAAAATCAAAAGCAAAGTCTACAAATTACAACACACCACAACTGAACTCAGCGGATTAATGGGTTCTACTAAATAAAAGGAACATGCGATTCATACACAAACACACTGCAATAGTTCTGGTAACCCGACGATGGGCGCGAGGCGATCTGACGATAGCCTGTGTGTTAACCCCTTTGTTTTTCCCATTCCCCCGAGATAAACGTAAATATACTATCCTATGAGTATCACATATGTGCGCTGTGTGAAAAACATCCACCCGATCAAGTTCTGTTCCTCCACAGGATCCTGAGAAATCCTTCCACGGCCATTCCTCCAACATCTCGGCGATGGGGTGGTCTCCTGATGGCCAGCATCTGTGCTCGGTGTCAATGGACCAGCAGTTGATCGTGTGGGATTATGCGAGTGAGAGCAAGAAAACCAAAAGAGGTGGGTAACGATATAGTAAATATACCTGGCTATCTCCTTGATTGAAAAATGCCTCGAACTTATCATATTGAGACTTTCGTCATGGTGAATCGATTCGTTTCTGTATAAAACGTAGGTCTATCGTAAACATAGCTGCCTATCTTATGCAAAAGCGTAAAACTTTTCATATTAGAACATTTGTGAAGGTTAATTGATTCGTTACCATGTAAAAGGATAGATTTGCTTTTTTTTATTTCGTTTATTCATTTTTTGCCCTAGTATTAAATACCAGTAATTAAAACAAATCAGCGTACAGGAACAAGAAAATACGGTGATAAAACGAACATAAAAACATGTATTTAAGAAACTTTTGTTTTGCGCTTTCTAACATCGCCATCAACATTTCAGCTTACTTCAAATCCGTCATTACCGATTGCACTTGGCTGGACGACAACACCGTTGTCACCGTCGCAGATGACTGCGCTGTCAAGCAATGGTCGATCTCTTTTTAACGCTGCCGCCAATCAACCCTACACGCTGTACTTACGTTGCTTATCCGCTAATGTTGTCAAGTGCATTTAAACAAGTTTATTGTATCGGCCTATTGATTGTGTGATGAAATTATCTACGCAGACATACTTTATATAAACTTTTAACGAGTGCGAATCATATTTCTGTTCTTTGGAAATAAACCAAGTAGTAATCTCGTCAGTTGAATTGTTTAGCAAGACGACGAATTTGGTGAAAAGTGTCGAGACTGCAGTGCCAGTCGATAGTATAAACACGTTAGTTAAATAACTGGTTAATTAATTGAATTGTTCGACCGGACAGTCTGGCGGTTGAGTCCGTCGCCTTTTATTCGAAAGATTGTATGTGCGAAACTGGTCGCTAGCTAGTCGGTTGTGTCCTTGTGCAAGGCACTTTACGGACATTGCCTGAACCCAGCGGATTAATGGGTTCTACCAAATTGAAGGAACGTGTCTATCATATAGGCCTACAACACACTGCAAATAGCTCTGGTAACCCCACGGTGGGCGCGAGGTGTTCTGACGATTGCCCGTGTGTTAACCCCCTTGATTTTCTCCCATTCACGGGGATAAACATGAATATGCCTATCTTTTCTATCCTATTCACAAAAACTAATTTCGAATCATATGCTAGACCAGGGGTCGGCAACCTGCGGGTGCGAAGACGCATGTGACTTTTTCATCCTTCTGGTACGGCTCTTATTAATATTATTTCTACTGTAGCGAGCAGTTAAGAAGTTTCAACCCAAACAATAGTAAAATAAACAGAGAAACACACTCGCGTCTTTTTTTATGGCGAAAATATTATTAGTTTTGCGGCTCCCATTTTTTTAATGGAATATCGGTAAAATCACTCTTTTAGTGGAAAATTGCCCGACCCGTAGACGTAGCCTACCATACAGCGGAGCTGTTGCATTATATATGTTTCACATTCTTTCCGTTTTCTTAATTAGGATTAACAAAAAAAGTCGCCTTAACCGCGCATAATTCGCCTTAACCGCGCATAATTCAACGCTAAGCCGTATGAAGTCCAAATACCGTCAAATTCATCTTTTGACCGAAGTAGCAGTGTGACATTTGGCAGTAGCGATGTGTCTGTTTCGTCATTAAGGCCCGTTACAAGTGACCACGAGACATGCATGCGTTCAGAAAGCAAGCCTGTTAAAAGAGCGAAGTTATAAGTGTTTGGCGGGAGTTTTGTACTGTAATAAGAGAATTTAAAAAGGAGAAATTCGAGACTGTATCAAATTGGTGATAATAATCGACTGGTCATTTTATCCGTTTTCAATAAGCAGCGCCGACTGTAGTACTAAACAGTTAAAAAATTCCTGCCAGTTCAAAAATCTTGCGTATTTGTGGATATTTGAAGCCAGTGTTTTTAGGTTATTCTTCACCTAATTTGTATTAAAGGGGCCAATCCAATAATGTTACCACAGGTATATGCGTACGACGTAAACTTAATTGTTTGGTTTCAAAGATTACAAACATACCATTCAAACATAATTATTTTTTTGCGTGTAGTATGCCTACTTCGATTTCGTGACGCTCAACTATATTTTTAAAATGATGTATTTTTTTTCTAAATGACGTTTTAACTACTGTTCGTTTTGCCGTTTTTTCCTGTTCCTGTGTCGTTAATTGATTCGTTTGCCATTTTTTAATACTGAAGCAAAACAATGAATTAAATAAACTAAACGTGCATCGTTGAGAGAGTAAAGAAAAGCGTGCTCGCGATATATCTAGTGTTATTGCTGAACTTGCGCAATATTGTGCAATGTATCGGCGACGGCGACTACGTTAGAACAAATAATGTAATAGTTTGAAATAACAGTATTTGGGTTTTAAGTTTAGTCTAAAAAGTTATACAGCAGTAACCATGTTAAGCCAGTCATGCGCACGTTGGATTATCGCATACCCACAGGCATTAACACAATACTTAAAGGAAACGGCCCATGCGAAACGTTGTTTACCACTGTGTGTGTGATTTTATCGGTAGTGCTCGTCCTTTAGGTTTTCATTCTTATATTTTGGTACCACACATTAAGTTCGTGTTGAATTGGTGCTTAGAAGTTACAATTAATTTTAACACAGCCACCAATATGTTTAAAATGTAAAGGTTAGCGCTATATAGACCAGGCATAGGCTTTTGTACGACTTGTATAACCGCTTTGTTTAGTGAATGCTCGTTAAATAATATATAAATGTTTACCTACCGGCTGGTTTTGATCCCACAACGTTTTAGTTGCCAGAGATCCAATAATGCTGTTACTTATTTAGCCAACCATCCTAGCACAGCATACACAATTAAAAGCTTACACTCGCATACTAAATCCCTTATATCTAAAAATCGCTTTTGTTCACAAATGCTTCAATATGAAATTAATAAGTAGAATCAAGTGCTGTTATGTCTGATGATCATGCTGATGTAAATAATGATTCATTATTGCTGGAAGTAAAGAAAGCTGGAAGTGGTGTGGAAATTAACAAAACGGAAGATGCTAGTACTCCATCCAATAAAGTCCGATATGTTAAAACAGCAATCCTTGGAATGGGCTATTTTGCCGTGGTAACTTTTTTACGTTTTATTGTTGTGTATTTATTTAATTATTATTAGGTTTTCTTTCTAACTAAACCATCAGTTGTGTCTTCGGGCAAGGCACTTAACGGACATTGCCTGAAACCAGCAAATTAATGGGTTCTACCAAAAAGGAACGTGTCTATCATATACAACACACTACAATATCTCCGGTAACCTGACAGTGGGCGCGAGGTGATCTGATGATTACCCATGTGTTAACCCCCTTGGTTTTCCCATTCATGTGGATAAACATGAATATTCTATAAATAAATGTAAATGCGTTAATTTTAATCAATTTCTGTTTTTCGCATATTTTTGACCAAAAAAAGTGATTCTGATTCTGTTAAAAAAATTTATTAGCAGACCATGTTTTAAGTCATTGAAATGCATGTTTCTTTTGGTCAATGTAACATGTCGTTTTCAACTGTGATTCAATCTCAGTATCCTTTAGCTGTGCGCTCCTCACTCTTGCACAAAATATCATATTTTCGCATTTTTTTCCAAAAAAGAAGTGATTCTTTTCCAAAAAATTGTTTTTCCAATTTGATGAAGTGATTCTAATTCTAATAAATAATTCTAGTAGCAAACAATTCAATGAACTTCTGTGTCGATTCTGCAGGGATTTAATCTCAGTATCCTCGGCGTTGCGCTACCCACTCTTGCACAGAATATCAACGTTTCGATTGATCAGATATCTCCCGTAATAATCTCACGAGGAGGTGGATACTTGGTGGGTTCTGTGATAGCAGGGACTCTAGATGGGTAACTCGTGTGCATTTATCTATAAATTTATTCATTTATTTTCAAAATTCTGAATTCTTAAAAAGAATGATACAGCACCATGACTAGACAGTTTTATCTGTGTCTTCTAAACTTTTAAGTTTCTAGGTATTTCGGTTGTTTATATAAAGGTTGGAAAAACAGCCTTAATCTTCAGGTACCATTTTAAGTGTGCTTTTTCACTGTTGAGTTAATGAGAGTTATTAACTCAGAATTTTACTACTGGTATGTGAAGGAGGTTATCGTTTTTATACATTGTACTCTGTATTTGTCTCAATCTTTAAAATTCCTATAACTGTCTGTAATATAAAATATTACCTCTTTAGCTTACAAAAAAATACTTACCAGAAGAAACCATTCTTACATTATAACATGTTTATACTATATATGTAAATAATAAAGCATTTAATTATGAGAGTACCATTCAACTAGGTAAAAATCTAACTGTATAGCCTATATGTTTTGTCCGGCCGGTTAGTCTGGCGGTTTAGTGCGCTGCCTTTCAATTTGAAGGTTGCAGGTGCAAAACTGGTCGCTAGCTAGTCGGTTGTGTCCTTGGGCAAGGCACTTAACAAAAATTGCCTGAATCCAGCATATACAACACACTGCAATAGCTCCGGTAACCCGACGGTGGGCATAAGGTGATCTGACGATTGCCCGTGTGTTAACCCCCTTGATTTTTCCATTAACGGGGATAAACATGAATATCCTATCCTATCCTATATCCTACCTTTCACCATAGTTATGCTGAGATTAAATACAGTAAACTTCCCAGGATAATTGACATCTACATCACAATTATCGGTTCTATGCTGCTTATGTCATCTTGTCTTGCCTTCGTACCAATGGCTCTAAACACAGCTATGTTGTTTAGTTTGACTGTGATTAATGCGATTGGACTTGGTGCCTTTGAGACAGGTATAGTAGTAACTAGTAACTTAACTAGTAATACATAATGCGAGTCAATTTAAATCGGCTCGTAATGCTATTTTTATGCAGTACTGCAGTTTAACCGCCTATTCTAATATTGTTTTAATACATGTAATAAGTTGTTATTAATATATTTTCATGTAACACAGTTATTTTAGCGCTTTTTGAGTTTAGAGCATTTTGAGTGTGGCGTAAAAGATAACATGATTAACGTTAGTGTGTCAGGTTGACACAAGCTATATTATATTTTCTTGAAAACGTAACCTTAACCTCAAAAGCCGACTGTCAACAGAATAATTGCACCCTTATTAAATAGTCCATCATATCACTTTGCAGTGGGCAACATGTACGCATTGTACTTATGGGGAGAAAAGGTATCTCCATTTCTTCAGTTCATTCATTTTTGTTACTGTATTGGATGCGCACTTTCGCCTGTAATGTCAAAACCTTTCTTAAATGAGATAGATCATTCCAATGGTACTGAAAACGCGTTGGGTAAGCTTTCTTATTTTTATCCTTTTTTGTTTACTAACTGTTTCTATAAAATGTCATTACTAAAGAAATGTATCCATTCTGACTATGCAAGAATATATTTTCGTTGTTTTAAATTTTGCCCCTTTTTGTTTATGATTAATATTACAACATATCCTAAAGAAACAGGAATGATCTAACTTTTAATGCACTTATCAGACAACACCTGAACCCAGTGGATTGATGGTTCCACTAACACACTGCAATAGCTCCGGTAACCCGACGGTGGACGCAACATAATTTAACAATTCTTTGTGTAACAATGCTATCTTACAAATTCGCAAAGTAATCCATTCACGGCAAAAAATGTTAATCATGAGTGAAAATAGTTGGTTATTTTAAATACTCTAAACAACATGCTATCTACTCCAATAACTCTACAGTGGGCAAATATGCTTTTCTGGCAAAAAGACAAAAGCCATGTGACAGCGGCCGCTGCCGCTGTGTTATCCTGTTCACGGGGATAAACACGAACATCATTTCTATCCTAAAAGGCTTCGCATAGGAGCTTTACCACACACTTTTCTTCGAGGCCCAGTGTTATTTTTTATAAACATTTATTTTTTCATTTTTATTTTATTTATTTTTTATGTGGGTTTAGCGGCCATGTCTAATTATACCTAAACTCGATAATTTGGTTTTTATACATGTTCTAACGACTGTCGTTTTGCCGTTTTTTTTTTTTCGTTTTCCAAATTATTAATTATCAAAGGTCCTGCTTCATGTTTTCTTCGTGGAAACAAAAAATAAACTAAACTAAATTAAGTACCTTTGTATTCTTTTTTTAAATTATCTGTTTGTCAGAAACACTGAACCATGAAGTGAAGTACATCCAAGGGACCAGCATACCTTACTTGAGCACTGTTTACATTGTGATGTCTGCTGTTGGTTGCTTTGTCGCCATTTTGTTTATTTTATTGAAGATCTGTACTAAGCCGGAGGTCAAAAACGTGAATCGAAAACTGAAAAGGAAAAGCGAAAACAAGTGTTTCAGGTACATAATTGAAGATTTCCGCTTCTGAAGCAATCTTTATTAGTTCAGTTTATTCATTTTTTGCCCCAGTATTTAAAAATGGCAAACGAATCAAATAACGACACAGAAACCGGAAAAGACGGCAAAACGAACAGTCGTTAAAACACGTCATTAAAAAAAGGATATTATTTTATAAATATAGCGGATGCAGTGGCCAAACCTAAGCGAAAGAACAATAAAAAGCAAACAAAAATTTTTTTACCATTATTTATAGTGATCCTTTTTTATTTGTCTGACATATTTGGAACAAAAATCAATTCATCATCATTGATTCACCTGAAACTACTAGCAACCTAACTACACGATGAAAAATTAAATCTTTAATTATATATTTTTCCTTTAAACCAGCGGTTCCCAAACTGGGCGCCGCGAGACTTTGCCAGGGGCGCCGCAAAGCATGCAGAAGTTGCTGCATTTATTATATTGTTTTCTCACAAAAAATTGCAGTGCATGTGTTAGTTGGAGATGTATGAGCCTGGTGTGCAACCCCATAAAGTAATCGTTTTACTTGTTAAAAATCCATTGTTCGGTGTTAACTGCCACTATTTGCTGACTAACGTTGCATTGTTTTCGAATAATGGTTTGTCAAATAACTGCTTTGCATTAATTGACTGTTCGTCACTTCAGTGAATAGTTTTGTAGAATTTGAATGGTTATCCAAATGCGTACTAGTCTGGATATACAATATACAATACTTGCAAAATTTTGGCATTATGGAGGGAGCCGCAAGGTTTAATAAGTTTTCAAAAGGCGCCATCAACAATAAAAGTTTGGGAACCGCTGCTTTAAACAATAAAGAAATCTGAGATAGGGTGAACTAAACTCCAAAAACGAAAGTTATTAAGATACATTACTCAGAAACATTAAGTCAGCACCATATGTATTAGAGTGTTAACCTAACCCACCACCCTTAAAACAACACCATCTCACGATTATTACAACACCTCGTATATTAATAGAGCCTTTAAACCCACATCCAACCTCACTCTAATACAGGGGTGGGCAACTTCTCTAGTCAGCGGGCCAGATGTGGGAAAATGAAGTTCTTGGTGGGCCAGATTATTACATGAATAGTATTCAATATCTTAATTACAGGGTATCGTTAGATATATACTGCGGGTTGGTCAAAATCCCTTCACGGGCCGGACCCGTCCCGCGGGCCGTATGTTACCCATGCCTGTTCTAATAATATAAAAAACTACAAACTTCCGTGTTCCAGGTATACCATCATTGCCCTTTTGTTCCTTATTTACTTCTTCTACATTGGAGCTGAGGTTGAGTTCCTTACGTACTTGTTCACGTTCGCAATCAGCAATGTCCCAGGAATGCGCTACTCCAAAGACACTGCAACCGATATGAACACTGTGTTTTTCGTGTCCGTGGTCGTCGGACAATTTATCGGAATTCTGGTGGCGAAAAAGCTCTCTGCGAAAGGTAATTATATTTGGAGGTATTTATCAGGTCTTAGGTAGGATTTATGGAGTTTTGTATCGGGTATTAGTTTGGATAAGTTACACTTACACAGTCAATAGGAAGATTTTTAGATCAAAACCAGCCTAATCTTTGGACAACACGCTAAATTGGTATTGTTTGAATTCATTAAAGGACACAACC
This sequence comes from Ciona savignyi, assembly GCA_000149265.1. Taxonomy (NCBI): domain Eukaryota; kingdom Metazoa; phylum Chordata; class Ascidiacea; order Phlebobranchia; family Cionidae; genus Ciona; species Ciona savignyi. Next base: position 457,713 of record CH003253.1, read on the forward strand.
GACCAGATTCGAATCTGCAACCCTTTGGCTGAAAGTCGACTAAACCAAAAGACAAACCGTCAGACTCGAGTACAAACTAGCAAATCCAAACCAATATTTAAATCTTTTAGTTTAGTTTGGTTTATTTTTTGCTTCTTTATTAAAATAAAGAAGAATAGAACAATTAGACCTATTTTAATTTAAGGAGACCGGATAAAACGGCAAAACTACAGTGCTTAAAACACGTCAGTAAATAGACACATTACAAATTAGGGGAATAAATGGCGTGGCCTTTAAACTTACATTCATAAAAATAAATTTCAACAAAACAATTAATACAAAATTAACTAATTAAATTTGATGTTATTTAAGCCTTTCATCTGCAGTTGTACTAATAATCGACATCGTGGGATTGATGTTGTCCCAAGTCGTGATGCTGTGTTTACCTTATTACGCAAGCACTGGGTCTGTGTTATTCTGGGTGGGCATGGCGTTAAGCGGGGTTTTCGCTGCTAGTGTGTATGGAATGCTGTTCGTGTGGGCTGAAAGCTGCATTGTTCTCAATGGCCGGTAAGACCTTTTGTGATTTTTGCAAATCAATAAATTACAATAAACAGTTCATGGTTAGGATAGGATAGCATGTTTATCCCCATTGTCATGTGTGTTATAAATCGTTTCACGCTCACAATATTTAGAACTCTCAGTTAATTTATTAAATACCATACGCTCGCTATGACAAGTATTAGAATATTAAAGACCACGTTTGTTACGCTAACATCCGGAATATTACATAGACATCGTATAAAAAGTAATTAAAATAGGGACTTTTACAGTCACAACACTACACACATGAATGGGAAAACCAGGGGGTTTAACTGGTTAATCGTCAGATTACTTCGCGCCCACCGTAGGGTTGTTGACGAATGTCAGCCACATGGTTTTGCAATCAAAACCAACCGCAAGCTATTTACTGACCACATAGTCGTGAACCCAGTGAAGTAATGGATGGAATAAAGAGTAGCATTACATATCCAACTTATATAAAGGCTGCTACTGAACAGCCGTTGGCCTGTTTTGAACCTACAACCTTTTGGCTGACAGCAAGTACCCTAAAAGAATTAGCTTTACGGCATGAGAATAAGTAGTTCTCAAACCGGTTAGTCTGGCGGTTTAGTTAGTCACCTAAAAACTGGTCGCTATCTAATTGGTTGTGTCTTTGGGCAAGGTACTTAACGGACATTGTCGAACCCAGCGGATTAATGGGTTCTACCAAAATGAAGAAACGTGTGAATCATACACAGCACACTACAATCTCCGGTAACCCAACGG
>CH003253.1:470910-496523 GCA_000149265.1 Ciona savignyi
CAGGTCAGTTACTTGAGCTTTTTTATCGATGTATAGAAAATCATACATTTGGTAATAAAATCGCTCAAGAATTAAGACAGTCGTTATGCAGATCTACCGCATTTCCGTGGATTAATTTGTAGCGAATCGGGCCGCCATCAGAGAGAGTAAAGCAAACAAATCATTGGCAGGAGCAGAGTATTGGATAGGAAAGTGAGATATTGGATATTCATGTTTATCGTCGTGAATGAAAAAACAAACAAGGGGTTAACACACGGGCAATCGTCAGATCACCTCGCGCCTGTAGGGTTCTACACACGGTTAAGTATAATACGTCCTTTATTGTAAGTGTGTCGAGATGGAAAGAGACTGACGAGAGAGATGCCTCTGGCTTATATAGCCGGCATAACACCGTCGGGTTACCGGAGCTACTGCAGTGTGTTGTATATGATAGACACGGTCCTTTAATTTAATAGAGCCCATTAATCTGCTTTAGGCAATGTCCGTTATGTGCCCTGCCGTAAGGATACAGTTTCGAACCTGCAACCTTTCGGTTGAAATGCGTCGCACTAAACCACCAGACTAACCAGTCGGACTCGTGTATAATTCCGTATGTGTATCTCCGTGGGGGGGTTGTTGATCGATCAATTACATGGACAGCCATTAGGTCAGATCGACCATTATAAATTACTTACGCTTTAATGTGTGTTGTATATGAATTCTTCGTTTATCATTGTATTTTTGATACATACCTAAAGTACCCGATATGATAATTAAAAATAAATGAAAAATTTAGGATATTATTTAACAGAATATAGATACAGTTAATGTGAATAGTATATTGATAAACCTGTAAAAAAACATATATACATGTCGACTGTTTATTTGGAAACACAAGAAGGATTTGACACTATGGAGAAATCTTTCCAAAACAATGTGTGTGAAGCAACGTTTGCACACAGAGGTAATTTGAAAGCACATCAAGTGATGCACACTGGAGAAAACCCTTACGAATGTGAGATGTGTGAAAAATCTTTTAGATATTCATCTTTTTTGAAAATACATCAAAGGATTCACACAGGAGATAGACCATTCAAGTGCTATGTGTGCGAAAAAACGTTCATAAGTGCAGGTAATTTGAAAATACATCAAAGGATTCACACTGGAGAGAAACCATACAAATGCGTTGTATGTGAAAAGGCTTTTATACAAGCAGGTCAATTGAAAGTACACCACTTAATTCATACTGGAGAGAAACCATACAAATGCGTTGTATGTGAAAAGGCTTTTATACAAGCAGGTCAATTGAAAGTACACCGATTAATTCATACCGGAGAGAAACCATACCAATGCGACGTATGTGAAAAATCGTTCCGAACATCAAGTCTTTCGAAAATACACGAAGGAATTCATACTGGTGAAAAATTGCATAAATGCGATGTGTGTGGAAACTCATTCAACACTAAAGGACAGTTGAAAGCACACAAACTAATTCATACTGGTGAAAAATCCCATAAATGCGATGTGTGTGAGAAATCCTTTAAAACTAAAGGACAGTTGAAAGCACACAAACTTATTCATACTGGTGGGAAAACGTATAAATGCGATGTTTGTGAAAAATTCTTTAACACAAAAGGACAGTTAAAAGCACACAAACTAATTCATACTCATGACAAATCACATAAATGCGATGTGTGTGGAAAATCCTTTAACACTAAAGGACAGTTGAAAGCACACAAACTAATTCATACTGGTGAAAAATCCCATAAATGCGATGTGTGTGAGAAATCCTTTAAAACTAAAGGACAGTTGAAAGCACACATACTTATTCATACTGGTGGGAAAACGTATAAATGCGATGTTTGTGAAAAATTCTTTAACACAAAAGGACAGTTAAAAGCACACAAACTAATTCATACTCATGACAAATCACATAAATGCGATGTGTGTGGAAAATTTTTTAAAACTAAAGGACAGATGAAAGCACACAAACGTATTCATACTTGTGACAAACGATAGTAATGGGACGCGTGTGTAAAATCGTTGAATTCATGAAGTAAAATGAAGGTAAACGAAATTATTCCCACCGCGAAGAAGACTTGGTATAAGCTCCTAAAATTCCTGCAATTGTATATTTTCGCACTTAGTTTCGAACCCAAGATGGGCTCGTTGCCAAGACCGTTTTATGTATTCGATATATGTATCGCGTTAACCACCTTTGCCACACGACCGTATCTTGGTATTGTTTGATTATATCGTACTTCTGTGTAATATTTCCCCAAGTCTTCTTACTTGTATCGTTACGCCATTGGAATTAAATCCTAAATAAATTAAATGCTGTCTACGTGTTAAATGACAATATAATGTAAATGTTGAGGTAAGGAGTAAAATGTAACACTTGAATGTGTCGGAATCGTGGCCCAATGTTTGTTTGGTTGAAAGCAGCAGGTGCTAGGCTGCGCACCGGTGTTCTTGTTTAGCTGTAAAGTTTTGTAATAGTGGAGCAGTGCTTTGTCAAATAAAGGTGTTGATTGTGCATGTGCTAGCTGTTTTGTTGGGAAAAAGTTGCCGATGTACGAAGGGGTATGGGCTGAGGATTTTGAGTTTAGGTTGCAGGTCCAAGCTTCAATTTTCAATTGTGAAAAAATCTAGGACTTCCTATGTTGGGATTTTGAGTGATAGCCGATTTTGTGAGGTCAGTTTGCATTGGAGATACAGGAATAATAATTAGTTAAACGCCTACTAAAATCGTGTTAACCAGGTGACTCATAACACCGCCAAAGGTTGAAGGGAATTGGGCAAACTCAGTATATTTTGTGTTCAGTTTAAGAACTTCGCTGCTAATATATAATAGACAAAAAAACATACTACAACATATTTTATTGTGGTTTAATAGAAATATATAGGCAGCCGAACTTTTACTGTAGAATCTGTTTTCGGTCAAATACGACCAAGATTTGGTTATTTTTATGACAGTTTGCTGACAAAAGTTCCTTCTGTTAAGTAGAACCCATTAACCCACTGGGTTCAGGCAGTGTCCGTTAAGTGTCTTGCCATAGGACACAGCTGATCAGCTAAACGGACAGGTTATCAAGAAGAAAATGTGAAATTTTGACCTGTCCTGAATGCTGCCAAATATGAAGTATTTTAGCCTGTCTTAGTGGAAACGGGAAAATCCTGTGGATGCGAGGGTACACAACAATTAACACTATGGGAAATTAAAGATGTACGTTAAATTAAAAAAAAGAGGAATATCAAAAAAGCAGCGTGATGTTATTTCATTTAGTGAGGAAGTTGACCAGAAAAGCAAAAAACGGCTGGGCGTTTTGTGACGACCCAAACAACCCAGAGACTGAAATAGCGGTTTTACTGATTCGCAATAAAAGTCGTCGTGAAAAAGAGACTTCCTAACCATCCATAACACACTGAATAGCTCCGGTAACCCGACAGTGGGCTCGAGGTAATCTGACGAATATCCGCGTCGAAACACTTCTTTTCGTGAAGTGCAACTTTGACCTCGGTACCCCAGTACCGTTATAGATTACTTAAATATTTAGCAATGAGAAATAACGGTTTGTGCGAAATGGGAAATTCTCTTTTTAAAGATAATGCTATTATGGTCAATAACAATATTGTATACTAATTATTATCGGTAGAAGTTCTTTTAAATACACCGTACAAGGTTTTCTGATATTGTTAAGTGCCATATTATTATAACGTATGACATTTCAATTGATTCAATGTGTTTGATTAAACCGTTTTCCGGTTACCGATATTTTCGGTCTCCAAGTGTAGCTTTCAAACCTGTGTAACCAGTGATGGAATTCAAGATGTTTGCATAGGTTCAGTCGAACCCGTTCTTATAAGGTCGGGATAATCACCGATCCGATTCTTGTTTTTTTTACAGACATCAGACCTTCAAAGCAACTTGTTGTAAGTAAGTATAATACAAAAGAGAACCTGTTCTTAAAATTGTCAATCCCATCACTGTGTGTAACCAAAAGTAATGTATGTCTGCCAGTTCAAGTTATTTTCGGCGAATAAGCTAATTCCACTTTTTCAATTTCCGGGGACAAACATAGGTCGTCCTATGAGATACAAAATAAGCGATAGGAATTAAGAATATGCACTCCTATTTCACGGAAGTTAGGTAAACAATTCAGGATTTAGAATATCGTCCATATTAAGAATGGTGCATCAAAAAAAACAACCGTAATTGGTGAATCATGCTTTAAATAAAAACATATTTAGTTAGAACTCTGCGTTGAAGATACACACTGCTGATTTTTATATAGAAATTTGAAAAATTTTCGTATTGACCTGATCAATCAAAAGAACACCTACAGATGATTTTTTAATATGGTTTATTTTATTTTTCTTTAATTCCGTGTGACCAAAACAGAAGTTCCGGATGTTGGTATGCATGGCCTTTCCTAAAAAAGATATAAAAATGTTGGTTAGCAAAGAGAAGAAACCCAACGTTTAAGTTTCAGGTTTAAAATATGCCGCCAAACAGCATATCAAAATGTTGTTGAATCAAACCCAGCCACATGCTTATTGGTTGTGTCTTTGGACAAGACGCTTAGTGTTCGACTGGAGCAGGTAAATTATGGAGTCTTAACCATAAAAAATACACTGGTATAGCTTTACCAACTGGATATTTGGGGTCAAGTTCAGACGATATTCGTGTATAGATAGATAAAGATAGTTCTTCAGATATAGATAGTTCCTAACTACTCCATATAAAATAAAACACCCGTACATACCGTATTCATTTAAAAACGTACACACCAGCTGAACTTTGATTTTCTAGAACCTCCGTCTTCGATGAGTTCGTTCTCCGGGCAACATAAAGTCAGCTAGATCTTTGTCTTGGAAGAAATTTCTCTCATCCACTGGGAACATACTGTATATTTGTGGATCTCTGTCTTGGAAGAATTTGCTCTCATCTCCGGGCAACAGAATGTGACCCGGATCTCTGTAATGATGAAGGATTTTAATCCATACGGGCGTTATCAAGGCCGTTTTTATATATAAAATTGGTATGTATCGATCGAGTTAAAACCCTTAGACCACGACGGTTACATATTTGTAACCGAGAGGTGTCCCCGAAAAAAATGCACAATCCAGTCGTTTCTTGGGGGGTTTTTCTAGTTTTTTTTATATTTTTGGAAAGCATTTGAATAGATCTTTCGATTTAACACATAAAACATAACCTTTACATTTAAAATTTTTGAGTAATATTGCTCCAAACATTTTTCGTCAAAATTTTGGTATCCAGTTTAAACACAAGGCCACACAATTTTTATCGAAATCAGTTTCGGACCCATGATGAACTCGTTGTCAAGACCGTTTCGTAAATAATTTGGTATGTGTATCGGTGGCATTTTGTATTTAATTTCATCACACGGGTCGGAGCTCGTGCCATTCTGTGTCGCCACATTTCGTTTAATAGCAATTGACACATCGACCAACCGGTCAAGGAATGAACTTAATCAACCAAATACCATCTTATAAACCACACCAATATTTCAATTCCTGTCATTTAAATAATCATTAATAATCGCACTAAAGGGTTTTTATAACAACCATGATAATGTCAGTCTCTCTAAAATATAAAAAATAAATGAATAGATCTTGTAACCTACCGGTCGAGAGGAACGGTCAAGACAGATTGCACCAGAACGAGAATCACGATTAACTTTTCCATCTGTTTGAATATATTTTAAATACTATTCCGCTAGCAGTTGGTAAAATTATTGATAACAGAAGACAAATGCGTCCACTGGCGACATCTACTAAACCTTTCTGCGTAAGTCTATAAAGCAAAAGAACTTCTGAGACGCTTAATGGCAATTAAAACATTTGTTTCGGAAATAATACGCATAGGCTCAAACGAGGACAAGGAAATGGCTTGAATTACACATCTGTTATACTTTATGTCTAATCTTCGTTTCGATCTGAAAGTTGATGTAGCCTAATACAAGCTGGAATTTGTCCGACCGGTTAGTCTGGCGGTTTAGTGCGACGTTTTTCAACCGAAAGGTTAAAGACTGAACTCAGTGGATTAATAGGTTTTACCAAATTGAAGTAACTCGTCTATCATATACAACACACTGCAATAGCTCCGGTAACCCGACGGTGGACGCAAGGTAATCTGACGATTGCCCGTGTGTTAACCCTCTTGGTTTTCCCATTCACGGGGATATACATGAATAACCTACCTATCTATCCTATCCTACAATGCCTCGCGATCTCTAACCCATGTCTATAGTCAACTATTACAGCTCCTCATTTAACAAGCAGCGAAACAGCCACCATTACTCTTTACTGTTACCAAACCATAGGCTACGCTGTTATGGTCTGTGTACATTGATTTACCAAGTCAAGTTTAAACCGTTATTTTTATGTGGGGTTAACCGTGTTATTGATTATGTTTAAATGAGATTCATCAAAATCATTTTAGACGTAAAAAATCTCATTTTCCATTAAACGTAAAGTCATTAAGTGCGATGGAGCACAATCCTAGTAATGTGAGTGTCAGAAGGAGCTTCCTGCCTACTACTCGGCCGACCGTGTAACTTATGGTGTTGTTACACTACGATTATTTCCTGTGATTTGCCATCTTTGATTTCAATGTTATTTTCTATATCTTTTTGTAGGTTTTTTTAACCGGGTTGTGTTTTGAACCCATGATGGCTCATCGCTATGTCCGATTTTAAATACAATATATTGCCATTCACGACCACAATGCGTCTCACTGGTCGTTAGCGAGTCATTTCTGCCCATGGGCAAGGCACCCAAAGAATATTTCCTAATGGTTCTACTAAATTAAAAAAACTTTTAAATCATACACAACACACTGCAATAGCTCCGGTAAGCCGACGATGGGCGCGAGGTGATCTGATGATTGCCCGTGTGTTTAACCCCTTGGTTTTCCCATTCACGGGAATAAACATGAATATCCTATCCTACTATTCAAATCCAACACTTGAAGAAAAACACTGCTCTTTAAAACTACCGAGACGAATACTTACACCATCTTAAAAACTAATTTCAACCCCAGAACTAAATCTGAATCCAGCTATAACTTTAATCGCTTTAAACCCTTAGTTTTGCCCCAAAATACCAACGTAATTCATGCTGTCCAATCGTTTCGGTTCAAACCATACAATCAACCAAATTATCGGACAAAAATTTTAATTCGACTAATTTGAAATACGCTTAACAGTTATAAAAGGCATCCTAAAATCTGTATCACAAAATAAATATAAAACTACGGTGTGCAATGATTAAAAAATGAATCTGTAGCGCTTCATCGCCCATGTACAGAAGAGTAATCAACAATAATATATCAAATTATTTTTCAACCGATGTTTTACTCGTTTTTTGGGGATCGTTCACGGGTATTCGTCGACAGCGACAAAACCCATTGTGAACAAGTATAGCGAAAGTTGGCAATTACCTTTGTTTTAAATACTGCTAGGCGAAGTGACATGTAACGGATAGCATTTTGATGTTTATTTCTGGTGGTGGGAAAACGAAGGGGCATTACAGCAAAGATAATCAACGTTTATCTCGTGCCCAACGCCGGTTTATCCGTATCTTTTGCAGGTTGCTTCACGTCTTCAATAGTGTTAGAGTACAAGTATGTAGATACAACGCAATATATCTTGGGAGAACCGTTAGTTTTAACAATGGGATCGGTACAGCTATCCAGAATTAGATATCGTGTTTCCGACATCAAAAAACGGCATGCTCGTGGTGCAATAGTGCATTAGAGCTTCGTCAAATCGGCGATGGCTGGCGAGCAATAGGGAACCTCGTGTGTGGGTAAGATGTATAGTCTACTCGGGTATTCGTTAAACAGTGGTAATTGTTAAAGGTGAGCTCCGATTTGCTGAGCGTATGTCCGATGGGCAAAGATAAAGAGCGTATCTCTAATGGGCAGAGATTAATAGCGTATCTCGATTGGGCCTAGCTGAGCCGACGGGGCCTTGCTTAGCGAGACGGTTTCGAACCATAAACTTATGTTTGAAGAAACATAGTTGCAGAATGATTCCAGTGCGCGGATGCTTGGATAACAAGTGAGTCGTAACGTGCATTGTACGACGCTGACGAAGTTGTATTACAGTGTGTGGAAAAGTGACGCATTTGATACCGCGGGTGTTAAACGAGAGAGAGAGAGAGAGAGAGAGAGAGAGAGAGAGAGAGATAGAGAGAGAGAAAGAGAGAGAGAGAGAGGTGTCGTTCACTCATCAAGTTTGGAGTACATGGGGGGCGAGAGTCGTTTCTTCAGATACTTGATGATAGCCAGTGGAAGACAACTGATGCTCGTTATCACTACCACTCTCCACACATAGTCCACGGAAACGAGAAAGGCTGGGTCTGTGGAATACTTTGCATTACAGATCAATTGCATGAACCCAGCGGATTAATGGGTTCTACCAAATTGAAGGAAAGTGTCTATCATATACAACACACCGCTATAGCTTTGGCAACCCGACGATGGGCGCGAGGTGATCTGAGGATTGCCCGTGTGTTAGCCCCCTTGGTTTTCCCATTCACGGGGATAAACATCAATATCCTTTCGTAATAAAAGTAAAAAAAGATTGGATCATTACCCAAAAGTTGGACTGTCGGTTGTGTCATTTGACGATTATAGAATACGCCATAACCCAATGGTGTATTTAGTTAGATTAAACTGTACCATTGTGTTCATTGTTTTAAACGAACTGGTATATTATACTATTTAATCATAATTAGCACCTTACCGGACAAATACCTCAAAATGACATCCGTTAGAGCGCACCAAGGTAAATTAAATTTGAACATTTAAAAAATACAAAAAACTAGCCGTAAATCTTATTTTTATCTTAAGGAAAATGATGAAACTAAAACTAAAGGTTTTTTAAATAACCTGATTTTGAATATTTTATCATTAAACTACAATGCAACGGTAAGTTTAGACCTACATTCCTATGCACTGTATGCCATCGTAAGCCCATTCCTGCTATTTTTACACACAAACAAGACCAACCGAAGTACGGTCGTGTGGCCGAATGGTTAACGCGACCGATACACATACCAACTCTTATAAAAAAAAGATCCTAGTGACGAGCCCATCATGGGTTCGAAACTTAAATCAATAAAAAAACACCAACCGAAGTATTCTTTAAGTACAGCGAGAGCGGCAAAGTAGATTGCGAGGCTGATTCCCTCGCATGCCAGCATCAACCAGTGCCAGGTCCGGATGGTGAGAGCTACCATGAGGAGCTCAGTGAATATGAGGGAGGTGAAGGAGATGCTCACTGCGTGGATGAACTCCGTGTCGAACAGCAACAGCGCTCCGTACATTATCGCCCCTCCTGGGTGGCGGTGAATACCAATAATCGTGTGGGTGAGTATTAATAAATGGTTGGAGGATTTTATCAGTGAGAATTAATTACTGTGTAAGTGATTATATTTAAAAAAATGGATAGGAATTAATAGTCATGTGGGTCGGTAAGAATCCATGACTGGATGGGTAATTAACGGTGTAGAATCAAATGTTGACGTCAACAATTCCCTTTTACAGTACTGTATGACCCGGGTTGTTTATAATATTTATTGCGCCACCTATCGGCGAACTTTCGGTTCTTTGTTTCATTTTCCAAACTCGTGTTTCAGTTTTGCGCCAGTTTTCTGCGATGTCATAAGTCAGTTGTAACCTTTATATAAGATTAATTTGTATTAATATGTTTTTGTTTATTTATTAGTGACTATCAATAACTAAATTTAATCTCCTGACTCCTGACTCCTGACTCCTAATATTGTTGTTTGAATTATTGCTGGAACGTTTGACCTGAATACATTTTGAATCGAGCATTAAATGAGAATAGTCACTTATTCGTCACGGCCCAAACATCGTGCCGACTGTTGAGATTTAGCTTCAACAATTAGCATGCAGGTGACTTTATGGGGGAGACTTGTGTGGTTAATAATTAAATACCGAGTGGGTGATTTTATGGGTTGGGTAAAAATCTATTAGGGATAGAATAGGATATTTATTTTTATCCCCGTGAATGGGAAAACCATGGAAGTTAACACACAGGCAATCGTCAGATCACCTCGCGCCCATCGTCAGGTTACCGGGGCTATTACAGTGTGTTGATTATGATACTCATGTTCTTTTATTTTAGTAGAACCCATTAATTTGCTGGGTTCATGCAAAGTCCATAAAGTGCCTTGCCCAAGGACACAACCAGGTAGCTAGCGACCAGTTTCTAACCTGCAATCTTTCGGTTGAAAGGCGTCGCACTAAACCATCAGACTAATCTGACGGACAATTGACCAGATGGTTAAGAAATAGTTATTGGTCGGGTGTCTGACTGAATAGCTGGCTGGGTTATCCTGTAGCCTTTCATCTAAAAGGTTACAGGATCGAACATGTTAATAGCTACTCAGTTGTGTCCTTGGTTAAAGTAATTAGGCGACATTCCCCAAGGTTTTCTAATGATTGCCTGTGTGAAAACGCCAATAAGATTTCCCATTCAATAGAATAAAAATTAAAAACAATTACCTTGGTAGACACTTATGAGGACCCATAAGAGGAATGTCTTCAACGATAACGACCTTCCCTGGAAAAGATAAAATGGATAAGACGTGATGACCATCATCCCATAGACTACATTGTATCATGATTAACAAATAGTCTTTAAAACACTTAAAAAAATCGAGAAAACCCACTGTGGCGATGCAGCAATCAATTAAAAAAAATGCGAACATGCTTGAATAACCTTATGTAGCTCGTGGTATAACTCTGGAAACCTCAGAGCCACACTCGGTGATACATCTTGGTCCAGTACAAGTGAGAATACCGGGAACATTGTGAATATTGTTGTATATCTAAATTAGGATAGGATATGATAGGATAAGATATTCATGTTTATCCCCGTGAATGGAAAAACCAAAGGGGTTAACACATGGGCAATCGTCAGATTACCTCGCGTCCACCGTCGGGTTACCGGAGCTATTGCAGTGTGTTGTGTATGATAGATACGTTCCTTTAATTTGGTAGAACCCATTAATCCCGTTTGGTTCAGGCAATGTCTTGCTCAAATTAAGTGCCTTGCTCAAAGACACAACCAGATAGCTAGCGACCAGTTTCTAACCTACAACCTTTCGGCTGAAAGGCAACGCAATAACCAACTAAGCCAATCAGTCGGACAAAATTTAAATATCATCCTGTGTATATCATTGTTTTCTGTATAGCTACAAATGTTCTCTTACTAATAGTCATGCATTTTCTTTTTGGTTAACTGGATTTGTTTAGTCAGAATATATATGAAATGGTCACGTGCAAAAAATAATAGCAACTTACCCAACCATCAAGTAACCCTGATACAAGGGTACAGATGAGAAATAGAAAATGGAAGAAAACACAGCCTGCAAAAGAATGTTGTTGTTATATATCCTTGGGAATGACATATCTATCCCAAGATGGTTATTTATTTTTAACACACTTGTGCAAAAGGGGGTTCATTACAGCAGTAGGGATAAGATGTTCAGGTTTCTTTATAAGAAAAAAATGGATGGGTTGAAAATCGACTAGTATTCCTTGGTTATTTCCAGGACCTTTAAGCTAAAGGCTTTAACCACCAGAGTTATACAGCAGAACATACTTAACTCATTTATATCCTTTGAAATATCTGAATTGAAAATATCTAGATCCCAAGATGATTATTTATTTTTAACACATTTGTGCAAAAGTTGTTAAAATGTTTTTTCTTCTTTTTACTGAAAATGCGCTCAATACGCCATAAAGTGAACCAGGAAACATACTAAAATATGATATTTGTTGTGACCTATGGTACGTTTGATGAGTACTCGTTGTAGGCTTTATTTAATTACAATTTTAGATAGTAAAATGCACACGTTAATTCACACAAGCAAACTAACAATGCTACACTGAACGTTACAATGCACTAGTTAAAGGAGTTGGGAACAGGTTTGAAGTAGGCCTAATCAACGTGGAGCTAAGCACGGGAAACAATCAAGCTTAGCGCGAGAATAGTTCGCATGTATCACAATATTCATGTTTTATTATAAAGTAACCCAATGATGAAAAAGAGGTAATCTGTCTGTGTGATAATGTTCTTGTGTTTTCTTATTCACAGTATAAAACGTATATCCTTGTCTATCCTATAAACACATGCAAACAATTCCTATTAAGTACACATATACATAATGTTGTGGAAATGCATTAATTTCTATCCCTGTAATAATACATGCAGGTTTCCAGACAGTTATCATACATGCATTGTAATCAACTGTAATCAACTGTAATCATGCCCGCATGTGTGAATTAATCATTTACTTTAGTATGTAACATTCTATGCGTGCATTTCGGTCTATATAACCCGAAGTGTTTCGCTTTAATTTCATTCACTACAATTCACAACAAAGTACCTTCAATACAAGGATACAACACATAAAATATAATATACACACAAAATGAATGGGTTAAACACTCAAAAGTCCATACCTGCATTACTGATATTATGAGACCTCTATGAATGATGAACTGGCTAAGAGAAGCCGAGCGTTTGTAGCTGTTCCTTCCGTGAACCATAAGCAGAGGACCGATGTGACAGAACTGAGTGACAGAAAAGTCGGCGGCCAGGGAGGCTTGCTTTCCCTCCTGGTGATGTGAGAGAAATTTAATCAAAATATGAGAGAAAATTTAAAAGATTTAGGATTAGTCTTAAATTGCACTGCAGCTTAGAAATCTGAATGGAATTATTAACTTATTGACTGCCCTACAATAGGAATTTATTTATTATTTAGTAATCTTTGCATTGTAAATTACATACACTTGATTATTTTCTTTGGGGTGCGCATTGTTGACTAATTGTTTAATGTTCAAATTCCAAAGACAGTATTTAGAGATTGTTTTTCATTTTTTTTGTGATAATTGCTCCTTATGAAAGAAAAACCAAACTGAAGAAATGGCAATGAACCAGCGATAAAACATCGTAATATTCAGGAATTGTCCGACCGGTTAGTCTGGTGGTTTAGTGCGACGCATTTCAACCAAAAGGTTGCAGGTTCGAAACTGGTCGCCAGCTAGTCGGTTGTGTCCTTGGACAGGGCACTTAACGGACATTGCCTGAACCCATCAGATAATGGGTTCAACTAAGTTAAAAGGAACATGTGAATCAATACACAACTTTATGCAATAAGTCTTGAAACCCGACAGTGGGCGCGATGTGATCTGACAATTTTCCGTGTGTTAACCCCCTTTGTTTTCCCATTCACGGGAATTAACATGTATATCCGATCCTATCTTAATATTTATATCCAGTAAGATAATTGAAGTCTCTATTCTCAGTGACTTTCATGAAAAAGAATATTTCTAGTCCTGAAGTGAGCGTGGACGATACTTGTGCAACAGTCCTACCTTCCCAACGATTCCCAACCCACAGTCAGCAGCTTGTATCATGCTCACATCGTTCCCACCATCCCCTGCACAATCAAAGCTGTTAAACTAGATTCTGATTTACATCTAATTTATTCTAATTTACAAGTAATGTTACCAGCTTCTAATTTACATGGCTGGGCCAATAGTACAGGCTTTAGACAAAAATTTCAAAGCAAGCCCTATGACAAGTCAATGTGAAAAAAGGTTTCGTATTTATTTTGGATTGTATTGCCGGAGTGTGTTTTTCAATGTGGTAAAAAACATTTCAGAAAATTGCTGGTGTTTGCCAGGTTGTACGATGTATATATCTCATTTTTAAGGTGGTAAAAGTCAAAAAAAGCTAAAAAAATATTGAAAACCACAGATTTAGTTTCCTCTATATTGAAAAATCATGATTTTAGAAAAACAAATGATCTAATAAACAAATCTAGGCTTTCAAATACAGACTTTTGCCCTAATTGCGCTAAATAATTTTTCCACATACCAACTGCACAGATTCGTTTCCCGGTGTGGTTCCTCAGTAGTGTAACGATCTGCGCCTTCTGCGTGGGGGAGCAGCGGCACACGACGACCGCCGGACACTGGCACGCCAACTCTACGAACTCAATCGCGTAATATTGGAGGCAGATGTCAAGCGAGGATCCTCGAATGATGAGCGCTGTGTCCGGGGCTCGTCGGCGGAATGCGTTTAACTCCAAGTGGGTTTCGGTTCGGCTCATTACCTAGGGACGACAGATCTTCTGGGTTACTCTTGTTTAACTCGAAAGAATACAATTATTGAACCCAGGTATAAAAAACTGTCTTTTAACCCCGGTATAAAAAACAGCTGTCATTTAACCCCTTCACAAAAAATGCAGCTGTCATTTAACACCAACATAAACACGTTCAGCTTCAAGTGGGTCTCTGTGCGGCTCATTACCCGGGAACGACAGATCGGGTATTTTGGGTAACTGTTGTTTAAAATACTATTATTTAACCACGGTAAAATAAAAAAACAGCTGTCTTTTAACCCCTCCACAAAATATGCAGCTGTCATTTAACCCCAGGATAAAAAATGCAGCTGTAATTTAACCCTGTTATAAAAAAGCAGTTGTCATTTCAAATGTTATAAAAACAAAAATATATTTTACCTTGCAACAGGTTCTATTGGGCCCCTTTTGAAATCAAATATATTTATTTGTAGAAGTTGGCAAAAAAGATGTTTATATTTTATGAGTTCATGTTCCATTGTTTTATGCCTAATGTTAAAAGGCAGAATACATGTTTAAAAAAACTAATAATTTTTTTCTTTCCCATGTTTTTATTATTGTTTTCCTGAATACACACCTTTTTTCATATCTATGTCAAAGGGGCACAATCTATGAATATGCATTTTTAATTTTATAGATACTCTCTTACAGCGTCTATTCACACAGCCAACCTGTTCAAAGACGTGGATATCTTGATCCCTTGACACCAAGCATGAGCTTTTGGCAATGCACATAGCAGTCTCTAACTTGTCCCCTGTCAGCATCCATACCTGGGAGTGAAAATTCAATCAAATCACTCGATGTGGTTTCTTAAAATCAAATTTGTCCAGTTTTGTGAAACCGTGCACCAACCAATAATAACCATAGACTAAAAGGTTGTAGGAACGAACCCAGCCTGTTATGTCCTTCGGCAATGTGCATGGTGGATGTTTATTAAACATCCACCATTAAACATTGTTTAATGCCCATGGTCAGTGTTGTATTCTTGTATTAGAGGTACTTGGTAGTGAATGAATTTAAGGCGAAACATGTCGGGTTATGTAGCTCAAAATGCACACAAAGAATCTTACATACTAAGGTAAATGATTATAACATACATGTGGGCATAATTACAGTTGATTACAGGGGCACGCATGATTACAGGGCACAAAATAACTGTTTGGAAACCTGCATGTATTACTACAGGCATAGAAATTAACGCATTTCCACAACAGTCAGACTGCGCAAAATAATGCTAGCCTAAAAACATAACATATTCCTGATTTGTTATGTTACTTACATCAATAATAAGTACCCGAATTGTTTTTTTTCATGACATACTTTTAAACATATAAATGTGCACTACAATTTTTTGCACCACCAGTTTGATTCAATGTAGCACCATAATCACCCCACAACCCCCTACCATACTCACCCTTATCCCTGCATTACCCAGCATCTCCAGCGTAGGTCTCACATCAATTTGCAATTGGTCTTCCACCCCAGTAACGCACAGTAGCTCCAAATCGCGTTCTAATGTCTCGATAACAGCGGTGACTTTTAAGGCACGATCCGTCAGGCTGAGTTTGGCTTGTAAATATCGACGCTGTGGGTTGGATATTGGATGGTTTATTGTACAGCTGGGCGTAATTACGAAATTAGGTTCAGTTACGTAATTAAGTTAAGTTTAAAGTTTTATTCCATTTGAAAATTACGGAATTACGTAACTGAGCTGGCATAATTCCGTAATACAACTTTGATCAATTACGCCCAGCTCTAGTTTATTAAGAACTAGTGCAACCATCGTACGATAGATTTTGAATACGAAGCAATACATAGTTAAAGAGAATCAGATTTGTCCGATTCCAGTGAAGCAGCATAATTTTAAACTGTGAAAGCAATTACCTAAAAAAAGTGTTTTGGTTTTCGCATTAATCCACTTAGTTTTAAACCCATATAAAATTTATTAAAAAAAATATCAAAATAAAGTAAAAAAGTTTTCCTTATCAGGAACTGGGTTTAAAGAGTAATCATCGACACTTCATGGGGTGGGGACACTTACCTCGAAATCGTAATAAACATCCTGTGTTAGAATCCGCTTTCCGACCACTAGAGTGCGTAGTCCTTCACGCGCCATGTTGTCGCACTGCAAGCAACATTGAGTTTTCTATGTACATTTTTAACATTTTCTATGTCCATTTCAAGCATTCTATGTCCATTTCAAGCATTTTCTATGTCCATTTCAAGCATGGCAAAGCTTCAAAATCGATCCCAGGCACAAAAATTTCAAACTGAGCCAGTCATAAGCTCAGTGAAGCTTCTTTTTGGGTGCAATAAAATGAACCAAACCCTAACTTGTCTTATTCCGTCTCAGTGTAGACAGGACTCAATATGGGATTTTTTAGGAAAGTTATAAATCCAATACATAAAATTTTCATATTTTCAGTTTCTATGTCTTTATTTTATTTTAAAAAAACCACATTTGATATTTAGGGTTATACCTGCGTCTGGTGGTTTAGTGTGACGCCTTTCAACCGAAAGGTTGCAGGTGCGAAACTGGTCGCTAGCTAGTCGGTTGTGTCCTTGGGCAAAGCACTTAATGGATATTACCTGAACCCAGCGAATTAATGGGTTCTACCAAATTGAAGTAACATGTGAATCACACACAACACACTGCAATAGCTCCGGTAACCCGACGATGGGCGCGAGGTAATCTGACGATTGCCTGTGTGTTAACCTCCTTGCTTTTCCCATTCACAAATATAAACATGAATATACTATCCTATACTATGCCGCCAAACCGCACCCCCCCTATAATTATCTTAACGGATTGCCTGAACCCAGCGGATTAATGGGTTCTACTAAATTGAAGGAATGTGTTAATTATACAACACACTGCAATAGCTCCGGTAACCCGACAGTGAGCGCGAGGTGATCTGACATTGCCTGGTGTGGATAACCCCTTTGGTTTTCCCAGAGGATAAACATGAATATCCTAACCCACTCTCATTGACCACCAAACCTCCCTATAAATCTCCTCCAGACAAGATCCACCCACCCAAAACTGAGCCAGTCATAGGCTCAGTGAGGCTTAGGGTATAGGATTGGATATTCAGGTTTATCCCCGTGGATGGGAAAACCAAAGGGGTTATCACACTCCCTTGATTTTCACATTCACGACAATAAACATGAATATCCTATCCTACACTCATTGATCACCAAACCACCTCCCTACAAATCTCCCCCAGATCTCCCACCCACCTCCTCTGAGAGCCAGTCATTGAACTCCACGATCTTCGCCATCACTGTGTCGGCTCCTTTCATGTAGAAGATGATCTCCCCTGAGCTTTCCTCCTTCACAATGATTCCCATCCTCTTGCTCTCCGAGGTGAATGGGAAGATCTGAGTAAAAATCATTCAGATTTTATTTTTTTCACAATTTTATTTTTTAAACAATTTTATTTTTTAAACAATTTTATTTTTTTAATAATTTTATTTTTTGGCAATTTTATTTTTTTAACAATTTTATTTTTTAGCAGTTTTTTTAGTTTAACTATTTCAATTTAATTAGATATCCTTTTTTAATGACATGTTTTAACGACTGTTCATTTTGCCGTCTTTTCTTGTTCCTGTGATTTGACTCGTTTGCCATTTTTTAATACTGGGGCAAAAAATAATAAAATCAAAACTAAACTATTTGTTCAATACTTCCAAATTTGTAATTAAGTGTTCGTGTGTTCGTAACTCAAATATAGATTTTCCTTCATTACACATATTTTTTAAGTGTGCAGTTGAAAATTAAACATGCATTTGTTCCTACCTGTAACATGCTGTAGTTTGCAACTTCTTGATTGGGCAGCATCAACTGCATGGAGTTGAGATCGCGTTTGTAAAGTGTAAGACCGACCAGCTCTGTCCATTTGACCAATGCTATCTGGGAAGATGTGAGATTTATTGGGAGTTATTATAGTTAAGGTGAAATAAAAATATAGAGGACATTACAACATAAAAACTTAAAATTCTTTGGAGCCTTAGACGATAAGCTGGTACAAGATAGACATATTGCTTAATATTGGTTTAACCCTATCTTATATATGATCAATTTATTTTAGTTTAATACTTTCTTAGTTCAGGTTACTTTAGCTAAACCCTTTTTTTAACACAGGATTTGGTAATTAAGCGCACATTTCGAAGGACATTTCGAAATTATTATTTCTAAATTGAATCCAAAGTTGACAATCATTTGATTAATCTCACCTCATCTGGACTTGACGCTTGGTAGACTTTGCTCTCTAGTTGAGGGGAGGAATCGCTGTCGCACTCGTACACTGGAGTCACGTTGTGGCAGATAGCGAGTGCTGAGGGTTAGGGGGTGTGATGTAAAGCCGCCAGCATGGAATTGTGTCTTCACGGGGGTACTACTATACAGTCACATGTGCATATTGATTTTGCTATGTTTGATTTTTAGCTTAAATCATCATTTTTAAGCTTAAATCATCACATTTTCAAGAATCTAATTCATACTAAAGGTGTAGTTTGGAAAGCAACTGTGTAGTTTGCATAGTTTGCAACCCTTATGTCACAATAACATTGAATACTTTTTAATGCAATAACGATCCAAGAAGTGAAAGACTATAAACAAACTGTTTGAAATAATGGTCGTTTTATAAATACATTTCTTGTCTTAATGTTACTGTGTACCCATCCCTATAAATACAAGAAAACTACCTTTGACAGCTTCCACAGTCTTAGTGTGCGAACTTTTGCGAATTTTCGGGGTTGCTTTGACTTTCTTATTTCGACTAGGGGTCGAATTGAGGTCAACCAATTCTTCTTTGGGGGCGGAGTAAAACTGACGCAGATGATTAGAGATCTAAAGGAAATGAATGTTAAGCTAAAAAAAGTTTCTTTTAATGTCACCGTTAGTGCGTCGTATCCGACTTTAAAGCCGCGCAAAGTTAAATTAACAATCCTACATGCGTGGGAATATGGCAGGGCTAGTTTTTATTGTCGATTTTTGTCACGGTACGATTCTTAGTCTAAAAGATCGGTTTCGGTATGGGCAGAATTTTTATCGGGCCCTGCATGAGTCTTTAAAATAACAGTCAACCGATCTACGTTTCGCATGACAGATAGACTGTCTACGAATTTCATGATGGTACAACCTATACTTCCGTCTACAATGATACGATTAACCTAACCATCACTGTCATAGCTCTAACTACACTGTTGGCATGACGTGCCTGACAGCACCTTTGGATTAATTAAGTCCAACATTCCACCCCACAAATCACCCGCATACTGTAATATATTCAGAAACTCGACCGTGTCTCAACTGTAATATATTCAGCAACTCGACGTGTACCTTTGGATTAATTAAGTCCAACTTTTCACCCCACAAATCACACTATAATATATCCAGCAACTCGACAGTGTGCACGTGGGAATCCAACCCACCCCACAAAGTACCATCTACCCCCACCTCATCCATAGTATCAACCCCGTACGCCACCGTCCCGATATGAAGTCGTTTGAATATCATCTCGTTCTGAGTGAGCGTGCCCGTCTTGTCGCTGAGCACGTAGTCGATTCGACCGAGTTCCTCAGGAATTGTGCTACATCTGTGTGTGTTGGGGTTGGATATTCAGGTTTTTATTTCCTTAAACGGAAAAACGCAAGAACTGTTATCATATTCCAGTTTTATCCCCTTAAATGGGGAAAACGCAAGAGGCGTTATCACACTGAAAATCTACGTGCTACATCTGGGTGTGTTGGGGTAGGATGGGATATCCAGGTTTAATCTCCTTTAATCAAAAAGGTACCACCATTGCAGAATGCAGACATCTGTATTTATTTACCGATTTAGCCCACAAACTGGAAAATTTATCCAAAATGTGTGTTTGGGTTTCTGGGAAAGGCACACTAAGGTCATTGGTCCTTGTTTCAATCACTACTAACAAGCTGGTTGTTAAACCAAAATAAATGGCTGTCAGTTGGGTAATTCCATAGCCACAACCAATGACCCAAAAGCAACAAGCCATTAGCTAAGGGTCATGGACACAAGCAGTTGAGTCACTACTCCAGAGATTTACCTCACAGGGGGCTTTATCACCCAACAAACCAAGGAATTTAAATAAAGGCTTTTACAGTAGAGCTGAATATACAGCCAGAGGGGCAACCAACAAGTCATAAGTCATGACTCTCACGACACAAAGTTTACCTCACAGTTGTTCCAGGTATCGACGCATCCTTCTGTATGAACCAGCTGTACACAGCTTTCCCCATGTCCAGGTTCACCCGTAGGCTGATAGGGATGATGTACGAGAACAATATGACGAATCGAAACATGTATCGGTACCACGGTCCATCGAAACCCTGTGTACAAGAAGTGTTAGTGGCATCAGAAGTACAAAATTCACCATAACTTGTACTTAGCATTGGCGCAAGGTTATTTACATATGAGTTAAATTTCTGTTTAAAAAACAAATTTTATACTGTAAAATAAAGATGAAATTTTGTGCCCCTTGAAAAACAATAGGATTATAAAGTGTGTACTTAAGTGCAATTCATATTAACATTCACCACAGGTGTATAAAAGAATGCTTATAATATAGCGATGTGTATTTACAAATGTGCCTACCAGGCTGCCTGTTTTGTATTTAACTAATTACATTAAGCTAATTTGGTAAAATGTTGGACAACCAGAGAAGTAAAGGGGTTGAAACCAGCTGATATTTGGTCAGTGCTGATATTTGGCTCTGCAAGCCACTTAAATAAACTTTGCTTGAACCTAGTTTATTAATCGGCTAAACACAACGGCAACGACTCCTATGTATACAATGCACAAAAGCTCCTTTACCTAGTTGTATTGTGTATTTGGTCGCATCTGTTCTAAACCATTCCTTAGTTTATTGCATTACCGCCGATGACTTATAATGATTACTCCCCCACGCCCTCGACATTCCTACATTCCCCGCGCCAGGTAATTGTATATACCTCGTGTTTATTTGCCTGTTTTAGGCAGTTGGTACTAGAGAAACTCAGAATACAACAACCAAATCATTGGAAATCTGACAATTACACATGTTATAACACACTTTATCGACCCACACACAGATGATAAACAGGACCGTGTTCCATTCGATAACAAATCTGTTATGTACAAACCTTGATTGCAATCAATGCAAAGGAAAGCACCATCACTGCAGTGAATAATATCTTGGTGAGAAAATTAATTTCCTTGTCCACCATACCAATCTGTGGGTGGGATGAAATATTAACTGGTTATTTAATTTTTTTATTGTAAAATTATACTCAAGTGAAATTGACTAGTAATATTTATTTTTAGAGCATTAAGCAGCATCCATTGTTTAATTATTGCCATGCCATTTTGTATTTTTTGTTATTTATACCACGCCATTTTTATATTTTTTATATTAATTTATACTGTGCCAATTTGTATCTTTTTCTCTAGTTAATTTTGCTCGTCTGTGTTTTAAAACCCGAATTTTTAGAAAAACAAAAATTTATAAATCGATCACGCTAACCATTAGGGCTAACATTCAGCATATGAATCAGCCACTTTATTCATATACCAATTGGCAACACAACCATTTCATTCATTCGGGTAGTTGACTACACAACCAACCCACACAAACTCACTTTAGTTGAAGGGTTTGATGTGTTCATGTGGGCTAACATTCTGCATATGAATCGGCCAAATTTATTCATATACCAACACAATCAACCCACACAAACTACACAACCAACCCACAAAACCCACACAACCAACCCACACAAACTCACTTTACGTCGAAGGGTGTGATGTGTTCATCACACTCCTGGTATGCTTCCCTGTGTAAACCACCAACCCCACTGCTGTGCCTGACGCCACCACTGTGTTCGCCCACAGTGCGTTCTCGATGCTCAGCGACTCTTCAATGACCCCAGGGCGACTTGGGTTTGTCTGGGGTGCGGGGAAGGGTTAGGACTAGAGTTGGGCGTAATTGATAAAAGTTGTATTTCGTGATTACGACCAGCTCTAGTTAGGACACTAAAGTTTATCACGAGATAGAAACACACTGGAGCATAGGCTTGAAATATGTGCATTTATCAGAATACCTCGTGCTTTAGTCAATTTTCAGAGCTTTTGTAATAAGTTGTATATAATGATATTACTTTAGTTTTTCTAACCAAGTAATCCACTGAGTTTAATCATTGTCGACTAATTGTCTTGCACAAGGACACAATATACTTGGCATTGTTTGGTTTTGATACCACTACCTTTGGGCTGTCAGGTTTGCTAGGTCGCGGGAAATGGTTAGGACAAGAGTTGGGCGTAATTGATAAAAGTTGTCTTTCATAATTACGCCCAGCTCTAGATAGGACAGTAAAGTTTATCACAAGATAGAACCACACTGGGGCAGGGCTTGAAGTATCTGCATTTATCAGAATACCTCGTGCTCAATGAATTCTTAAAGTCGGAATAAAATTTTATATAAAAAGTCTTGTAAGTTGTAAGTTTGATTTACATGAGTCTTGCGACTATAAAGATGGTATAGTTGTTTTAAATAAAATTACTGACTGTAACAAAACTACAAATTACATCAATACTGTAAAAACTCGCAGGCCGCAAAATCATTGGCTTGTAGTTGGACCATGCTGGCTTAAACAATCAAACAATTGTCCAAATTGTGTGTACCAAACAAAAAACAATTGGTTCCCAAGAAAAGTCCAACACCACCACTGTGCATTACAGTGTGTCTCTTTAATACAATGTATTGTCCAATTGTAGAAACTTAGAACTTTTGCGAAGCACGTATTTAAAGTGAGAGAGCAATTGTGGAAAAGAGGTAAACCGGTTAACCTTTCATTTTTCTGGTCCTTCTATGGCCTGAATTCCTGGTCCCAGTGGCTACCGTGGACCCACCCATAATAATGTAATGTAACCGGATACTTAACTGTTGTTCGAATTTAAATATATATGCAGAGCACTAATCATTTGCATAAAGGAAAAGAAAATTACGGCAAACCATACCATGGTAAAGGAACCAATAAAGCTGTGGATGTCATTATGGGGTTTATCGGCATACACATGCGCCCCACAGTTAACGACGGCTGCATGGTTGTCCATTGATTGAGTGCTTGGTACAGCAAGCTTCAATTTCCAGTCAGTTTCTCCGTCCAATTGATCTGTTCTGATGAAACAAGTCCCTGTTTGGGGAAGTTTAATAAATGAAACAAATATTAAGTTTGTAAAGGTTACATAATTTTGATATACTATTTTTCATTAATTATTTTCTTTTAAATATCAAGTTTATAAAGGTTATTTATTTAAGTATCCTTTTTTTATTAATTTTATACTTTTAGATATTAAGTTTATAAAAGTTAGTTAATTTATAAATACTTTTTTATTAATTATATACTTTTTTCTTTAATATGAGCAATCATTGCGCACAAACTAGTTGCTAATGCATTTCTCCACTATCAATGAGTTGTATTTAATATAAATCCCGGATCAATGATAGCTCGAGGCACTGGAGTAATAGGCCTTCTACGGCCTAAATTCCTGGTCCCTTTGGCTATCGTGGACCCACCCCTACTAACGTAATGTAATGACTATTGTATCTAACAATTTTACCATTTTTCTCTGAAGACTTGAGCAGAATTAGATCGGCAGGAACTCGCTGGTCTTTCTCGATTATCAGTACATCAGACACCTTGGAAGATGAAAATTATGTTTCTTTAGGGTTTATATGCAAGTTATGTCATATTTAAGTTTTTGTTAGATAAATAGACAATTTCTTCAAGGTTTGTATGCAAGTTATGGCATATTAATAGATACGTTTTCGTTAAATTTATAGACAAGTTTCTTCAAGATTTATATGCAAGTTATGTCATATATATAGATAAGTTTTCGTTAGATTTACAGACAAATTTCTATAAAATTTATAAGCAAGTTATGTGATATTTATAGACACATTTCTGTAAGATTTATAGACAAAATTTCTATAAGATTTATAGACAAATTTCTATAAGATTTATAAGCAAGTTTCACCACATTTGTAGACAAGTTTTATTAAAATATGCAGTGGCATATTGAAGGTAGGTGTCACAAAGATGCTGGTTAGAAATGTTTAATTAATTTGTCAATACTAGCTTTTGCAATTCATGCTATAGGCCTATAGAGAATGAATATTACTGGACATCATACTTTGATTTGCGAGCTTGCAATATACCGGGACGAGCCATCAGACTGAACTTTCTTGTATCGCGTTGAATTGATCTCCTTGTCCCTGTGATAACGCTTCCATTCATCGTACGCTTCTCGGATGAGAGTAACGCTTAACACAAACCCCTGATGGAGTAAACAGTCAGTGCCTCTGGCATTATAGATATTGGCACACTATTGATATTTTAAACATCCACTTATAATGTTTTTCATACACCTTAACATTTTACACTCACATACACCCTAATATGTTTTGATGGTATAATGCATAATATGTTTTTGCCGGTAATATACTAACCCCTAGGTTAGTCTGCAAGTAAATTAGGACCTTCTTTCAAAGTGTAGGGGCATTAATAACGGTATCTAATTAGTAAATGGAGTACAAAAATTGTAGCAATGTTTTACTCTGCTTGATTTTCAGTATTTCAGTATTTAAATCAGTATGGTTAGGACACTTTAAGCAGACTGTTAGTTTACACCATGTGTGCAAGGGGTACAACATAAAAGACAGCTTGTAACCCTTTCTTCTATAAATAAATACATAGCAATATAGACCATACATACCAACGGGGCCCAGTAAGTGTACAGAAATCCTATCTTCAACGAAGGAATGAATTGAGAGCACGCCATTATCAGGAAGTATAGATTTAAAAAGAATTTGAACTGGTTGTACAGCACCTGGAAAACAAGGGTAGAGATTAGGCCTAATACCTTATTTAATGAGGTAATAGATTACTATAAATTGGATTATAATATGGATTAATAATATAATTGCTTTGTTGGTTACAAATCTACATTAAAATATTTATTTTTAGAATTTAAAATATTATTTAGTATATTTTAGTATGTGCAGCATGTAATACATTTGCTTTAACACAGTGTGTAGTTAGCCAGTCAATACACAGCTTATGAATATTGATTGTAAATTGTAATGGATTATTAATTATACTTTTGTGTAAGTAATAGAGTCTGCTCAACTTTATTACGAAGATGACAATATGGCAGAAAATTAAATTATACCGGCGTCATTTCATTTATCCAGTGTTCAAGCAGGGTTAGATTAGTGCTTTTCCCACGGACAAAAAAATTACACTATTGACCATAGGCTGGTTTCAATCCTGTAACCTTTTTGCTTGCGCAACACCAAAAAACTGGCTGTTGCAGCCATATCAAAGCTTGGTAAAGTGACAACCAAACGATAAACAAATACCTA
>CH003253.1:496678-512384 GCA_000149265.1 Ciona savignyi
ATTAGGTGGGTACTTTTCTTCAATGTCAATATGTCCGATTAAAATGGTTCTGGATCGCAGAATAGTTTTCCGAACAAAACAACTGTAAACAAAAGCCCTTTTAATAACATGATACTCCGTCAATTTTTACTTGTAACCATATTGTTAAATAATAACACTTGTTTTTATGCTGATAAAAGTGTTAACCTCGTGTTGGTAAAATATATATGATGGTTTCGGTATGTGTGTTTTTTATGATCAATTACAGTAAAAATACAAGTCAAATTAAGCATTATTGTAGACTAGTACATGTAGTTGCGAAGTAATAGGTAAATTTGCAACTGCCACAATTGCGTAAGTTCAGTGAAATCCAGGAAATACCTCTTGAAGCCGTTCCACAGCACCGAACAACAGGAACAGAACTTTCTTTTGGTTGGAGTAACTGAGATTTCAAATTCATTGCCATCAGCAAAATCGCTTGAAGGCCCCATCGACATTAGGGGTATATGGTCGTCTTGAAGGCTAGATCTTCTGCAAATACATTTTTAGGCAAAAAACCGGAAATGTGCTTGAATCGCTTGGAGCGCTAACTATACCTCGTAGTTACAAAAATCATTATATTAATGTTAGGGTTGGGGTTAAAGTTAGTTCTGGGGTTGAGATTAGTGTTTGGGACAGGGTTAGAATTACTTTCCATAGCAATCTAAGTGATCAAAGCACTCCAAGCGATCCTGTAGTATTTAGAGGCATTGTCTCTAATTAATACAAGGTCGCTTGAAGTGCTTGAATCTAGCGCTTCGAACCCTTAACCTAACCTCCAAGCGATCCAAGCGCTTCAAGCTATAGTGATTAGAGGTACCACTTTCTGCTTAGTCGTATCCTTTGCACCTTGAAAATGCACAAGGCATGCTGTTACATGTGATTTAATTAATTAACACCTAAAGCTAACAACACACTGCAATGGTTCCAGCAACCTAACTATGGACACGGGTGTGCGGTCAGTTTTAGGGCTCTGCCATCACTGTCTGATGGGCTTTGGGGGTCAAGTATACAAACGGGGAAAACTAAAACAAGGGTTGCGGGAAGATTGGAAGGAAACTGTACACTAAAATGAAGATTATGACATTAAAGTTAGTTTTAAACATGGGGTTGGAGTTAGGGTTAGTTCTGGGGTTGAGATTAGTGTTTAGCCAGTATGGAAAGTACGGCAGCTGCACACTCGAGTTTTTTTCCCTGCATCTTTGCACACTTGGGTAATTTTACACATGCTCGTGAGCTGGCAGTATAAACATTGTATAATTTCCAACAAACCTGGAAACCTACCTCTGGAGCTCGGGTAATTTACTGTCAGTACGTTTTTTGTTACGTAAATAGATATGTTAGCTCATGGACACGATAAATTTAGGATAGAATAATATGTTTGTTTAAGTTTTTTACAAAATAGTAATAAAAAGGAGATTTTGTGCACACTTGAAGTGTGCACTCTTGGACGTTTGCACACTGCACACTTAAATATTTGGCGTGTGCACACTCGAGATCTCGGTGAAAATTGACGTACTTTCCATACGGGGTGTTTAGGGCAGGGTTTAAATTAGTTTTCATAGTGTTAATGTGCAGTTTCCCTTCTTTCCTCTTTTCGACCTCTTAGTGTTGCCCTTACAACCAACAAGCTCTAGTTAGCAGCTAGTTTCAAGCACATAACTATTCAACCGATGGTCTTCCATATACCACCCAAATTGATTCAAAAGGATATGTGTCCTCGATATAAAACCACATGTCAGAGTTAGTGGGCTGGTGATAAGTGATAACAACGGTAGGCATATGTTTTAACATATATACATTACCAAATGTCCAATCGGCACACAATAATCTAAAATAATCACCTGCTTAGTTTTGAATACTTCACATGAGATGAACCAAGCAAAGGGTTTCGAGCCGACGCCATTTAGCTTAACGAGTACCTTCAAGAACAACAGCATTACGTTTATTATTCAATCACATTACTCATAGAAATAGTACAATATTTTTTTCCCGCCAGTCTGAGAGACAATTTTCGGGGAAGGATCGGGCGTGTAGCCGATGGTAAACTCGACCGAATCATATTTAAAATTAGAAACTTTTTACGGGTGAACGGGTGGTTTCGTGTGACTTATGTGCACTAAATTGCAGATCACCAGATCGAATATATTTACGGGTGTCCGTTTCTAATGGGTTGGGAGTTTAGTTTAGTTTATTTTTTGTTTCCACGATGAAAAAATAAATCAGGATTTTGGAAAAAAAATTGGAAAACGGGAAAAAACGGCAAAACGACAGTCGTTAGAACACGTCTAAAAACAAGCAGTAATTTATTAAAATTTGGTAAAATTAGACGTTGCCCAAAAAGCTTCGGTTTTAAGCGATCTCGCGTAAATAAGGCAGCTGAACGGTGTTATACAAACAGTTCACCAACAGTTTGTCTTGGGACGTTTTTATTTGGGACGTTTAACGTCTTTTCGCAATCAACATAACAATGCTGGCGCAGAACATGGTGTAAAGTTTCTCTGAAGCGTTGCAAGATGACCAGTATTGTTCTTATTGTGTCTTTGTGTAATCTGCTTGGACTATCTTACCACTCCGTGCATTATGCTAGGAGGGATATAAGTGTGGGTTTCTGCTATATGTTCTAGCGAGAAGTTACCGCGCTGGGATTGTAGGATTTTTACACGAACATTGTCAATTCTGCAAACCACGAAACATACGTGTTTACTTTTTTAACATTTTCACCTACCGACATACATTCTCACCCAAAGCATGCGGCCCGCGGGCCTGTAGTTGGAACACGCTGGCGTAGATTAACAGTCAAATGTGTACAAAGGTTTTCTGCTATAGCCTACGCGTATAGTTATAATTGTTGACGATTTGTAAGGCGTTTTAATTACGTTATTAGTCGTGTTATTAAAAACAACAACAACACTCACTGTACGTACATCCTGTAGTAATAAAAACGAGCGTCATAGGTAGTGTTAAGATGGGTACATATTAACGTCGATATTGTTTCACATTTGGTTTTTGAACCACAATAGAGATGTGTGAAGTTGTCAAGTCATAAAATATTACTTCATATATTTTAGTTAACTGGTTTGGATAAGCATGGAATACCCGAAATTAAATAAAACGGAAGCCCGCGATATAGCCATACAGCACTGGGGACTATCTGTAGCAAGTGTGAGCCAGTTAAACAGTTATGCCGACTTAAACTTTTTGCTAACTACAACCGGACGGCAGGAATACACTTTGAAGGTTGTAACCAAAACAGAAGGTCGGATCGGTAAGAATATCTTTAATTATTCGAAAAGTATCTACTTCGTTTACCAGCCAATTTGACCAAAGTGTGACTTATAAATTAAATGCCCCGAGCGTTTGGTTAAACCGAAACATCACTTTTGTATTTGGCTAATTGCACATATTCGCGAATTAACTTCAGAAACACTACAGCGGTGCAGCTACTCAATGAGTTTAATCAGCTCATTTGTATCTGTCAATACGTGACATTTGTCGTTTCTTTAATCACTTTCAGAAGTTGGAACTTAACGGTTTCTTCCTCGATTCAGAGGATTCGAATATGATGATTAAAAATTATTATAAAACATACCTCTCTTCGGCAACATGACTGTAAGTAGTCGGTGGTTCGACATAATGTCCCCTGTGTTTCCTCCGGCCGGTTAGCCTGGCGGTTGAGTGCGTCGCCTTTCAATCGTAAGGTTGCAGGTGCGAAACTGGTCGCTAGCTAGTGGGTTGTGTCCTTGGGCAAGGCACTTACGGACATTGCCTGGACCCAGCGGATTAATGGGTTCTACCAAATTGAAGGAACGTGTGAATATACACAACACAATACAATAGCCGGTAAACCGATGGTGGTCGCCAGGTGATCTGACGATTGCCCGTGTGCTAACCCCCTTGGTTTTCCCATTCACGGGGATAAACATGAATATCCTACCCTATCCTATCATACCAATGGCCATACACCTATGCATGCTGGCTGTGACATAGCCTACAACCAATTTAACTTGGGAAATAACTAAGTTGCATGTTTATCTAAATCTCCTTATAACTTGCACCTACATTTTGCAGAGGTAATAAAAGAAATCTTCAAAGTTTTGGGTGTTTTAAATGAACACGGGATTAAAGTACCAAAACCAATTCTTACAACAGGTGGCGACATCTATGTAAAAAGTAAGTTAAAGTTTTCGTTAAAACTTTACAAATAAAGGCGTAGAATCACAATGGTAGCCTTGTTTGCCGGAATAAGGTTTAAACCCCTTACGGGCTCGTCCCAAAGACCGCTTTTGAGTAGAATTGCCACATGTATTGGTCATGTTACCCGTTCGGCTAAACGACCGTACCACAATGGTGACCTTGTGCAAGTGCTCCAACAATGATATAAATATACACCCATCCACAGTCCAAAACAGCTTTTGGTATTTGACTGCATAGATATAAATATTGCCCTTCCCTTAGATAAAACAAGATTTTCTTTCTATAAACGCACTTTTAAATACTCACATCATATGCCCGACCGGTTAGTCTGGAAAAATTCTTCAACCGAAAGGTTGCAGGTTCGAAACTGTTCGCTAACTAGTCGGTTGTGTTGGGCAATACACTTAACGGAAATTATCTGAAAACTGATTAATGTTCTACTAATAAAATTGAAGGAAAGTGCATATTAAACACAGCACGCTGCATTAGCTCCGGTAACCCGATGGTGGGCGCAAGGTGATCTGACGATTGCTCGTGTGTTAACCCCCTTGGTTTTTCCATTCACGGGGATAAACAGAAATATATTCTAACCTATCCTATCCCATGTGTACCTTATTTTTACCAGGCGATCAACACGACACCATTTTCACGCTACAGAGCTTCATCCCAGACGAGGTCCTTGAGAACATTCCGCTTAAACAAGCAGAATTAAACGACGTGGCATTCCAATGTGGTAAAATAATGGGGGAAATCGATGTTTTACTTATGGTAGGTACCTTATACTTGAAGAGTTGTATATCTTTTTTCTTTTTTTGGTGAAACTTATACCTTTACTCGTTGGTAGAAGTTCTATCATCACTCATTGATGAAAATTACATCTCTATCGGTGAATTTTAGATATTTACCTCTTGGTAAAAAATGCAATAGTCATAATCATACGGGCAATCGACAGATTATAACTCTGGGCCTATTGCAGAGTATTGTGTATGATCAGGATGTTTCTACTGTTTCAGTTTTGTAGTGTTTAGACGACGTTCGCAAATCGCCATTCCAAGGATAGAGCTGTCGATAAGAACCAACATAATTTTGGTTGACTTCTGTCTCTTGCTTTCTGTCTACCTGAGTCGTAATTAACTGAGCTAATGGTCCGTACAATTTACACACTAATTTATCCTTTTAGAAAAACTTTACTGGTCCGTGGGTTACTAATAACTTTAGATGGAACCTGTTGGACATAGCAGGGATTAAAAACACACTCGCGTACATAGAAGATGCAAATCTAAACCAGCGTTGCATCGAAGTTATTTCAATTTTTGAGAAACAAGTTTTACCCAATCTGGGTGAATTTCAAAAAGGTAACGTAAAACGCACAATCGTTAATGACTGTTTGGTTATAGTACAAAAGAAAACATGATATCATAACAGACATATTAATCAAGTTTTTTTGCGAATCTTGTCCTTTCATACCTTATCATAAGGTTTAACCGCCACATATTTCCCGTGTGTGTTTATTGACGTGTTTTAACTAGCCTACTCTAGATATGCTGTTTAACATGTTTCCTCTTTTAAGCTGTGCTATTCCTCTTAGAAGTAATAAATTAACGAAAATTAAACTAAAACTAAACTATTAGATGCTGTTGTTTAACAATGTTCCTTTAAGGTCTTATCCACGGAGATGCAAACACAGGAAACGTGATATTGGCAAAGCAAGAAGACTTTCATGACATGCAATCAGTTCCTTGGGTTGTCAGCGGTAAGCTTTATTAAAAGCTACGAAGGTTTCCGAGTTGCCCTGACCGAAGCGTTTCAGAGCTTCTACATGTGTTTTAGTAATGTAACTACAGAGTACCAACCAGGTGTTAACCACCAATATTTGTGAAAATTATTTAACCGGACGCTTAATATTTCAAACAGCAATAATGTTTTAGTGTTCCTTTTTACCAATTTAAATCGACGGTGGTATATATCACATACATTTGCTTGTTTCTGCAAGCAGATACGAATGAATCCCCGAGTTAAACATAAAAACTTGACATACATGTCCCTGTTAAACAGAATGTTGCTGTAGGTTCTTCGAATGATCTAACCAGCTGGACCATGTAAACATACAAATAAACAAATAAAATCAATATGGTTCCCGTTTTATTTCCAAGGGGACTCATAATAACTGCTTTTTTTACTATCCCGGGAATAAAAAATAATATCTTAAAGTCAAAGACACGCCGCATAACTTGTATTAATGTCCACAGGAATAATAGACTTTGGACATCTGCACTGCAGTTACTATGTGTTCGAGGTTGCTATCTTGCTTACATATCTGATGGGAAAGTCTATCAAATGCAATTGCGATATATGGTTGGCTTTTGAACACGGGTTGAGGGGTTATGAAGCTGTTCTACCATTGAACGAAGCTGAAAGGAAAATATTAAACATCATCATCGCATTACGAACTGTACAATCAATCAGCAATGCTTATAGAGCTTTAGCAGAAAGACCGGAAAATGCAAAATACGTCCTGAATGATACCGATGCTATGAAAACTCTACTTGTCAATTTGAAATGTTGATTGTCAGGTCTCTTAACTTATACAATTAACTCGTCAAAACTTCATCCGAAAGTGATTAGGACCAAGAAACCCCGAACCTTAAGATTTCTTCACCTATATTTTCCCCTTTAATAAATTTGTAATGGAAATGAATGTGTTTTACCGTAGTAGAACCTAATGTAACTGTGGTTTATTATATTTTTTCAAATGCAAACTAATATGAAGGGCAAGCTGATATGGTGTTTATAATATTTGTGGTCTTTAATATAAGCAACAGAAACATACAAGTTGGCAGTTAGCTCATAAAATATATATAATCCAAATCATTACACGTCAAACATTCGTTCCGTCTGATGAAACTACAGAACAACACTGCCAGAAGAACGTCATAAAAACGGAAACCACAACAAAATATAAAGAGTCACAAACGGTTTGTAGTGGCGATTTAAGACTAAATATATTACACATATTGTTATATATTACACGGCAAGAACAAAACTTATCGTATTTAACAACTAAACCCTTTAATAACCTCGATCGTCCGAATTTAAAATAAAAATATATTTCATTTTATTCTGAAATAGCAAAGGTAAATTATTCGATTCTTTTAGTTTAGCCCATTAATCAATTCGATTCAGCCAAACTTACCTACATGCCAGCACTTGGTTTCGTACCTTAAACTATTCGGCGACTTGCAGACGGCCCACAATAAAACCAATTAAGTTATCTGGCAGGCCATATACCTTCACTGGCATTGTTTCAATCAGGATTAAAACGCTCTTAAGCTTGAAGCAGCGTTAATTTCCCTTTTACATGAAGCGTGTTTGAAAAATAATAAATCTCTTTGTTTTGTTTTGGTCGATTTACAGAATAGGAAATATTATCTTGTGTGTTTTAAGGACTGTTTGATAAACTGAACAAACTATAAATGATACACCGTTCCAGCTCTCGCTTTTTGGCCCAAACAACACAATCAAGAAAAAAATATTGAAAGTTGGTCAGCTTTGTGAAAGCGTCTCGAACCATAAGGGACTTTATTTTAACGCAAACGTTTCCGACGTTTTTTGTTGAACAATACCGTGCCCTTGGATACAATCGACTCGCTATTTTTGAACTCGAAACCTTTCACATGAAAGGCGACACACTAAACTTCCAGGCTAATCGGTATTACAAATCTCATAGTTTTGAACGAGCGGCAACAACTTGAGCATACGATGCAGCTGATGTGCAAACTACTTTTGCAAGAACCAAGAAATATTGCCAGGCAGTTTTGAATTGCGCCGGACGTGACGTTGTTTGGAATTCTTGATCTTGAAGCTGTTTATTGAATAAATTCAGAGTGGCTGTTTTTGTATCAAACACTTTCCACTTTCTGAAGGAGATACGGTTCAAATTTTTTTTCATAGCAATTGCTTAAAATGCGAGGTACCACTGAATATTATGGCAATAATATTGTATACCCTTCTATTGTGCCTTTAGTCCCACACTTTAAAAACATGAGACTTTTGGTTAACGTCCATGGATGTGTCTTGACAGGCGGGTGCACTATTACGAAACCGACTGCGTTAACATACACCAATAACAGTTAAAGTTTTAAAACACAAAACAGGTTGCTTACAAGATATGTATGCTTTGTATAACTGTAATGGTATAATTCCTTCGTTGTGCCTCTAAGTATTAGCGTGCACCTTGCTTCTTTTAAGCGTGAACTAATGTAAGCAGTGGTATCACGTGTTCGCGCCTTTTCACTATACGAACGTGTGTTTTTTTAACGGTCTTAGTTTTGAACCCATAACGGGTTCTTTGCTAAGACCGTTTTTTTATGTAAGTCGGTATATGTATCGGTTGCGTTAACCATTCGGCCACACGACCGTACACGAACGTGTGTGTTCTGTATAGCTCTTTTGGGAGTTTTTTGGGATATCTTTCGAACGGTTGTATCCTGCTGTGTGCTACTGGTTTTTACGAACACAAAATTGGGCATAAACTACAGGTCTTATACACGAACCCTATAGAAGTGTTACATAACCTCTTATTTCTTTTAAAACCAAAAAAAAACTCGATATCTCATCTTGGTTTCTTTTTATTGAAGTAATCGATTATGATTGTTGCGATAAGATTACCTCGGGATCTGAAAAAATTAAAACAATGTTATTCACATATGAATTTTTCCCATTTAAAGTGACTAGACGTGAAACGCGTAATCGTACGGATCAATCGCAATGCGTGTAGAGAGCGAACAGGCCAATATAGAAAATAGATTTGAACACGCAAGCCTTTGATATCTTGATAACATATTTAACTATTGGAGTAAAATGACATAGCTGCACACAATGCCAAACATAAATTTTGTTGGGTTGGTTAACGACTTTTGTTGACGTATTTCTGCAAGCAACTTGCGCATAGATCGCACTACGGCCAGACACCTTTAAATAAGATTATGCAAACGTATGGTACGTAAGATTTTCTACAGAAATGCGGATTCTTTTATTTCTTGGTCATTACCTTCGGTCATTTCATCATCAGCTTCATCTGAAATTAACGCAAATTAGCTTTTAAATACATTCCATTTAAACGCGTGCCTTGCGTAGGGGTATATAACCTTGCTTCTTCTCATCTTGGTAAACAACCTCCCATCGTCTTCGCCGAGTAACACGGCGACGTCGAAAACTCCAATCTCCTTCAGTTTCTTCGGTCATCATAACAACCATGAAAGCAAGCAAGAAAACGCGTAATTTATCCATCTTTAAAATAAATACACAATGTTGAATATAGACCCTCACAATAACTTAAACCAACCTCCAAAAGTTGCCTTGATTCTGATTTTGAAGACAAAGCAATGGTTAACTGACAGCGAACTTCTTTCTTTTATTTCAGTTATAGGGAAAACTAAGGATTTACAAAACTAAAGTTCTTCTTCTTTGAATAGTTAGCCAAGACGAAATTGATACCATTACTGCCGGTTTTCTAAGAATACTATGTACTAAAGGTTCTAGGAACTACAATACCAACTCACAGAAAAGGGAACTGCAATGTCAGCTTATTGTAGGAACTTCAATACGAGCTTACTAAGAGTCAACCACCACTTTACCTCCGAAACCAGAATTAAATCTAAAGGTTGGTTCACACATTTGTGCGGGTTTATATTCACCATTATGAATTTTCCTAAAAAGATGGACAAAGTACGCGTTATCTTGCTTATGCGTTGTTATGGTAACCGAAGAAACAGGACGAGATTGGCGTTCTAGAAGGCGTTCAATTAATTATTACCCCTATCTCCACGATTACAAAATTATACAGCTAAACGAGAACACCAGCGCGCGGCCCAGCACATGCTGCTTTCAACCAATCAAACATTGGGAAATCACCACCATTGTTACTCAGCAAAACACTCTTTTAAAAACAATGACTAGTGAATTATTACTTGCTTATTTATTATCCATGATTAAAAATTAAATTTAATAATCTAGCCTACAGGAACTTACTTTCATTCGCTGGTTAAAAATAAAACAACGTGGAAGCTGCTTAGAATTATTTTTATTCTGGTAATCGATGACGATAAGATTGATTAATCGATCTAAAAATGAAAGAATAGTCTTTATAATGTGCACATATATTTTTTAAAATTAACATATGAAATGTGTAAAGTGCTGGATAATAGGAAATCTTATCCTTCTCTGGTTTAGATATATAGGATATTTATGTTTTCTACTCATGTTTGGGAAAATCCGTTACTAATACAAAAGAGACGGTTCTTTAGTTTTAGTACAGCCCATTAATCCACTGAGTTCACATGATGTCAAGTAAGTGCTTTGTCCACGAACACGGCTGTGCCGAGGCTCTTACTGACCTAACTAACCTAAAAACGTATGGTCGGTTGCTATAACAACCACTTTAAGCCAGGAATCGAACCCGCCA
This sequence comes from Ciona savignyi, assembly GCA_000149265.1. Lineage (NCBI taxonomy): Eukaryota > Metazoa > Chordata > Ascidiacea > Phlebobranchia > Cionidae > Ciona > Ciona savignyi. The sequence continues at coordinate 507,357 of CH003253.1, forward strand.
AGTTTCGGGTGCAAGCTTAAACTCATAGCCACACGGTCAAGCTTGGTGATCTTAGCTGTTGGTAGGTCTTTGCGAAACAAAGTTTAGACGAACCAGAATCTGACGATCATCTTGTACTGTATCTTCAATTAGAAGTTCAGCATTGTCATCTGTAGAAGGCAGCATGGTATACGGTTATTTCAAAAAAAACGTTTAACGTTTAAAAAACGTTTAACAATTCCTAAAATAAGTTAAACGATAAAAGATGAAGTGGTAGGTTTGGCGGCCACGTCCAAATATACTTAAAGTAAATAATTGGATTGCTTTACAGGCGTATTTTACCGAATGTCGTTTTACTGCCGTTTTTTCCCTTTACAATTTTTCTTTGTGTTTTCATCGTAAAAAATAACTTAAAAACTAGTAATAGAAATGTGTATAGGAATATTACCTTGTTTCTTCATGTTGTTCTCTTCACCTTCAATTACCCTTCTTCGGCGGGAACCCCAAAAATCGTCATGCTCTTCTGCAGTCACTAAAACCACTAGCGCAAGCATTATAATAAGGGACTTGTTCATCTGTAAAACAAATTATTTACTACATACTCTTACAAGCATTTGGAACTAACCTTTAAGATTTTCTCTGGATGTGTTGATTTATAGCTGACTGCCCTTTTCTATCTAATTTATAAGGAAAACTAGAAAACCACAAACGCATCATTCTTCTTAAAGTCAATTGAGACAAAAGAACTGGAAAACAATCGTCACGTCTGGTGGAAGGCGAAACTGCCTGGCAATATTTCTTGGATCTTAAAAAGTTCTTCGAATTGGCAACACAGCTGCCTCGTATGCTAAGTGGCTCCGTCTGCAAATCGAAGACGCGTGGAAACAGTTTTCTTTGACCACAATAGTCATTTTGGTGAGATTATACAATCCCCTTTAGGGTCTTTGCAATACTGTATGGATATGTCACTGATTGCAATGATCCAGTGTAATTAAATTCCCAACATTTTGTGTTACAAGGTCCGACCGGTTAGCATGGTGGTTAAGTGCTACGCCTTTCAACCGAAAGGTTGAAAACTTATCGCTAGCTAGTCGGCTGTGTCTTTGGGCAAGGCACTTAACGAAAATTTTCCGAACTCAGCGGATAAATGGGTTCTACTAAATTGCAAGAACGTGTTTATCATATACAACATACTGCAAGAGCTCCGGTAAACCGACGGTGGGCGCGAGGTGATCTGACGATTGCCGTGTGTTAATCCACTTGATTTTCCCATACACGGGGATAAACATGAATATCCCATCCTAAAACAGTCCACATCCAACAGAAGAACTTGTATTGATGCACATATTGCAAACTATTCACATATTTCACACATTTATTATGGCACAAAATGGCGGTCGCAGTAGTCACTACAGTTCATTCCGCATGTACTTTAGTTTTTTTTGTGCCAAGATATCTTTGCCCGTCTCATAACCTCCACCGTCTTGTAAGGTCTCGTACTCCATGTAGTGCTCTCCCAACGATCCAATCAATCTTGTGAAGTACACTGCATGGTAAGGGATTCCATTGGGACTATCTTTAACTGGTATTTCATACAATAGCTTAGAATAACTAAAGGCGCCAAGGCAAACTCAAATCATAAAGGATATGTTTTTGAGCAAGGTAACAATTGTCTAAACTTGTGGTAATTGAAAAAATGTAGCAATATTTTCATATTGAACAAAATGACTATCATAATCATATACAATTTCTATCTCCTTGACTTATTAATTATGCCATTCTTCTTTAAATGACGAAGGAGCGAAAAAATAAACTAAACAACAAACTGCAACATCTCCAGTAGCCCGAAAATGCATTTTTTATTTACAAAAATAAATCATAAATATCCTACATCCCATCTAAATTATAACTTATTTCGTAACGTAAAATAAACACTCGAAAAAACTGTAGCTACAACGTTTTTTTATCTTACCAAGTTCTGCGTTGTAAACTTCTTCTATGGACAACAGCTTGTCACCGTTGGTGTCAATTTTCTGAAACATTTTGTCGATAACATTCGATTTGTGGTCATTTATCCAATTCTTAGTGATTCTGGATCTTGACTTGGTGGAAACTTCTTGTGTGGTTGTTTCCTCGTTATCTGTCTTGTTTTCGACGAAAAAGTGGCGGAAAGTGTCCAGTGTCATCGTCTCGTTTCCGAAAAAAAGCTCCAGCACTTCGACTCTGCGATTTAATATTAATGTATCAGACAGAACAATCATGTGATTGAATGATAATGTATCATGTGATTGAATGGTAATGTATCAGACAGAACAATCATGTGATTGAATGATAATGTATCAGACAGAACAGTCATGTGATTGAATGATAATGTATCAGACGGAACAGTCATGTGATTGAATGATAATGTATCAGACAAAACAATCATGTGATTGAATGATAATGTATCAGACAGAACAATCATGTGATTGAATGATAATGTATCAGACGGAACAATCATGTGATTGAATGATAATGTATCAGACAGAACAATCATGTGATTAAATGATAATGTATCAGACAGAACAATCATGTGATTGAATGATAATGTATCAGACAGAACAGTCATGTGATTGAATGATAATGTATCAGACAGTACAATCATGTGATTGAATGATAATGTATCAGACAGTACAATCATGTGATTGAATGATAATGTATCAGACAGAACAGTCATGTGATTGAATGATAATGTATCAGACAGAACAGTCATGTGATTAAATGATAATGTATCAGACAGTACAATCATGTGATTGAATGATAATGTATCAGACAGTACAATCATGTGATTGAATGGTAATGTATCAGACAGAACAATCATGTGATTGAATGATAATGTATCAGACGGGACAATCATGTGATTGAATGATAATGTATCAGACGGAACAATCATGTGATTGAATGATAATGTATCATGTGATTGAATGGTAATGTATCAGACAGAACAATCATGTGATTGAATGGTAATGTATCAGACAGAACAATCTGTGATTGAATGATAATGTATCAGACAGAACAGTCATGTGATTGAATGATAATGTATCAGACGGAACAATCATGTGATTGAATGATAATGTATCATGTGATTGAATGGTAATGTATCAGACAGAACAATCATGTGATTGAATGGTAATGTATCAGACAGAACAATCATGTGATTGAATGATAATGTATCAGACAGAACAATCATGTGATTGAATGATAATGTATCAGACAGAACAATCATGTGATTGAATGATAATGTATCAGACAGAACAATCATGTGATTGAATGATAATGTGTAAGACAGAACAATCATGTGATTAAATGATAATGTATCAGACAATACAATCAGATGATTGAATGATAATGTATCAGACAAAACAATCATGTGATTAAATGATAATGTATCAGACGGAACAATCATGTCATCCAATGATAATGTATCAGACAGAACAATCATGTGATTGAATGGTAATGTATCAGACAGAACAATCATGTGATTGAATGATAATGTATCAGACGGGACAATCATGTGATTGAATGATAATGTATCAGACAGAACAATCATGTGATTGAATGGTAATGTATCAGACGGAACAATCATGTGATTGAATGATAATGTATCAGACAGAACAATCATGTGATTGAATGGTAATGTATCAGACGGAACAATCATGTGATTGAATGGTAATGTATCAGACAGAACAATCATGTGATTGAATGGTAATGTATCAGACAGAACAATCATGTGATTGAATGATAATGAATCAGACAGAACAATCATGTGATTGAATGGTAATGTATCAGACAGAACAGTCATGTGATTGAATGATAATGTATTAGACGAACAGTCATGTGATTGAATGATAATGTATCAGACGGGACAATCATGTGATTAAATGATAATGTATCAGACAGAACAATCATGTGATTGAATGGTAATGTATCAGACAGAACAATCATGTGATTGAATGATAATGTATCAGACAGAACAGTCATGTGATTGAATGATAATGTATCAGACAAAACAATCATGTGATTGAATGATAATGTATCAGACAGAACAATCATGTGATTGAATGATAATGTATCAGACGGAACAATCATGTGATTGAATGATAATGTATCAGACAGAACAATCATGTGATTAAATGATAATGTATCAGACAGAACAATCATGTGATTGAATGATAATGTATCAGACAGAACAGTCATGTGATTGAATGATAATGTATCAGACAGTACAATCATGTGATTGAATGATAATGTATCAGACAGTACAATCATGTGATTGAATGATAATGTATCAGACAGAACAGTCATGTGATTGAATGATAATGTATCAGACAGAACAGTCATGTGATTAAATGATAATGTATCAGACAGTACAATCATGTGATTGAATGATAATGTATCAGACAGTACAATCATGTGATTGAATGATAATGTATCAGACGGAACAATCATGTGATTGAATGATAATGTATCAGACAGAACAATCATGTGATTAAATGATAATGTATCAGACAGAACAATCATGTGATTGAATGATAATGTATCAGACAGTACAATCATGTGATTGAATGATAATGTATCAGACGGGACAATCATAGAACCTATGAGTTTAACACAGAACACAGGCAACAGTCAGATTACATCGTTCCCAACGTTAAGTTACCAGCTAATGTAGTGTACTGTACATATTCAGTCCGACATGTTAGTCTGGTGGTTTAGTGCGAAAGGTTACTAGTTCGAAACTGGTCGCTAGATAGTCGGCTGTATCCTTGGGCAAGGCACTTAATGGACATTGCCTGAACCCAGCAGAGTATTGGGTTCTACTAGATTAAAGGAACATGTGAATCATACACAATACACTGTTATAGCTCCGGTAACCCGACTGTGAGCGCAAGGTGATCTGACAATTGCCTGTGTGTTAACCTTAACGCCCTTGGTTTTCCCATTCACGGGTATAAACATGTATATCTTGTTTCAGGAAATAAAACATGAATATCTTATCCTCTGTCGTCC